>CM072521.1:22406245-22713745 GCA_036898135.1 Oncomelania hupensis | reverse complement strand
GAGAGAGAGAGAGAGAGAGAGAGAGAGAGAGAGAGAGAGAGAGAGAGAGACAAGACAGCAGAATAACGATAGACTGAGAGAGAGGGAAAACATACTTGACATCCTTTTTTATTGTCTCCACTTTGCTTGTTTGTACTGGACTCACAGACCTCAGCACACTGCTCGTGCTTCTGGTTTTTGTTATGATGGGTGGATCTACAGGGTCTGAGGACTGTTCTGCCATAATGACAGCTTGGGGCTACACCCTGGACAAATACACATGCTGCAGTAAAAATCATAAGAACAAATCACCAAAACACAGTTGTAATTTTTTTAATGACCTTGTAAACAGGCAAATTAAATGTACCCGGACGCTCAAAAGCTGTGATGAGGTTTATAAAGTTTCCTTAAAAAGAACAATAATACTGGATGTTATATTCATGCTTTTTCCCAAAAAAAGACCTTTTGCTGCTAGTTACTTCCCTTGACATATTCACACTCAAGTGTTCAGTTCACATAACATGGGACTGAAATGGTGCCCTGCCTTTGTTAAATCTGTATGTGCGGGAGTCTTGTTGTCATTAATGCAGGAGCTTGTGCATAGTGTCATATTCACTCATAATGTTATATAAAATACCCTTTTTACAATGTTACACTGTTGTTTATTTATTTTGTATCAATTGCTGATTCAGCCCCGATGCTTGAATCTTAATATGTAACTTAGATTCGTTTATCCACGCAGCCTGTTCACTCATCAACAAGGCAGGAGTCATCGTATGAAGTTTTCCCACTTTATTCAGCATACATCAACAACTGCATACAAGATCGCTCAATCGCTTTCTCCACTTTTTCAACTCTTTCTTTTTGAAACAGTGTGCCACTTATATAGTCTCTCTATGCTCTAGAGAAAGTTCGAACATTCCAGCATGACGCAATGACATCCAATCAGAATAAAATTCATCACCGGAACTATGCACTGTCTTATGTCATATAACTTTATTTAGGTTAGAAGAATCTCTTAGCTACCACTAGATTTATCTACATGCTTTGATCGACGATAGTAAACAAGTAATCCTAGAAAATTCTCCAATAATATCGACCAACGAAAATTATCAACATTATACAAAGCTTCTTCTAACAACAACACAAAATCAAATCAAAGGTAAATACACTCTGTTGTTGCATGCTTTGCAAAACAAAATGACCGCATCTATCGTACTCGTCTCAAACGTAACATTTAAACAAGTACCGTACGTGCTGTTCATTTATAAGATGTCTTGTAAGTTAATAGTTGCATATAAAAACATATTGTGTAAGTTGCAGCTTATGGGTGTTTTGTCCACTATCAACTCAGTCTCATGCATGCGCTTTTAAAAATAAAGTGCAGAGAGAAAGAGAGAGGGGAAGGGGAGAGAGGGAGAGAGAGAGAGAGAGGGAGGGAGAGAGAGAGAGATTAAATAAAAATGAATGATCTGTTCTGAATGTATTGTAATTACCGTAGTGTTTTACATATGTGCTCTTGACAGTAGGGTTGCGATAAAGTAAACTCATTATATGTGAGGTTCATCTTATGCAGCAAATCAAGCGTGGAGGGGCCCTAACAGCAATTCACAATTTCTTCTTCAAATATTCATTGTTTCTACTCAGAAATGTCCCACCAGCAACGGCTTGTCACATAACCTGAAACTGGCTGTGTCCAACAATCGCTTGATACAGTAAGCTACAGCTCTTGTGCTGTGGCATAATGCTTGACCCTGGGGCCAATGTCTAGGCCCTTTTAGATGAAACCAATCACCAATAAGGCTCAAAGTCAAAGCTCGGCAATCTGTACCAATTTACATGCTCACATGTTTGAGTACACAGTTTCACATTCAAAACAAACTCACATTTATCATTTTAACATAGTTATGGTGTAAACAGTAAATGCAGAGATATCACTATTTTATTATTGGAATACAGAAAGGAATAATTTTTTATTGTTAATGTTATATTTAGATTGACTGCATCTAATTTAATTAAGGAATGGAGGCAAACTGCAGTACCTGGTGAAAACCCTTGGTAATCTGATATGCACACCTCTACAAACTAAACTGAGAAAGAACCGACATGAAGTCCTTGTAAAGGATATTTAAGGCAGTAGCTTGGCTTTCGTCAGTTTCGAGCACTTGTAACTCTTTCTCACTCAGAAAGGTGAATGCGGCAGAAGCAGGGCCAGCCAAGCTAGTTTCTCAATTTTATCATTCTATTAATCTCTCTTTCTCCTGGCTCTCTGCGTGTTTATATTACAAGCAAAATGTGAACTTCAAGCAATACACATACTGACCAATATATGAAGTAGGACTAGCTTTAAGAACTAAGTTTAAGAAGTCTAAAACCCAAACCAAGTCTGGCAGTAATCGGCAATGAATTAGATTTATTCGGTGCGTTTCCGTGGACTATTTGAAGTGTATGAATATGGGATACTGAAGTTGAAGATTGCCCTCTAGGAAACATTATGTACGATCTATAGGCTGTACCGATTAATTTTGTGATGCACTGTTAATTTTCTCAAGTGCTAGTTTGAGTTACCTTCAAGTCATGCGTCGTCTGCTTACAACGGAAACGCTGACCATATACGCACTGAATGAATGCCAGAAATATTAATAAATCAAAATGCCGATATTATTTCACTTTACCGTTCTCGTCTATTTCTTTTCAATAATAATAATAATAATAATAATAATAATAATAATAATAATAATAATAATAATAATAATAATCCAATTTCCACCAGTCACAAATAGATTATTAATGCATGCCTTGAACCTTTATCTACAAAGAGCTTAAAAAAAACAACAACAAAAATCTTCGTTGTATTCATAGGAAGACTGTAATGGATTATGTCCTTTAAACAAGGGCGGGGGGAGGGGAAGGGAACCTAAAGTAAACGAAGGGGGAAATTCCCGCTGTTTTATACTTGCAGTGAAGAAAATGAAGCAACGAAGGTTCAAAAGAAGGCATGCTCTAATCAGTGCATTATTTTCAATTGTTTGTTTTGTTTTTTAGTACAACGTGTGCACTACTTTTGAGCACCCCTCCCCCTCTATTCCCTTCCTCCCCCCCCCCCCCCAAAAAAAAAGAAAAAAAGATATACCGGAAGTAAGGCCAAGGGAAATCATTCTAAAAGAGTTGACATCCTCGGGTGAATATGTGTTCGCAAACAAACTTTGGCAAACACAACGAAAAGTGGACAGAGGCTGAGCGAGACTTCACATACTGACAATCTCGTGGGGATTTATTTCCCGATGAACCGAACTTTGTGGCTGTTGTTTCTCTCAAGTGAAGCGCGCAATGGCGGGCTGCTTACCGAGCCACCGACACCCGAGCGGGAAGAAAGAGAAAGTGGAAAAGCTTGTGGCAACTATGCAAGCTAAAGGCGTAAAGCTTCTGGCACTTGATTTTGACTTGACTTTCATTGACATTCATACGAAAGGAGAGTGGACTGACAGTGTCGATGCCTTGGCAAGCCACGTGCGCCCTTGCATGCGTGATTTG
The DNA here is from genome assembly GCA_036898135.1 of Oncomelania hupensis. Classification (NCBI taxonomy): domain Eukaryota; kingdom Metazoa; phylum Mollusca; class Gastropoda; order Littorinimorpha; family Pomatiopsidae; genus Oncomelania; species Oncomelania hupensis. Next base: position 22,710,232 of record CM072521.1, on the reverse strand, counting down.
CTGGCACAAGCGAGAGAAAAGGGGTTATATGTTTGTATTGTGACGTTCAACTCTAGAGGATACCTCATCAGGGACTTGCTGCAAAAGTTATATGGCAAGAAGTGAGTATTTCTTAGTAACGTTAGCTTCGATTGGTTTTCACATATTAATTCTGCTCGATGTTTTCAGCCCGAGAAACTAAGGAGAAATAACTAAAGAATTAACTAAATAACTAAAAAAAATAACATTTCTGAATGTTTCTTTAAAATTTCTTTCAAATTAATATTTAATAATATAATAATAATGTTCCTTTTCCACTGTAGTTTAGCAATATTAGTGTTAGGCTACATATATTCTAATACAAATATCCAGTTTATTTCAATTGCTTGACAACTAGAACTCTGACCTAAAAGTTAGTACTTGTATTGTCCGATACCTTTGACTTGTTGTCCTTTTGCCAAAACAAAAAGGATACAAAATCACATTTTGGAAACTGCGTATTCTGTAATGAATATATTATACATGGAATTCAATCAGGCAAGGGTCTTGAGTGCATTGTAGTTCAGGCCACACTTTTTGCAAAATTTTAATTAATACTAATACTATTACTGTGTAATAGTTTAATTATAGTTTTTCTTTTAGTAATACGCATTCTTTGACTAAGGAATGTGGATTCAGTTTTTACTGGGGCACAAAACTACATGTTCTAGTGCAATCTATGTTTGCCTTAGGAAACTATAAGTTATAGTAACTTGAAGAGTTAATGTAAAAATAGCATCGCTGAATTAAGTGCCACTTAAACAGAAAATTCTGTTTTTAGGGCCAAGTACATCTACCTGGAAGCTGCGTCATTCAGCACTGCCCGCAAAGGTTTTCCCGATTGTGAATACCCTGGCAAAGAGTACCACATACGAAGAGTTGTTGAGGCAATCCTGCAGGAGGAGAAGGAGAAGATTGAAAATGAAGAGGTTCTTTTATTGGATGATGATATGAACAATGTGACTGCAGCAATGGATTTTGGCCATCGTTCTATGCAAGTGCAGGCCAAAGAAAAAGACATTGATTATGATGCACTGGACAGCTTTGAAAGAATGCTACGCATTGCAGGATAAGACGCGAGCAGAACAAGCACATTGTGTATGGTTTTATGTTTTTATGAATGGCAAACATTTTTTTGTGTTCAGGCTGCATGCTGCAGTGCATGATTGATCCTGCATGAAAGTTTGAATGTATTTTTGGGATTGGCCATTTCTAAAGCACATTTTAATTTCACCTTATATAGGATAACATTTATTTTCACTACAGATGCTAAATTAGTATGTCATGTATTTGTTCATAATCTGAAAGGATTGTAAGGTTTAGACTGTAGTGTAATCTAAATCATGACAAGCAACATCTGGATGGTTTTCTTGAATAGAAATTTGAAAGTTATCGGTTTGAGTCATTTCACTGTTCAATTCCAATTTGATTCATTTAAAAAAAATTATTGTTATTCTTGTTTGTTTATATGTTTACTGTAAGTTTTTAAAGAAGTTTACAACTAAGCAAGAAGTGCCTCTAGTCTATGAGAAAATGTTTGTTACAATTTAAAGCACAGGTTTTTGACTGTAAATTATTGTTCTAGGGCAATAGTCATTCTGTCAGTTTCACTTTGAATGACAGTTTTTCTCTGTCCATCCCCCCCCCTCTCCCCCCCCTCTCCCCCCCTACCCAACACTTTGTTCTGGAAATGCTAAATAACTTCTTCTTTTTTTGTGGTAGTTTAAATTTTTTTGGTTTGATTTTTAAATTGTATTTATTTTTGATTCTTTGATTGATTTTTGACCCTTTATTGTCCCTTTTTATTGGGAAATTCTGGGCGGCCTCCCCTGGGGAAGGCATAGTTGCAGCCTGTGGCGTGCCTAAACGCAACCTAACTAATATTAGTTTTGTTTTTGAAATTTTGCTGGGGGAGCAAACTGGAGTACTGGAGAAAACCCCCAAGACGTTGCCTGAGTCAAAAGTAATATTCTTAGAAATATAACGCCCAGAGGCAGGATTGATCCCACAACGTCAGGAGCCATCGGTTTCTAGCCTGTGGACAAGGTAAGTTAGTCCTGCCTTACTCCTTAGGCCAAGCGGTCACATCGCTTGCTAGAATGTATAGAAAAACATTTTTTCTCTCTTTTTAATATAAAAATTTTAATGATGAATCTAAACTTGGTTAAAAAAAAGCTGTGCCAGAAGTCACATTGCGGGATTAGCTTTTCAAAAATCAACACTTTTGAAAATGCTGGCGTGAGTATCTGGAAACACATTTGAATAGCTTGCCATCTTGTTCTTTTAGTTTTTTACTTTCAATTATTTTTGTTTTTTTTAATTAAAAAATGTACAACTTCAGGGATTGCTTTGTGAGAAATGTTACCATACAATGTTCATACTCTAAAATTTTACACTGTATGTATTCATGTACTCTTATTCCTCGTGGTAAAATGTCATCATCCTCAGATGTGAGTTTGCTGAAATCAAGTTCTTATTCCAAGCAAACATTTATCTTGAATCATCCTACTAGTACCACCATGTATATACCCTATATTTATTTCAAATATGATTATTTTAAAAATCTCTTTTCCATTTTTCTTGACCTCCTTTCTCCATCACCCAGAAAAACCCAACTCCATTCCTCCCACGTCTGCTTTCCTTTATCTTTCCTTTTCACCTGTAGCTATTTCTTCCAATGCTAGATGATATCTGTATTTATTTTTTTAAACTAATATTTAGTCATATTTATTTATTTTATTTATATAGTGAAACTATTGCTGTTTGAAAGGATTTTAATTTTGTTCGACATAACATGGCAAGATTGAGACTAAAAGTTAGAGTAAGAATTTTAAAGAAATATTTTTGCAGAGTTTGAGATGCCAGGTTTGGCCTTTATTATTATTATACTATTTGAAAGCTTGTTATACTTTAAAACCATGGTTTTGGCTTTTAAGTGTCTGATAGCGAAGTACTTGAATTAAATTAGCAGTTTTTCATTTTAAATTCAGAATTGATTTATAAAATATATTTTGAATTGATTTATAAAATATATGCATTTCAATAGCAATGAATGGGTATGAATTTCTCTGTAGCTTTGGTTCAGCATCATTCATTGTTTTGGACTCTCATGCATACCAATGTGAGACTGTATTTGCCCCCAAATTTAATTGTTCTGATATTTGCAAATCTGTCAAGAGATGAGTCCTAAATATCCAAATATATATAGATATATTTTATCTATCGCAATGAAATTGGTAGGATAGTGCATACCTTGAGATCTTAAAAATTACATTGATTGCCTCACGTCAAGGTCACAGAATCAACAAATGTTAGTCAAAATTTACAATTTTTCACACGATTTCGCAATTTTCCCAAGTTATTGATAATGGAAGTGATTGTTTGATGCATGACAGCTATCGATGAGAAACAAGAACCATGCAAGTTTAGTCAACATCAATCCAAAGTCGGGGTCACTGGAGTTGTCCAAAGTTGGATACTTTGATATGGCCTTTACCCTGAGCTATGAGAGATACAAAGTCCAAACTTGTTGTAATTAGGGATCCTAGATTGATATTTCATATTTTTTAATTTTGTTGCTGCTGTTGTTGATCTTGAAGGTCAAGGTAATTTTAGGCCTTACGAATAACGCCAACCTTTGTCACTGTGCAGTGTAATGGTTCTATATTTGACCCACATTATCCATCAATATTGAATTATTTAATCTTGCATGAGACTTACTCACGTGAAGGTCAAGGTCTTCCCAAGGTCAATGTCATTGCATGGTCACTGTTGTTTTTTGACATAGTTTATAGTAGAACGTCAGTTGTAGTGTATTTGATCATAAATGAGTGTTCGTGTGAAACTGGAGATAAGTTCATTGTAAAATCCAAGTCAATATTACTTTGTGTTTTAATATAAAACGGTTTGTTTCAGTTTGATAAAACTTGATCCACATTGGGCAATCATTTTTATGCAGACTATTGTGAATAAGTTTCGTAAGTTATGGGCATGTGTCATATGGGCTTTGCCCATGTAGCTTTAATTTAAGATTTAGAAGATTCTTGTCAGCAAAGTGTAAAATTCTGGTCGCTTCATTCTTGGTGAAAACATGGCAACTGCAAAGCAGCTTAACCAACAAATTTTTTTTATATTCAATTTAAAGACCCTCTAGTCTCTTGTTATTTGAGCCTACCAAATCCCACACTATGCGCTGAAACAATCCACCATAATGAATGAAAAGGAAAGGTGGATAATTTGCATTGCCAGTTTACGTTTGAGGAAGACTGCATTAAACTGCGAGTTTGAGTGTGGCCATTAGGATGCGGGCTTTCAGGTGTGTTGACTCAGGTATTGTGCCACTTATTATTTTTATTCAGTGCTTTTTACACTTTCAAACAATAATGAATATTGGCACAGCCTGGTTTTAAACACTTAAAAAAAAAATCACAATATGGTGTATTTGTATTGAAACGTTTCTTGTTATTCGAACTGTCACAGTGCGATCAAATTCAATGATTGTGACACATTTCTCTGGTTGATGTTTGGCATACATGATTTTGTGCCTTCAGATGATGTATTGTGCTATTATCACTACATTAACTTACAATTTAGGTGTTGTGAAATTCTGTGATAGAATATGTTGAGTACTTGTGATGGAAAATTAGGTCCACGTAATGTAGGAAACGTGTACAGTGCTTTTTCAAATAGTATTACAAATACCATCGGACTGAATAAAGCTTTTAGCAAACAACATCTTTAGGGCAAGGAAAATCATACATTTCTTAAATGTTATTGGTAGTTGCAAAGTGTATTATACATGTTTTATTTTGACTTTGTTATTTTAAGTTTGTTGATACTTGTGAAAGTTGCATGTACCTGTTTAGATTCTGGCACTTGGGTCAGGTCTGAGGTTTTATGCGATTTTTGAGCACTCTCAGTGTTTCACTTTTAGGGCATATGATGATATGGAACATTGTTAACATTTGCTTTTCATGAGTATGAGAGCTTGTGCGAAGTCATGGATGACGTGAATAGTGCTGCTACAAGGTTCACTATGGCAGCAAATAAAACTTTGTGTTTGAGTACAGATTGTGCTTGCTAATTTATTTTCTGAAATTAAATTTATACAAAACTGCGGGACATAAAATAATCCCCATAGTTTATTGAATAGGGCAAACTGAAGGAAAAATTGCCAGGCCTAGTTATCTGACTGTCTTTACTTTTTATACACTAAAGTATAGGCTAATCTATAGGACAGCAAATAGTACTTGCTCAGTCGAGAAGGCTGATTCAGTAGTTGGATTTGTGTGTGTGTGTGTGTGTGTGTGTGTGTGTGTGTGTGTGTGTGTGTGTGTGCAGTTGACAGATGGCAATGCATCATGGATAGTTGGGCATTCGTTCCATTATACTCAGTTCGTTTTTGTCCCTGATTGATATCTTTTTGCAATTTTTGTCTTTCAACATGTAATTTTGATTATCTCCAATTACTGTGAGGCAGTCTGACAGGCATTTGAGTTGATACCTATTTTTTTAAAATTATATTTTGCTGGTTTCCAGGATTAACATTAGTTAATTTGGGTTGCTATTAATAAAAACGTATTCTTTACAAAAATAAAAGATTTAAATTGATGTCGTACTAGTGAATTTCCACTCCAATAATTTCCACCCTGCACCCACCTTTCTCCTATAGATCTTTCTTGTATGTCAGTGATACAAGCCAATAAATGTGTTCCTATTTCCTCGAGGTTTGCTGTGAATGAAGTGATTTCAACATCGACTTTGGGCGCAGAAAAAGGCTGATCATGATTCGTTCCTTTGGTAACGCCTTGAGATTTTACTTTCTTTGATGTGAACGTTTTGCTGTGTTAATGTATTAAGGTATTTTTACGTTGAATTACAATGCAGGGCTCGACACAACCGACTGTTCGGGACAGGATTTTAATGATGATGTGGTCTTGTATAGCACTGTATCCATCTCAATAGACATGCACAATGCGCGTGCAGAGAAAAAGATGATCCAAACATTTTGGGAACCGCCATAAGATTAATAAAAAACCAAAATGTACATGGTCTATTTACCCTTCTGGAATAAACTTTGAGTCATAATGCATTGTTAAAAAGATGAGCTTTCTCTGCCCTTTGAAATAAAGACAAACTATCACAGTGCTTCAGTGGAAGAGGCAGTGAATTCCAGAGCTTTGGAGCAGAATTTGTTAAAGCTCTATAACCCATAGTTTTCTTGTTTGTGTTGCCATCACGAAGCTTGGCAGCCCAAGTTGACACTACTTGCATACCGAAGATTTCGTTCTGGATGATGAGAGACCGTAAGTTCTTGAAGGTATTGCGGAGCAGAATTGTGCAAACAACTGTAGGTGAATGATAGGATTTTGTATTCAATTCTTTTTTTAAGATGAAGTCAATGAAGATCCTTGAGAACTGAGTGATGTGGTCTGTTTTCATATTTCTAGTCATTATTCTTGCTGCAGTTTTCTGGAAACGTTGCAATTTTACCAAATCTGACTTTGATATCCCCTGAAGACAAATGTTGGCATAGTCAAGTCAGGACAGCACAAGTGAACCAAGTGAAATAGCAATGGCGTTTGCCAGCCTGGTTAGTGAGCAACGGACGAAGCTTTCCTAGAGTACGAATACAGAAGTAGCAGGCTCTAACTACTGCATTTATATGGTCACACATCGTCAGCTGGTTGTCAATATGAAGACCCAGGTTTTTGACAGAACTGGTGAAGTCAATCACAGCTTGACCAACTGGAATCGAGTCCAGTGCAACTTTTCCAAGGGAACTCTTTGGACCGTACGGAACTGCTTCTGTCTTCTCGTTATTGAGTTTAAGCTTGTTTGTTGCCATCCAAGATTTTACCTCCATTGCTCACAGCTTCAGATGTTGAATCCCTGTCTGGTTTGAATGAAAAATACAGTTCTGAATCATCTGCAAACATCTTGAGACTTATGTTTCTCAATCGGAGGGTCTAACTGGAACGTATATATTTATATGGAGAACAATACTGGTCCCAATACAGAACCCTGAGGCACCCCACACAACAGAGGGGTTCCGACTGAAGATGCTTGATTCACGATGACTTGTTGAGTCCTATCACTAAGGTAAGAATAAAACCATTCCAAAACGGCACCATCAAGACCAACATCCTTCCGAAGACCGATCAGTAAGCTTCTGTGATCAATCACATCAAATGCGGTTCTCAGATCCAAAAGCACAGCAAGAGTGACGTTCCCAGCTTCTGCACAACACATGAAATCATTCATGAGACGCAGGAGCGCAGCCTCACAACTTTGTTTAAGCCTATATGCGGACTGGAATTTGTCAAATAACCCAAATTGTTCTGGATGAGAGGAAAGTTGCTCTGCAACAACGCGTTCAATCAACTTTGATAGGTACGGCAAATTTTAATCGGGGCTATAGTTCTTGCACACATTAGGTTCAAGGTTGTGCTTCTTTAGAAGAGGCTTGACAATTATTGTTCTGATCGCTACCAAACCTGTCTGATGGGACAGGTATTTTTCAGCTGCCAAGTCAGTCGGCATCAATGATGTTTTGCTTAGCTTTAAACTGAAAACAGACTGCTACGATTTCACAAGCGTGTTTCTTCATCAAAATTGTAAAGAAAATCCGGACAGGGCTGGAAAAATGTGGAAACAGGTAAAATATTTGACACTATAGAAGAAGTTGCTGTCGGGCCCTGCAATGTATACTGAGAAAAGTTGTGACATTTTATATATCGGATACTGCATGACATAAGTTTCCGAAGTGTGGGTCATCGTTTTTAATGACCTGAGAGTTTATGTATTACTTCAGTTGTGTATGGAATGCTTGAAAATTGTTATTCTTGACCCTTTGGACTGAAGTCATGTCATCAGTGTGCTTTATTGCATGTTTAAATCTTAAACTGAAGTCCCTGTGTGGTTTTTTTTCCAGCAATTTGGTTTTGAGCTGCATGCATGAGACGTGTGCACAAATGTATTAAAACTGTTGTGGGAGGTGTAAGCTGTGTTTATCATGCACATTGAGTCATTCTTGTTGTAGTCCAACTGAGTGTTAGTGATCTAACAAGCATATGCCTGCTAGAGTAGGGTTTACCTCAGTGGTCACTGATTGATTGTGCTACTTGTAGTCAAAATGAAGGTGGTATAGGAGTTTGTTGAGCTTTGTAATAACTGAACTTACTCTTTTTGGACCTCTTATTCTTTGAAATTTTTTTTAATGGGAGACAGGTCTTAGATGATGATGATGAAACGGGTCTTTGATGATGATAATGATGATGATCACAATGATGATGATGATAGCTGTTTGTTTAGCGCTTATACTCCATGCTATTGTGGCGTGCTCAGAATGAATAGAATAAAAATAGTGAATGTAAGTTTTCACACAAAATGTGAATACTGTTTCAGCACAGTATTGTAACACTGTAACACTTTATAGTGTTACAGGGACCCCCGTTGGGGTGCCGGGGATTTCAGTATAAATAGTATCCCCACTTTCTGGAAATTTAGTGCTTTAAATTCCCACTGTCGCTGTCTTTCTCATTTGCTCTTTCTCATTTCTGCTCTTTTCTATCAATCTGCTGTACTATCGTCTTCTTCGCTAGACCAGTCTCCTACCTTTTTTCTTGAAAACTCTTCCGGGACAAGACTCCTTATTTGTGTATGAGGTCTGTTGGATCAGCTTGGGAATATTGGACGCTTTCTGCCGGGTGGTCACTAGGGCTTCCTATGATGTTATTATTTAGCAATGTAGGCATTTTATATGTATGTGTTTTGTTGATAATTTATAATGATGTTTGTATTCTATTTTGTTTTTGTAAACGGGGGTTCGATAAGTTGGGGTGAAGCCTCAGCCGTCCCCTGCGTGGGATGTCTTTATTGTAAAGTGACTGGCTGGTGAAGAGCTTTCAGTTTTACCACTAGGGCTGTTTCGGCAGATCTTTTATGCGGATCGGGGGTTGTCCGGTCCTGATTTGGCTCGGAAGAGTCCGCTGGACCTAAAGCAATAATAATGTAATGTAATGTAGTGTTACAGGGATGGATTATACTCTTGGTGAGGGGGGGGGGCTTCGTTATTATGTTATGTGATACTTTTAGACTACTAATAATTATGCACCACTGCATATTACTACAGCCAATTTTGTGGTGTGTGTTACTCATTTATTGTGTATAATTCACCTAAGTGATTTAGACATTGAAAATAGGGAAAAAAAAGCATATTAATAAACAATGTTAAATAATTAACTATTTTTAAAAAAATCAACTCAACTAGAACTGATGAAAAAATTTCTCTCTCTCTCTCTCTCTCTCTCTCTCTCTCTCTCTCTCTCTCTCTCACACACACACACACACACACACACACACACACACATTCTCTCTCTCTCACCCCTATGATTTACACATGGACTCTTTATACAATAATCATTTTACCCCCCCAAAAAAACAAAAAAGAAGATAAATCTTCCAACAGATCAATACATAAAAAAATTGGCAAGCTTTCAGCAAACTGGAAAAGTTAAATCAGAATGTTTTTCATTTCCGCTGGTAGTAAAAACACAAAATCGCTGCATTTAAACAAAATATGAGCCAGTAAAAAAACTGCAATCACATGAGTAAAAAAAAAAAAGTTAAAATTTTTTATTATTTGTATTGAATTTAAGAAAATTATATATGTTAATTTTACAACAGGTCTTGGAAAAACCAAAATGTAACAAATATTGGGGTGAATAATTATATTTTATTGAAAATGCTTTTTTCTGTTCTGTTGATTGTTTCTTTAGTAGATAAAGATTTGTGAACAGTACCTGAATTCAAGTTCAAAGCACCTTTCTTTGCCTATCATTAAAGATAAAACCAGAATGTGATGGAATCGAACAGAAATTAACATCTGTCAAATTTATAATCAAACAATGAACATGTTTGATCTCATAAATTATTTCTGGTCGTGCTTTGCTATTTATAGTACTCAAAGCCTGCAAAACAGACTGTAAATCCAGACCCTATACTATAGAAAGAAGTAGGCAAGTGAGCAATTTTGTGAAAAGCCGTTAAAATAGCTATCAATTCTGCTGTAAAAATTGAAAACCCTTTCCTAAATGAAATGACTTGCATATTTTCAAATCAGGAATGACTAAAGCAGACCGCTCATTTTCTGATTGTAGTACAGAACCATCAGTGAAAATTTTAAAACTATTATTATATATTTTATTTAAATGTATGCGAGCAGCTATGGCTTCCATATTCTTATCTTAATGTTTTGATACAGACCTATACTCTTAATCATAATTCGCCTTTGTTAACTTCCCAAGGTGGGATAGGAGGTGTTATTACATGTTTAGCAACTATTTCAGTAGTAATTTGGCACTCCTGGAAAAGGTCTTGTGTGTAAATTGCTTTGGTAATAAGGCTTCTAATGTGTTTGCTCTTTTAAGAAACTCAATATAATACAAAGTTCATTGTTTGTAATAATATCTACCGCTTTTGATCTTATTGCAGCTGATTTCTGTTGTCCACTAGACGGCAAATTAGGACAGCCATTAGTTTGACTTAAAAAAAAAACGTTTTGGTTATAGTTCAGCCAGAGTTTGAAGCCATAACCGAACCGGATCCTGCTTCTACTAGACTGCCAGAAGACTGATAAAAATATACATATAAAATAAATAGATAAAATAAATTACTAGGTGTGCATTGTAAAATCAAAACAACTCCAAATTCTGCCTCTATTGGCTCTTAACAGCGGGATAAACCATTACTATGCCATTTTTGCATTTTGCAAGCCTAAACATTATTGGTCATTCCTTGCCCATCCTGAACGCAAAGAGATAAAATCTAATGAAATGGGATGGAAGGTGATATAAGATAATGTCATCAGAGAGTAAAAGATCAGTATTAGCCATAGCTAGCCTATATCACTGATCAGATAGCCTAACTGGATTCCAAAACTGTGCTAAGCTTTTAAATTCCAAATTAATATAGATTTTATTGAATATGACATCACTGAACACATAAAAATGTGCAAGGGATAGAACCCTAATATCCTGATGTTTTACCGCAATCTTGTTCAAAACATGAGAACTTTGGCACTAAAACATTAGTCCCCTATTCGCTATTGTGACGTGGGACTTTAATTTATTTAAACGAAACGAAACGAAACAAAAACATTAATTAAATGGGTGTACACCATAATGGCATTGGAGGTTCAAAAGGGGTGAGGGGGAGTGTTGTTTGCTGTCGGCGGGTTTCCGTGCTCCCTGGGACCCTTTAATAATCCGCCCCTGTGTTAGCCAACGACACAAAAAAAAATTAGTAAGAACTTAAATTTCAGGGAATGTGTTGAACTTCTGGTATATGGTTTTAAGGGCATTTTGATTTGGAGTTAATGTTGTACAATAAAAATAGGAGTGTTTTAAAAACACATGGTGTGGGCAACTCCAGTTTTTCATAAATACATAAACTGTACAGTTTAAAAATATTTGAAGTTGGCCTATTTATTTATTGATTTAGTATTTTTGTTAATGTAACTGCAACGTAGAAAAGGAGAAGAGGACAGTTTGTTTGTCTGAGGGAAATAGAGACCCACACAAAAGCAGTATTAACTTGTTACGCACTTGTTATACATACAAGCTATATTCTCATTAAAAATGGATTGTTCTAATGCTATCATTTTCATCTCGGTTATTTATCACTGTTCGTATTCTGAGAATGTTTTTGCTTGTGCCAATATGGCCTTGTTGTTTAGATGTTTTTTGCTGGATAAAATTAAACTATAATGTTAATAAATACAACATATTGTTGTTTATTTTTGATTTACATGTAATTCTCTGTCTCAGTGATTCATTTTTGTGATCTTGCTGCCTCTCCCTCTCTCTCTCTCTTTCTAGTTTTCTCTTGCTGTCAATGTATCCTAATATAAAATTTCTCAGGAACCAAAGGAATGATGCACGCTCAAATAATTATATATATGTTACTATTAAATTGAATAAATAATATGAATAAAAATAAATAATTATTATTATCATCTAATTCTTCTTCTTCTTCTTCTTCTTCTTCTTCTTCTTCTTCTTCTTCTTCTTCTAAATAAAACAAAAATAAATTGTAGGAGAGGATAAAATTTCACAAGTGCACAGGACACCTGCGCAAGGGAGACAAATTTTCCTTAGCTGCAGGAAGTAGTAGCGAAGCAAGCACACACAAAATTCAGCGATGATGGATTGCTGATGTACAATGTTGACAGGTTCTTCTGAGGTCAGTTGAGTTACCATTTTCATTTAATTGTGTGTGAATGAACGAAGGTTTGAACACGGATCCAGATTTCGGATTGTTCATTTGATCGTAAGCTACTCTACGACAATAACATGGACGATCTTGTGACATTTTACGGAAAAATATGTCAACAAACTTACACAAAGGTGCCTTTCAGTTTCAGACCATGTAGAAATTATACAAGCAAAACGGGAAATTGTTTGACAAAATCAAATGTACGTGGAAGGGCATGTCTCTGCGCCCCTGTTACAGTACGACGCAGTCTGTGTGAGGGAGTGGTAATTTATAAAATAAAACGTAAATTTAATGTAATAATTCAATACACTCTTCTTATTGACTCTACTCTCTAGATCAAAGATTATTTTTACTAGTAGAATGACGATGCTTGGCTACCAAGTTATAGAGTGATATTACTGTGTTAAAATTCATGCTGCTAAAGTAGTAGTCTTTTATTTTCTTCTTTTATTTTTATTTAGGAGAGTTTGTGCTTGAGACCGTTTTGAAGCGATTTCGCAATATTATCTGACACCCCCCCCCCCCCTACCCCACCCGATGCACCTGTGGCAGCAAGTAAGCACCGTATTCGGCTTGAGTTAGATCCTGTATCAGCCAATGCCTTGAGCAGCTCTTGAGCTAGATAAGTGCTACATAGGAACAATTAAATAATAGTAATAATGACAATAAAAAATAAATAAATATGTATACGGGCACACTTTGTTGTGATCAATTCAGTGAACATTTGACTGCGAATTCATTCAGTGTCACTGTCAGCGAGCATGTGAGATGTGACCTCACCACTCTATAATTATAAAGCTGCTGGACCCCATAAACGGTGAATAACAAACTAACTCTATAAAACTTATGGTTATGTAATGGTCTTTGTCATCCTACTACAATGACATTGACAAGGTGATGGTGACAAGTGTTGTCCCATTAATCACAGCATCCTTAGGTTAAGCCAGAAAGTTCTGGGGTCTTACAGGACATTTTCAAAATAGCTTATTGCAGAACATTTGGAAGACTTCTATTGTCAGCATAGCATAATAGTTATTGTAGAACATTATGAAGACTTCTATTGCCAGCATAACATAATACTAGTAGGAACATTCTAAAAATTTCTCTTGAGTGTTCTGTGTTTGCATATTATTTTGGTTGAACAGTAGTGCTAGTACTAATATGCAGACTTGTAGTACGATCTCCCTAAAATGCTCTTCTAGCTATTTTAGAAATTAGATTGTAAGTGATAAGACTTCAATAGTGTCATTTAGTGGTATGTTTTTTCTCTTGTAGGATTAAAAGACTGTTAAGAACAAAAAAATCAGACATCAACTCAAGCATTCTGAAATTAAGCATGAAATAATGACATCAAATAGCCTTTGTCCGAAGTTAGATTTGTAATTTTATTAAAAGACATTACAGTGCTTCCGAGATATTCTTAATTTTTCTGTATTTATTCCTCCTTCTTTGCTGCTGTCGTTGTTTAATGTTTTTTTTAATCTTGATTGCTTTTTAAAATATTTTTGCTCTTGTTTTATGAGTTTGATTGATCTTTGTTTCTGTAACATTATGTTTTATATTAATCATGTTAATTAAAAACCCTCGGTCAGTTATTACTTCTATCCTATCCTATCCTGAAACTTGAAGGTCGTTGGGGCACCACAGATGATCGTTTTTTACCAGCATACTCCATCTTTCTCTGTCCTCAGCAACCCTCATGGCTTCGCTCGGTGTCAAGCCAGTCCTCCCACCTCATTTTCTGTCTCCCTCTTCTTCTGCCTCCTTGCACCATGCCTTGCAGTATGGTCTGTGCAAGGCTTGATGCTCTGGTGATGTGGCCATACCATTGGAGTTTCCGTTTCTTCACCACTGTAAGCATGTCATCATGTTGTCCAATGGCTTGTGTGATGGTCTGTCGGACTTCGTCATTGGTGATGTGCTGAGTATAGGAAATGGCCAGAAGTCTTCTGTAGCACCTCATCTCCATGCTTTGTATTCTTTGTTGTAGATCTGCTGTGAAGGTCCATGTTTTGTAAGTGTATAGGAAGATGGAGATTACAAGGGAGCGCAGCAGCCTTACCTTGGAATGTAGACTGATGGTCCTGTCTTTCCAAATGGGCTGCAACCTTGTCATGGCAGCAGTTGTTTGTGCGATCCTGGAGAGGACTTCCTGTCGGGATCCATTGTTTGATAGTGATACAATGTCTCCTAAATATTTGAAGCTGTGCACTGTGTTGAGGGATTGGCCTTGGACTTTGATGTCCATGTTTATGCCTTTGGTGTTGTTGGTCATCATTTTGGTCTTCCCTGCACTTATTTCCATTCCAAAGGCTCTGGAGATGGTGTCAAGCCTCTGTACCAGCTGTTCAAGTTCTTGTTCCTCTCCAGCCAATCCATCAATGTCATCCGCAAAATGGAGGTTGGAGATTCCTCTACCCCCTACGCTGACTAAGCCTTCATGATCTGCAAGAGCATCTGACATGATGCGCTCTGGGAAGATGTTGAAGAGTGTTGGAGAGAGTAGGCATCCTTGACCCATTCCTATTGTTGTTCTGACCCATTTTCCGATGGCGCTGTTGTGGAAGACTGCACTGGTAGCCTTGTCACACAGGCTTTTGATGACTTCAATAATGATAGGGCTAATGTTGTATACTATCATGGTTGCCCACAGAGCTGCATGCCAGACTTGGTCAAACGCTTTCTTGAAGTTTAGAAACATATGATAAAGATGTTGTTGGTGCTGTAGGTATTTATTGCAGATGATTCTGAGGTTGAAAATTTGTTCAGCGGTACTTCACCCTGCCCTACGATTTTTTCAGCTTGGGGTTTCAACCTGTTGAGTATTATTTTCAGTAGGACCTTGCTGGGAGGGCGAATGAGGCTGATGGTGCGGTTATTTTCACACTCTTGAAGGTTACCATTTTTGGGAAGAGTGATGACAAGCGATTGGGCCCATGGTGTAGGCCGTCAGTCATCGCTTCTCTTCCTGCTTGAAGCAGTTCTGCGGATATGTTGTCCACTCCAGCTGACTTCCTCTTTTTCAGCGATTGCCCTGCTGCCTCAACTTCTTCTCGGAGATTTGGGAAGATTTCTTCTTCTTTTCTGTTCTGGAGACATATACTTCTACAATCACAAAAAATCTAATTCATACATGTTATTTGTTATGTCGTAAACATGGTAACATCTCTCTCTCTCTTTCTCTCTCTAAACGTGTTTAGTCAATATTGTGGTTCAGTAGAACACAATTTTAGCAGTGTACTGTGCAAACAGAACGTCTTTATTGCATCATTAGGATAGATATTGATCTATTTGGTGTATCAGCTGGTGGCATTTGAACATCATTGATATTTTGCGCACTGCACAGTAAAGGCAAAAGCAGCAAAACCAGTTTGGTTGGTTTGGTACAGAACTTTTTTTTCTTGTTACATTATAATCTTTCATCTTATTCAATTATTGACTTCTGGCATTCTTAGATTGTCCGATTTAAAAAAAAACAAAAAAACAAAAACAACCTTACAATTGGAGATAATTAGTTATGTTTGTGTTTTGTAAACTAGACAGAAACAGTTATGGTAAGTTTGCTGTATCAAATTAATGCCTAAAGATATTAAAATGGATTTTAAAATGGCCGAGTGGTTAGAGCGTAGGGCTTGCGGATCTGAACGTCCCGAGTTCGAGCCCAGGCTGGGGCATTGTGTTGTGTCCTTGGGAAAGATACTTTACTCCCGTTTCCTACTCCTTCGGTTGAGAGTATAAACTGAGGTCTAGTCTGTGTCGCATGCATTCCATCATAACGGACTTTAAAGATCCTGATGCTTATGTCCTAGACGGGTGAGTGCCGGTGACAAGAACACACCCAGCATGTACCTTGGGTAAAAGCGCTTCACTTGGGGCTGCTGTACTTTGAAAAATGAAAGTGCATGAATTTCACCTTGGTGATAATAAAGTTGTTAATATAAAATAAAAAAAAAATAAAAAAAAGGCCTACTTAAGGCTTCGCTGCTTGTGTGATCTTATCTCAAGTTGACAAAGTTTTATATTAGGCTTCCAAGATATAGATTACTACTAATTTTATATGATATGATTTGCTATGATATGCAATGATTTGATATGCTATGAATATGATATGATATGATGTGATATAATATGATGAGATGTGATATTATACTATATTATATTAAACTCAGTGCCCCTACTCCTTAGGATTTATTTATTTAATCGTTCTTATATAGCGCTTTTCCAGCTCAAGAGCTGCTCAAGGCGCTGGCCGATACAGGATCTAACTTAAGCCGCCCGAGACGCCCACCCGCAGCCTTTGGGCGCGTGGTCTGACGCCCGGACAACTGAGCACAATCCTGGGCAGCCAGGGATGGGGGAGAAGGACCTAGGTGCATGCTGGGTGTTTTCTTGTCACCGGCACTCACCCGTCTAGGACATGAGCGTCAGGATCTTTAAAGTCCATTATGATGGAATGTATGCGACACAGACTAGACCTCGGTTTATACTGAGAGTATGAACTGAGATCTTGTAGTTTGGGCATGCATACATTACATCATTTCAGCTTAGTTTTAAAGATCCTGATGCTTATGTCCTAGACTTTTGCTGAGAATGCAGCCCAAATGTGGCCAATATGGGGGACTAATACCCAAATTCTCCAAAATAAATGTTAAAATCTTTGTTTTTAATAAACTAATTTGTGTGTGTGAGCGTGTATGTGTGTGTGTGTGATGGTGTGTGTGCATGGGTGTGTGTGTGTGTGTGTGTAAAATGCATAAACTGTTGTCATAGTCATATTATTGCTGTGTGTGCAGTGAGGACATTTAGCAGTTCTGAAGCATATGCACTTGCGACTTCTCTGATGACCCAAGTGTTTTCTGATGTCAGCTCAAGCCCAAGCTCATGAACAAAATGTATTTATCATTGTTATGACTCGCAGCTCATTTACATAGATAAACGCTTGTAGCATGACTGCACATCTTTTGATGTCAACCAGGATGTAAAAAAGATCATCCTCCTGAGATAACAACATGAAGTGAGACTGAGATTACGATGCATTAGTAGTGTAGATTCTAGTTTTAGTCAGGTGTAACAGAAAGATAGTAACATGCTCAATTAATAAGTGAATGAATGCTGTCATTGAAAGTTGTGAAATAACAGGTTGAAACTCCTCTTGTCTATAAAACAATTCAGAGTGCTGTCTATTGTACAATGACACAGCATTAGCCTCAGATTTGTACCAATGTGAAATTGTGTCCCTTTAATAAATAGGTCAAAGTTGATAGCTTGAATCGTGACATTGAAACTCACATCCTACAATACTTGTTGTGAAGATGTGATTTTTAAAAAATAACCTTCTGGAAACAAAATATTGAAGCGAGATGAGACTCCATGCAAGGGACATGACCATGATTTACAAGAATATTTTTGCTATCTGAAGCTCAGTGCAGTAATAGACTGCAGTCTTACCTTATGGGCGCCGGTGCGGTGAATGGTCACAGCTCTGCTCACACCAACCAAGTCTTTCCAAGCAGCTCATCGTCAAGATCTGGAGTTGCCATTGACAACCTTGCTGCTTTCACCTCTACAAACGAGTCGTCATCGCAACAGAGCCCGTCAATGTCGAGCCAACATAACATGACAAACAAACCTGCGGTCTGTGAAACCTGTGACATCAACTTCACCTTTTTCAAGAGAAAGGCGAGTCAATGCATCACCAGATTTGTACTAGATTTAGTTTATTTTCTTTCATTATTTATTATTTAAAGTTGGTTTTTAGTTTGATTTATGTGTGATATAAATAGTTCAACCTGGGACGTCAACCTCATGAAGTTGGTCACTCTATAATGTTTCTATTTTGTGCACCGATAAGGCGTTATTAATCAATAAGCCGCAGGGGTCAGATTCCAGTTGTTGTTTTTTAAAGTTGCTCTTTGTAGCATGGAAACTGCAGTAACTAAATTTTATATTTTTAAAAAGCAATCATGAAGCACCTAACCCTGATGAATCAGAGAAGAGAAGCTGCAGGCAAAACTGAAAGTACTGCAATTCTGACCCTCAGAGCCATATTTTATTTATTAAAATTTTTTTTGTATGTATCTATGTATTCCTTAAAAAATGATTTATTTAAACAATTCCAGAAACTTTGCAAAGACTGTCATCGTTTCTTTTGCTCTACGTGCCTGCCGAAGCCCCCTTCGAGTCTGCGGCAAGTGGGACGGCAGTGTGGCAAGTGCGGAATTCTTACTTCTGGCAAGTTCACCCGCCAACAGCTCAACGCATGGAGAGTCAAAGTGAGTCTCCTTTGGATAACACATTATCATAACTTTTATGTGCTGACAATCAACAGCCTGCCGGACACACTGCGTAGCTGAGACTAGCCAAGGATTACGTTCGCCTGTCTGCTAATCTGTGCCGCTGGTAGTAGAATTTGGGGTTTAGCTGCAGTCATGATTTAGTCTAATTTCTTTATCCTTTTAGCTACTGAGAAGTGCAAAGAATAATTTAGAATAGACATTAGAACGGTTGTAAATTAAAACTACTTGCTCTTTCCAAATAATATTACAAACTTTGTTGAGGAATAATCCGGAAAGGGCGACGAGTGTGGGGTAAAATGGTTTTACAGTGTGTGGTCTATCTTCCTATGCTCTTGCAAAACATGGACCCTCACAGCAGACCTACAATGAAGAATACAAAGCATGGAGATGAAATGCTACAGAAGGCCTCTGGGCATCTCGTATACCCAGCTCATCACCAACGATAAAGTACGACAGACCATCTGACACAAGCCTTTGGACAACACAATGCCTTGTTCACATTGGTAAAAAAAATGGAAACTCCAATGGTATGCAGACATGCTTGTCGTTACGGTAACGCGGTACAGCCTCATTTATTATGGAAAGTAAATAAAATAAACAGAACATTCTGAAAATATGGATTCTATTCACCTATTCGACTCTATTTCCTCAAAAAATAAACACGAACGTCGCTGATTTTTCGTGTCAGTCAGAGCACAGGCAGCACATTTCCATCCCTGTCAAGCCTCTGTACCAGCTGTTCCAGTTCTTGTTCCTCTCCAGCCAATTTCATCAATGACATCTGCAAAAAGGAGGTTGGAGATTGCTCTATCCTCTATGCTGGCTGTGCCTTTGTGATCTGTAAGGGCATCTGACATGATGCACTCCAGGAAGATGTTAAGAGTGTTGAAGAGAGTTGGCATCCTTGACACATGCCGATTGTTGTTCTGAACCAGTTTCCGATGACGCTGTTGTGGAGGACTGCACTGGTAGCCTTGTCATACAGGCTTTTGATGACTTCAATAATGTTGTGGCTGATGTTGTACACTCCCATAGTTGCCCACAGAGCTGCATGCTAGACTCAGTCAAACGCTTTCTTGAAGTCTACAAACCCATGATATAGATGTTGTTGATACTGAAGGTATTTCTCGCAAATTATTCTGAGTTTGAAAATCTGCTCTGTGGTACTTCCACCACTAACCCACTTATCACCTCCATCATGGTGGCCAGAGCATCAGACCTTGCAAAGACCATCCTGCAAGGCACGGTGTAAGGAGGCAGAAAAAGAGGGAGACAGAAAAAGAGTTGGGGAGACAACATTCGAGAATTAACTGGCTTAACACTGAGTGAAGCCATGAGGCCTGCTGAGGACAGAGAAAGATGGCGTATGCTGGTTAAATGATCATCTGGGTTGCCCCAAACGACTTTTGAGTTATGGAATGAGGCTAGAATAGGATAGGTCTATTTTACAATAATGGCTAGTGGCGTACGCGAGTGGTATCATTACACATCCGCTGCTTAAGCTGACCAGCGGCAGAAACAAATGGAGAAGTGAACGTCTAGTCTCAGCTATGCAGTGTGCTCGATGAAGGAGAGGAAAATCTGTTTTATTTAGCTCAAAGTGTTGCACTGTTTTGTTTGGTCTTGGCCAAATTAGCACCCTTTTGGTTTATTTATTTTATGCATTTGTTTTTCATCATTCAGTTATACTGAAGTCATGGTTTCACCTAGTCGTTTGACGTTTTAGTCAAAGTTTTTTTCTTGTTAGTTTTTCCATTTATTAAACGAATTTCCATATCAGCCGACTTTTTTTTTATTAGCTCTGTGCTGAGTGTCTGAGATCTGTCAAGCATAGACTGTGTGTAGGCATATGCATCAACGTTAACTGATACACATCCCCTATATCTGCTACATTTGTTTCAGGACATGCGGTGCTTTTTGGACGTGCGCAACATTCCTACATCTACATGCAAGGAGAAACATGATCTGATAGAACTGCTAATCCTACACTTCTGTCTTGACTCACAGGCATCAGTTCAACAGAGGGAGCATGAGCGTCTTGTGGAACAGCTTGCAGTAAGTATTCTCATTTCTCTGTCACACACCTGTTTTATGTAGCATTTGTAAATTATAAACCTTGAAGAAGAAACAAGTAATTCCGCAAGAGACCAACAATTTCTTATGTTTCTTATGGTGTATATGTGTGCAATCTCTACAAAAATGTTGAATCTTCACCCCTACATCTGAATTTATTAAAGGATGTGCTTAATGTAGATCAAATTAAACTTCCAACTCTCAAAGTAGGACATTTTTTTGGTTGTAATTTTGTGATATTTTTCTTTTGTTTCTAACGCAAAGTCAAATGCATACATTGTTTGTTCTTTGCATGTGTTGAATGTTGGTAAACGCAACCATGCAAAGCTATACAAACTAAAGTTGCGAAGGTCCCATTGCCCAGACCTTCAGCAACACTATAATAATAATAATAATAATAATAATAATAATAATAATAATAATAATAATAATAATAATAATAATGGAAGCTATAAGCACCTTATTCCTAAATCAGACTCAAAGCGTGGCAGTCTGTAACCAGCGTACATGCTCATATGTTACAGACTGAGACACTCTTACAGAGACAACACTACCTTAAGATATAAGCTTAGATGGCCTCCAGTAATGTGTGTACCTCTTTTGCTAACAGTATTGGTAAGTACTTATTGACCCATGTGTGTTTTGTCTGATTTTAGGATCGCATGCGAAACAGCAGTTTCCACTCTTCCTCACTCCCCAACCAAATACTGGACGAGGATGATGATGATGCAATGTTGGCGGAAGTTAATCTAAGGCAACGCTCCATCACATTGCCCTCCAATCTACAAGGTAGGCAAATTTGATGGGTTCTTCTTAAGTAGTGCATTCTTCATCCCAAGGAGCTGTGGCTAAAAACACTGGCTTGCATGAAGTGCCTGCAAATACATTTGAATAGCTTACCAAGTTGTTCATTTAACCCATTAACCCATTATGCCTCTTCACATTATCTACCTTTCTCTCCAACCTAACATTTACAATTCTAGAGGACCTGTAGAAAATTCACATAATAATTTTTAGAACCCATTTTATACATACTAACCGACTAGACTGGCAACGTGGGTTTCTTGTCTTCCGTGTTTTAGATCTGGAAACAAACAATCAAGATGAGGTAACGGGCACATCAGAATCTCAAGGAGTAAGAGAACCAGAAACAGGGGAAGAAGCAACAGAAGAAGAAGACAACTCAACTATTTTCCTGAACCTTGATCAGCGAGAACGGCAGCTCAGAGAAATGCAGGAAGCTATGGTGAGGCTACAAGGGGAACTAAGCAGAGAACAACAGGTAAGTTATTTCTATGAAGAATTTTTTAAAATAAATTGCATACAGTTGCATTGTGCTTGATGTCGAGCTGCGTTATTTTTCCCAGTCTAAATTTGAATGTTAACATTGTAAATTTTCAAAGTTAAAATTGTCAGATTCAGCAGAAAATGTTTTGGAAATTGCGTTTTTCTCATCATAGACTTGTTGAGAGATAACCTGCTGGTAGGATTATTTCTTTCTTATTTCATTCATTTGCCATTACAAACTTGTAAAGTGTGGTTTCTTCATGCCATAGTGTCATACTGAGTGTGCTCATTATGAAAATTCTTTCCCTAGGAAGTGATGGAATTTTGCAAGATTTTTTATTTTATTTTACTATATATAATTTTTTTTTTTCAGCCTGATTCAAGGCCAGGTATACAGCGTGCAAGCATCGGTGATCTCAAGACAGCAGACGATGCAGAGAATCTGACAGTGAAACAGCTGAAGGAGATCCTAGTAAACAACTTTGTAGACTACAAGGGCTGCGTTGAAAAACGTGAGTTGGTTGATCGGGTAAAGCGACTCTGGAACGAAACCCAATCCAACAAGCAGAGAAGTGAGTCAAGTGTTTTGTTTTGTTTACATTTTATTTCAGCCCCTCTTTTTAATTGGGAATGTTGTAGAGAGAGAGATTTAAGGAGTGGGCTGAAGGAGAGGGTGGGAGTTGAAAAGGGGAGTGATATGGATTAGAACTGGTGATATAAGGATGTGAAAAGTAAAAGAATACCTCTTTTCTGTCGTGAGTATCACAAATTGTCAAGGATAAAAAAGTAAGCTATTTATCTCAGAAGGTATTGGAGTTTGAGGTTTCCAAGTCTCTTGTTTTGAAACAGATTCTGCAGAATGCATTTTATGTTTACTTCGTTCTAAAAGTATTTGCATGTGACAAACACTGAAGGGTTTGAACACATCGTAAGTGTTTTGATTTGTTTATTTTTTTCAGCGGCAGATGTGATAAACCCAGGTCAAGGTGAATCTAGAAGCACAGCTCTGGATGAAGGTCAAAAAGGTCATGACCCTGAGAACGACATTTGCAAAATTTGCATGGACGCTGCGATAGATTGCATCCTCTTGGAATGTGGACACATGGTAACATGTACGAAATGTGGCAAGCGACTTGCAGACTGTCCCATCTGTCGACAATACATCACCCGAGTTGTCCACATCTTCAGGTCTTGAGGATGTTTTTAAGAAATCCCCATAAAAGGTCATACAGATTTGAAAAACACGACCTTTCAAAGTTAATTGCTTATGTACAGTTGTCTTCAGACATTGGTGATGTTTTCAAGCAAATCTCAATGATTTTGTAATATTGAAGAACGGTATTTATATCTTGATGTTTTTATGCTGTCTGTAAAGACACGAGGTTTTAAAACTATTTTCTTATGTGTCTTTAACTAATGTGTCTTAAAATATGAGTGAAAAAAATAATAAGAATAATGATTTTCAACATAATCTAGAAGCACAGCAAGAGATTAGGTTGAATATTTTTCTGTTTATTTGATGAAAAAAAAAAAAATCTAATAAGTTAATAAAAGTAATATTTATATGTATATGTTAAATAAGGATTCAATTTTGAAAAAAATTTCTGATTATGTTACTGAAGCCAATCATGAAAAGTTTTATTACAGTTTATGATTTTATTTATGAAAGTTAGTTTTTAAAATAAATTTAATTAAGCATTTTAAGCTTTTACTTTTAAATTATAAATTGTTACATATTATTTATGTATTTTATTATAAAATAGCACTGCTGTATAAAACTTTTTTCCCCCGCTAGAATATTAGGGTCAGTGTAGCCCGTACTGTTTCACAAAACAGACCATGTTGTGACACATGCAGTATCCAAATCTTATAGTATGAAAAATGCTACAATTGTTTTGCCTTGTTCATGAACTACCAAAAACTACCATGCTGCTGAACGTGTATAAAGTGTGTTCACTATTATAAAATAATATCAGTAGTACTTGGAAACACCACACTAGATGGTTTACTCACACATGAAACAAAATTTAGTAATACAGTGGAACCTCAGGTATACGACCGTCCAAAATCTGAGAAAAAACTGCCTTATAATAGAGGTGATCTTATACCGGAAACAAGGGGTGGGGAGGAGGGAGGGTCAGGCTCGGAGGGGTATGTAGTCATAATTTTCACACTCACCAGCATGTATTCTCTGACATGGAAAACTGTAAAGCATGTTTCATTTTTAACTTTGTCTTTTATTCACAACTTCAAAAATAGAAAACAGTCGTGTCTTCAGACATTTTGAACAGGGAAAAACTTTCTCTCTGCCAAACTCAAAACTTTCCTCTTGCCATTTTGACAAGCCAGTGTAGGCGAGTAATGTCCCTTACTTGCGAACCGGAAATAGCAGACAGTAGCAAGCGTACACTAACATGAGAGAAAAAACGAAAGAAAGGTACAGACAATAAATTAACTGATATCTCTTTTAAATTGTATAATGGTACAGGATGCAGTCAATATAAAAAATGTCAAAAAAAAAAATTCGATTTTCTTCCGTCTTCTAATAGCGATCTCCCTGCCTTTACACCACTTGTTTGAGTGATGTATGTGTATTTGGTGTGTGTGAGGGTAAATGAGACAGGTGAGCGTGTATGTTGGTATAGATCGCAGCGCTTTGAGCCTTGGGGAAAGGCGCGTACATAGCATCCTGTATTATTATTATTATTATTAAAGGACACGGTCGCTAGTCGCATAAACGAGGTTGTCGCATACCAGAGGTCATTTATTATTGGAAATGAATCCGTCAGAAGTTTTCGGGTCACATAACGGAGGGAGTCATATACCAGAGAGACGGATACCGGAGGTTCCACTGTATCATAGAAACACTGTATAACATTGTGTACTGCTAGATATGGAGTACAAACCTGTGCAATGGGTATAAATTGTTGTGAAACAGTTACCAATTACTCTTACTCTTTGTATCCTATAATAAACTAAGGAAGGTGCATTTTTCCAGTTCTTATTATTGATATTTGTCGAAAAAAAAAAAAGTTCATTACAAATTTACACTTACTAATTTTGGACTTGTGTTTTGAAAAATAATATGATTCACCAAATATTTTGGTAGTCTAGTAAAACAGTTAGATAGTATAATGCACTATATACATATAGTATAATGCAGTATATACATATAGTATAATGCACTATATACATATATTATAATGCACTATATACGTATAGTATATAGTATAATGCAGTATATATATATATTTAAGTAGTTTTGAGCCCTTAGCTTGCCTGGATTTTTTGTGCCTGTTGCCAAGGAACTTTTGTTTGATTTTAAAAAAAATTCTTCAAGCTATTCTTTTACTGGAAAGTATTTAAATTAAAACATATCTTTTTGTGTTCTAAATGAGTTAACTGTTTTGTCAGAACACCCACATTTCCGTGATATGCCTGATTAAGAAATAAAAGTCACAATCACTGGAAATCCTCATGATTCCCTATATGAGGTCAGCCCATCTTATTGGCAGGCAAAGAGTCACTTATTCAGATTAGTGTAGTGCAGAAAATAGATAGTTTATATGGTCGTAGACTTAGTTTTTATAGTTGTAGATTTGAATTTGAACAGATGTTTAATCTCAAAATTAATAATACTTGAATCAGAATCATGGAAGTCAAATTTAAGGAATCATTTTTGTAAAATTCAAGCTTGCTCAATTTTAATTATTGATTAAATTTTGTAAGTTTTCATTTATTTCATTACTATAAAGTTTTTAATTTATTAATTATTTTATTTTAATTACAGTCTATGGTATCTCTTGGGGAAACAATACTGTTTTATTTAGTTAACATAATATTTCCTTTCTGTGTTGGTTTTAGATTTCTGTTCTTACCGTTTAACTATTTCGAGACATTATTATGGTTCATTAGTGAATTAGTTTGCCAAGAGGGGTAGCAACTAAATTTGTGAACAAGGACATTTATATAATTAGTGTTTTAGTTTATAGTGCAAGGTTATTTTCTTTTATTTAGTATAAGTTTGGTCACTTCTAAACATTTTTTATCTGTAGACACATGGCTCATAGTATTAATAGTACTCATACTTGAGTTACATAAATGTTATAAATTCCAATAACGGAAGAATCCTGAGTATTCTTAAATTCTTTTGTTTTATGATGCATGGTAACTGTGTTCTGCAGTTTTAATTAATTTTGTCTTGAAAATGTATATATTATAGTATGAAACAAGATGTGTGCACATTATTGCTTCATTTGGTCCTGTTTTATGTATTTTACCACCATTGTGGTACCAGGGTTTTCTGTATAAATAGTATCCCCACTTTGTGGAATTCAGAAATGTAATACTTTAAATTACCACTGTTTCTGTCAATCTCATTTGTTCTTTCTCATTCCTAATCTATCCTGTCAATCTAATATCTTCTTCACTAGATCAGTCATCTATCTTTTTTCTTGAAAACTCTCCCAAACATTATTTGTGTATTGGGTCTGTTGGGTAAGCTTGGGGATATTGGACGCTTTCTGCCAAATGGTCACTAGGGCTTTCTATGGTATTATTATTATTGAGCAATTTAGACATTTTATATGTATATGCTTTGGTAATATTTTATAATGATGTTTATATTCTATTTTGTTTTTGTAACCGGAAGGAGGGGGGGGGGGGGGGGTCCATAAATTAGAGTACAACCTCAGCGTCCTCTGCATGGGATGCCTTTATTGTAAAGAGACCGGCTGATGGAGTGCCTTCAGTGTTACCATTAGGGTTGTTTCAGCAGATCTTTTATACAGATCAAGGGCGAGTCCTCTTTCAACCAAATTGTGGTACTGATTGAGCTCTTTGCAGTCTGCTGGACTTTATAAACAATGACTAACTATTTGTTTTTAGCTGTTTTTGTATAATATATTTGTGTGCTTGTTTTGTATGTAAGTGTGTGCGAGAGAGAGAGAGAGAGAGAGAGAGAGAAAGAGAGAGAGAGAGAAAGATTCCTGAAGTGTGCAAAGTATGAAGAATCTGTGTATACTTTGTATTCTCATTCCACCCATAACTGAATTACAGGATCGGGGGTTGTCCGGTCCTGATTTGGCTCGGAAGAGTCCGCTGGACCTAAAGCAACAATAAATCAATCATAAATCAATCAATCAACTGAATTACAGATTGCGGTGAGTGGAAGAGGGATGTTATTGTCCATTTATAAATCATCCAGCCAATGAACCGACCTTTATTATTCATTGTCGAATTCCGTGTAAAGTATGATCACAAAGAAAAGGAATCAGCTTACTGTTATGTACATCATGTTTATTTCAGACTTATCATTTAGAACATCCCCGTTGGGGTGCCGGGGGTTTCAGTATAAATAGTATCCCCCGTTTTCTGGAAATTTAGTGCTTTAAATTTCCACTGTCGCTGTCTTTCTCATTCCTGCTCTTTTCTATCAATCTGCTATACTATCGTCTTCTTTGCTAGACCAGTATCCTACCTTTTTTCTTGAAAACTCTTCCGGGACAAGACTCCTTGTTTGTGTATGAGGTCTGTTGGATCAGCTTGGGAATATTGGACACTTTCTGCCAGGTGGTCACTAGGGCTTCTTATGATGTTATTATTTAGCAATGTAGGCATTTTATATGTATGTGTTTTGTTGATAATTTATAATGATGTTTGTATTCTATTTTGTTTTTGTAAACGGGGGTTCGATAAGTTGGGGTGAAGCCTCAACCGTCCCCTGCGTGGGATGTCTTTATTGTAAAGTGACTGGCTGGTGGAGAGCTTTCGGTTTTACCACTAGGGTTGTTTCAGCAGACCTTTTATGCGGATTGGGGGTTGTCCGGTCCTGATTTGGCTCGGAAGAGTCCGCTGGACCTAAAGCAATAATAATGTAATGTAATGTATTTAGAACATTGAATGTGTGTGCTTGCCATTTATCATTTTAAATCAATCAAAATTTGCTCAATTGCTGTGAACAGACAATATGGTCATCTGAGGCAGCAGTCTGTAACATTTGATGG
Organism: Oncomelania hupensis; assembly: GCA_036898135.1. Lineage (NCBI taxonomy): Eukaryota > Metazoa > Mollusca > Gastropoda > Littorinimorpha > Pomatiopsidae > Oncomelania > Oncomelania hupensis. Next base: position 22,682,277 of record CM072521.1, on the reverse strand, counting down.
AGACGCAATGATTCTGTCTCAGTCCTAATAGTTATTTTGTAAAAATTAAATGCTCTTTATGTTCTGTGATTTATCTAGTTAGATTTGCACAATTGATCTTGATTTTTGTTTCAAAGTGTTGTCAAAAATGTAGCTCAAAATTTATGTTGTTGGTGGTGAGACAGTTACCACCAATCGTTCATTTTTTTTTTTTGCCCCAATAAAATTGTAACAATACATAGCTTAAATATTTTATTTTTCCGGGTTTGTAAATATTTTCCCTTCTAAATCTTGCATTGTGTGTTAGCCTGGGGGACCTAGAAAAAAATATGCTATGACCCTAAACAAATTGTTATAGAACAGATTTTCACTGCATTATGACGGCACGATCAGTTGCTACTTCCCATAAAAAATCGGACACAGTTGGTATGCGGCATACTTTTTAGCGGCTATTTAAAGGTCACGGTCAAGGTCACAGTCCACAAAAATCGTTAGAACCCTATCAAGTAGCACCTTGTTTGAAAGGTAATAAAAATGCATTGTCGAAAACGTTATAATAATTAACGATACTGTTAATTGGTTAAAGTTAATTATGTAGAAAGGTTATGTAAATGCCCTATGAGACAACAGATAAAATAATAAACAATGAACAATATGAACATATTAATTACACTGCAAACCATTATACTATGTAGTCAGTTTTTTTTAACTTAATATGATAACGCAAAACCATACTGAACATTTGTGCTCCAATCCTGCTACACTTCATAGGGATGGGGTGGGGGAGTGTTGCAGCAGCTAAGACCCCGGCACTCCTTGCAGGCAGGAGAACAAAGAAGCCTGTACCTCCTGCATGAACAGCGGGATTGGGCATCACAATTTCCCGAGCATGAGCATCGGATTATCTTCAGCAGCTTTGGTGGAGCAGCAGGAAGCAGGGTTGTCACTCTGGCAGTAGCATGCTGCCCTCCAGCTTCCACCCACACGTTGTTGGGCATGCGTCCTGCTGCTTGCCCATCCACTCTTGTACTTGCCAGTAGACGCGATGACTGTGAAATCGTGCAGCTGCAGACGTTGGGGGCGGCGTATTCACCTGAACAAAGGTTGTTCCAAGGGCCACTTTCCTACAGAAGGTGCGATACCTCAGTTCGTCTATTCTATCATGTTCTTTGCCACCATATAGGAGTACAAGGGCTGTCTCTCCTGCTGCTTCTACTTCTGTCACTGACGATGCCTCCAGAAAAGTTTTGGCAACCTTTTGAAAGCAGGTGCTGGACCTCAGTTTTGTGAGAGCTACAGCCTTGCCAATGCCAAAGGGCCTGGACGTGGTGTCACAACCTGTAAGGGCATGCAGAACTAACAGGAGATGACGTAGCGGGAACCCAATGACATCAACAAGTCGTTTTATGTCCCACACTTTCTTCTTTTGCTGTTGTTTGTCTGAATAGAAGTAGACATCATGGTCTTCGGCACACAGGTAATATATCAACAACACCAACAGGTCCGTGTCTTCACCTACCACAGCCGCGCTCTTGTGTTTAGCTGCCTGTTGAGCTGCCCGGACAATCTGCAAGTCAGCGTCTGACTTCGCTTGTATGACTGTGCATGTCCGCTCCAAGCATGAACCAAGGAGAGAAATGAATCTCTGCTTGTTCTCCTTGTGTGCAAGAAATACTTCCTTAGTAGACAGCAGGGCCATGTCAGGAGTTAAATGAACCGGTACTCCTTTCATTCCTTTTGTGCGTCTTATATGGGTCATATCCTTGGTTGAGGGTCCAGACCCATATCCATCAAAGACTACCACGGCATGGGGATATTGGCTATTTACATAACTGACGTAAAAGTCAACAATGCTTTGGAATGTGGAGTCCTGCTTCCAGGGTGCTTGTACTCGTTGTAGTAAGGAACCTCCGTCCACAATATACTGGAGGTCACGGGGTAGAGAACACATGGGAGGTTCAGACACCATCTTCCACAGCTCATCGGCCAGTGATGCCTTGTTTGGTAGTCTCATTATTTCTGGAGATTCAAACAAAGATGATGGATAACTGCATAGCTCGTATTTGAATATTTCCTGTTCTTCTCCGCTCATTTGACCTTGTGCTGCAGTAATAAACCGTTGAAATAGCAGCTGTGCGTCGATGTTGATGGGTGCTACGACCCCTTTATTCGACTGCCTGGTGGCCAGAGTCCTGACTTGTTCTTTCCTTGTAAATTTAAGCTCACCAGCATTCTGTCCCTCTAATGACCGGAATATCTGTTCTCCAATCTTTTTTGCCTCATGGGCGTTAACAGTGAGGTCAGCAGTCACTCCTGTGGCAATGTTTCTGAGCGTAGGGTCTTCCGAAAATGGGCTCCTTTCTTGAAGATAGGCGCCTATCTTGACCATATCCTCCATATCTTTCTGAACTCTTGCTTCTCCAAGTTCTGCATGTTCATCACTCGTTGCTCGCCGAGTACCAGTCAATTCCTGCATGGCATGGTTAATACCGGCACATGCAGGCAGCGACAGCACCCATTTAGCTCGCTGAGCCTCTGTGATACCTCGGGTTCTCGTAAGACCACCTGTGGTCTTCGCACTGCGCATTAGGGTCTGTTCAATAACAAGATCGGAGGATAATCCAGCCCAATACCTGTCAGACCTCCGAATAACATGGTGACCATCCATGAAACTTTTAAAAACGTTGGGGTTCACTTTGTCCAGCTTATTCATCATCTGTAGGTACAGGTAGACTGATTTGGCATAGAGGTTGAGCCCAGTAGCTGCTAAGTACGCAACATCTCATGCATGGTTGACAAGTGTATCAGCCAGTTGCCAGTTCTCTCAGCCTCGAGAAATCGCTTCAGAATGTCAACTGTTGTCATATACTGCAGCCACAGCTGGCATGTTTTGCTGGTTAGACCAAGTGACATTTTCTGTTCGTGAATCTGTTTGCTCATACATTCCAAGCAAGGGCTGTCTTTCAGGTTCTCTGCTGTTATCTCGCCTTTGAGCAGTTTGGCATGAGTGTGAACTACAGCATTCATGTCTTCAAAGTCGTTTACCGCCTGTCCCAACACTACTGGCATATGAGACTGGACAGGTTCCCAAGGTACATCACAACGCCCATCTATGTCACTGCTTGATGCTCCATCAATAAGTACAACAGAGGCATCAGTGTCCTGAGCATCGTTGGTGTCGCTGGGTTTTGGTAATTTTGAAAGAGGGATTTGCAGAAGGTCTGCAATAAGAAGGGCATGCAGGGCTGTGTCTATCATGATGTGTGCACGCACTGCACGCTCCACTGCATCACCATTTAAAATTGCTGACACTGAATTTGGGGCGTACACAAGAGACATGACTTTCTGTAAGCCAGAATCTGCCATAAGGTGGTCAATGCAAGCCAGAAAACTTTTCTCCAGATGGAAGGGTCCAAGTCGCAAGATGATTGACCTAAGATGACTTTCTTCCGGTTCACTTTGTATAATGACAAGAGCCTTCCACCAGAGAGGCTGGTCAAATGTCAGAACAGCAGTTTTGTTGTTTCTTTTTGCTTCAGAACAAATATAGTGCAGAGTGGAGAGTATGCATGTTCTGTCTGTGGGGTTAAGGTCGATCATGGGTAAAAACAGAACAGAGGACTGCCCAGGAAAAGCACCTTGGTGTACAGCCTGCATTACTCCAGACCAAGAAGGTCTGTCTGGCTTAAGCAGCCAGCAGGACTTCCAGAGTAACTCAACTTCCATTGTTGGATCCTGCACAATTTCTGTTTCAAGTCTTTCCAGCTTGAGACTTTTCAGACCACCTGTTTCTTCTCTGTTGAAATATTTGATTTCAATTTTAGCCTTTCTTACTATTTCTTCAGATCTGATGTTAGTTCGTCTCTTAACCATCAGCTTGCCATGCATCATTGGCGTCACAGTGGCGATAATTCCCATCTCATGGAATGTGTTGTAACCCTCAATGGTATTGTTGTTGTGGTCCAGATTGTCGGCCATGTACTGTGCAAAATGGCCATCGGGAAAGGTAGTGCTCTCAGCATGGGTTGGAGAAATGGCGGCACTCATTTCATAAGTCTTTATTTCGTCGTACGAGGGAGAAAATCCAAGTGCATGAAGGGTTTCATTAAGAAACTTGGAAGCAAAGAGATGGTGCACCTGCACGCCTAGTCCCAGAGGCAAGGGACACAATAACATCCTTGGGTGAGCTGCTTGCATTATTACTTGTCCAACTGATGCAATTTTCAGATCCGCTTTGCCACAGAAGATAATGCTCAACAGTAGCCTTAGAGACTCTGGAACAAACTGCAAATTAAAGCTTAATGATTCAATGTCATCCTGACTGGGGTATGCATCACGTGACGCTGCTACAGACCTAATGTCACTTTTAATAAGCTCTGCAGCTGCCTTAAGTATCTGTATCCTCTATGCCTCCTTGTCGTTACCTTGTCTGGCATAAAACGAGTGCAGAATAGAAGATACATTTTTTTTTTTGCACGTAACAACGTTAGCCTTCCCATCCACACATGTGATTATAACGTCATCGCCATAATATATATAATTACCACATTGTTTCGCCTATCATACATTTCTACTTCAGAAACCTTGGTGACAAAATGTATATTTAAAACAAAAATCTAAGAAATGAATTCTCTGAGCATATTGACAAAAGACTAAATAGAAGAAAAAAAAATAATGTAGACACAATTTTGACATTGTTTCGCTTACCATACATTCACATTGTTTGCCGCCATCTCGATAAAACAAAGCTGTCATAGGTCAGAATGACGTTACCTGCGACCCACTTTTGTGGAATGCTGCAGTGCGATGTGTGATAGAGGAACAGCGTCAAAAGGGGGCGAACACGGAAAATAACGATTTTCAAAAATTATTTTAATATATTTCCCCTACGTCCCTATCGGCCGATTTTGAACCATAAGCTAACCCAATTATTTCTCTACCCGATGCAGTAAGTTTTGCTTCTATAACAATTAGTTTTGGGTAGCCGATTTCCCCCTCTAGAGTATGTGGACTTGGTGGGGTAAATTGACCTTCTGTGTATAGTTCAGATTTGTTTGTTTTATTTATGCTGTTGTTATATTGATAATAATGTTAGTTATAATGGTAATATCAGAGATTTTGTCAGTAATAGTAGTAATAATAATATAGAAATGTAAACCAATTGTTAGCAAAAAGGATATTTACTAATTGAAAGTAAATAAGAACAGTTTTTATCTTATTAAGTTGCAGAGGAAGGTAGTGCTAGCATTTGTGTTTTCCACTCATTCTGTTCTGACTTCTTAATAAACAGTAAATGTGTATGTACATTAGTGAATCTATCTCTATATATTTAAACATCGAAGATTTGTTTATTCTTCTTTGCTTCCTAAATCTTTAAATAATTATAGTTCATTCAATTAATTGGGTTCTTTTGAAATCCAACTGAACATTACATTTATTAAGAAACTTAATTTGAAGCAATTTTGAGTTTGACAATCATTGGTGTTTTATATGTTGAATAGGGAAAAGCCAGTTTGGTCAAGTAATTTTTTTTAAACATTGCTTTGGTGCAGTAATTTTGTGTAAATATGTTTGAATACGTTCACCAAGTGCTTTATTTACATATTTTGGGGGCTCAAACATTTTTGTGTGTTGTTTTCTGCTTGTTAATGTCGAAGTGAAATTGTTTGAAAAATGTGACATTTGGTTGATTTATTGTTGATAATAATCCCTTAGCGCTTTAAATTCCCACTGTCTCTGTCTTTTTCCTTTGTTTTTTCTCATTCCTACTCTGTTCTATATTACTATACTATCTTCTTCGCTAGACCAGTCACCTACCTTTGTTCTTGAAAACTCTTCCCAAACCCCTGATTTGTGTATGAGGTCTGTTGGGTCAGCTTGGGAATATTGGACGCTTTTTGCCAAATGGTCACTACGGCTTCTTATGATATTATTATTGAGCAATGTAGGCATTTTATAGTTATGTGTTTTGTTGATATTTTATAGTTATATTCTATTTTGTTTTTGTAAACAAGGGTTCGATAAATTAGAGTACAGCCTCAGCGTCCCCTGCGTGGAATGCCTTTATTGTAAAGTGACTGGCTGGTGAAGTGCCTTCAGTGTTACCACTAAGGTTGTTTTAGCAGATCTTTTATACAGATCAGGGGTGATTCTTCTTTCAACCAAGTTGTGGTCCTGACTTGGCTCTTTGCAGTCCGCTGGACCCGGTAAGCTATGAATAACTAACTAACCCTTTGTCTTCTATGCATGTTTGCTCTATTTTGTTTGATCTTACAGATTATCTCTTTGCTTTCCATAGAGATACGTGTTCTAAAAAATACATAGCAGTATTAACAGAACAAGGAATAAATAGAATCACCAAGATATGATCATATTTTTGTGCCTGTATGTGAAGTAAATTCTTGAATTTTTACAAATATACAATGTCCTTAGCTCAATTGGGTTTTACTATTATCTGCCCTCCTCATTGTGTACATTGGAATACAAAAACATACACAATTAAATAGCTCTTAACTAACTGCATTTTCTTCAATTAAATTATGTAAAATTAAAATCAGTGGTTTGTTAGTGTAATACAATAATAAATGTCATATTAGTCTTGTTGCTGGATGTCCTTTCATAGATCTACAAATCACATGAAGGTTTAAAAAAAAGATTAAGCACTTTGACATTTGATAAACCTATTCTATGATTGACATTTATGTTTATAATCATATTTAATCATTATGAGTGCAGGGACATGTGCTGTTGCATTGTATTTCTAATACCTTAAGCAAATCATGTACTAAACTTTCATCAAAAAGATTTAAATTATTTGCTGCAGAAAGTACATATCTTGTCTAAGTTGTAGATTAGGCATGGAAATGTGTATAGTGATTGAAAGTATTTGTCAAGTGTCGTTGTGTATTGAAAAAATACAATTATATGTGTATCTATAGACAGGTATTGTCTATTCTTCTAAAACATGCAGATATGGACAAAAACTTGCATAGGGTGATAGACCCTTGATACAAGTGTAATTTGAAGAAAAAAGTGTGAACAACAGAAGCATAATGTGTGGGTATAGATCTACTTTGTATTGTATGTATTCTCTCACTCAACTGTCTCTGATCTATGGCATCTTGTATTGAATGCATCAAATAGCTGTTTTAGCCAGTTGTTGTTTGAAAGCATGTAACCATATTGTCTGCTGTTAATTGCTGTGCTGGTCATCTAGTTTTTGTCATGTGGTGCAACTCTCATTATAGAACATAAGGCATGATTTCAAATAAAACTTGTCTCTGAACAATGAGAATGTCGTTTCACAGTTTGAACTCAAAACAATGTTGGTTTATGCAGCACCTATGTTGTCTTGTCCGTTTGAATGTTAGTACATGCTACTACTCCCTCCCATCATCCATCCGCCCCCTCCCCCCCCCTCTCTCCAACCCCGTGGGAGTGCTGGGGGTTTCAGTATAAATAGTATCCCCGCTTTCTGGAAATTTAGTGCTTTAAATTCCCACCGTCACTGTCTTTCTCCTTTGTTATTTCTCATTCCTACTCTGTTCTATCAATCTACTATATATCTTCTTCGTTAGACCAGTCACCTACCTTTTTTTCTTGGAAACTTCTGGGACAAAGCTCCTGATTTGTGTGTGAGGTCTGTTGGATCAGCTTGGGAATATTGGACGCTTTCTGCCAAATGGTCACTGGGGTTTCCTATGATGTTATTATTTGGCAATGTAGGCAATTTATATGTATTTGTTTTGTTGATATTTTATAATGATGTTTTTATTCTATTTTGTTTTTGTAAACAGGGTTCGATAAATTAGAGTATAGCCTTAGCGTCCTCTGCGTGGGATGTCTTTATTGTAAAGTGACTGGCTGGTGGAGTGCCTTCAGTTTTACCACTAGAGTTGTTTCGGCAGATCTTTTATGCGGCTCAGTGGCGAGTCCTCTTTCAGCGAAGTTGTGGTCTTCATTTTGTGGTCCTGATTTGGCTATTTGCAGTCCACTGGACCTTGTAAGCAATGAATAACTAACTAACATCATTCATCCACAACGCCCTTTTTCATTTTTGTGCTTGAATTGAAATTCATCGTGTACCCTACCCGTGATCTCTCTTTAATTGTAGACTAAATTGTATGATATGAACCCGTTCACATTCATCCAGCATTTGCTCTCATCTTTTACTGTTTGAAACATGGAATGCTAGCGAGGCGCATATTTATTATTTTATTTTTATAATATATATACTAGTTTACACAATTACTGATTAGGAACATTATAATATTGCACATTTTTCGGTGAAGATAAAGGCAAAATGCACATCATGACTGACAACAAGTAACTGGAAAACAGACCCATTCTTTTAAGTCTCTCTAATGATTTTGTAATGCCATATTAGCTTTTTTTATTCTCCATTCACACATACTGTTGAATTCACAGTTGCTACACTTCCACACATCTTCAATGTCTACCCCTTCAACTTCTCTCTGACCATGCCAAAAGTCCATGCAACGATGAAATACAGATTGTAGCTGGGTAACATCTTCTTCTACTTCAACACGTCCAATTGTTTCACCTGTATCTTGAAGGATGTACTCTATTTCAACAGAAGAAATACAAACCAAAGCCTGAGCAGAAGTTACAAGAAGAGAGAGAAGGTCAGTGAGATTGAAAGCAGTGATGGCAGAAGAATCCAACTGACGCATCACCTCTTTGCCTAGAGATTGAGTAGCTGCAGGCTTTGTGACCATTTTTTGTATGAAAAGGTCAATAGAAAACTTTCCTTTCACCAAATTGTCCCACAACTGTTTGTACAAATGCACCTGCACACAGATGAGATAGCATTTATGATATTAAAATCTTCTTGCGCTGTTCTCTTCCTGGGACAATGACAGAACTGATTAAATAATTGCAATGCCAAAGCATTGCTGTTCTCCTAGAACACAGTGCAAAGAGAAAGTGAACCACATGTACTTTTTCACATACATACAGGGTTAATAGTCTTTACTTTTTTCTTTAAAGAAATAAATTTTCCTTAATTTGAGTAAAACGTTAAAGAAATATTGTTTTTTTTTGGAAAATTAAAGAAATAAATTTTAAAAGTTTAAAAAAGAAAAGAAATAAATTTGCGTTAAATACATAAATGATTATCTATTGCTCAGCTCAGACGAAAAAAAAAGTGGTATGCAGTTAAAAAAAATTACATACAACTTGTGTTAGAACCCATGTAATCTATGAACACACTGAAAAAAAAATCAAGAACAAATAAAGTGATTTGATTTGATATTTTATTAACAACAAGAATAGAGATATTAGACTATTTTGTTTTTGCTAATCTGTCCTTGCAACACTCATTCACACCCCTTCCAAGCATTTTAACGCACGCACACCAACGAGACATTAAGCTAAGCATTCAAATACAGCAGCTAAAATAAAAAGAAGCTAAATTTAAAAATGAGCGTCTCAGCTGACTTTCCTCCAACAAAGTCTTAGTATTCCATAAACGCTACAAAAAATTTTGGCAAAGTTTCATCACTCGAACCACTGCAGAAAGCCATCTTCTTTTCATGATCTCAAAATTTAATATCAACTGATGCAGGGTAGGCTAGTGGCAATGTCTACATAGTCTAATCCAAACCACCTCAAACTGGTTGCAACTGGGTTAAACCGGCTTCGCGCATAAGCACCTGTTGTTCGTGGCGGAAAATCAAACTGATGTAACGAAATTTTTAAGAAAAGAAATCGATAATCGTTACTTTTATTTTTAAAAACATTAATGCGTTAAAAATTTTTTAAACCAAAAATTTAATTCGCTAAATCGTTAAATCTTCCAACCTTGCACACATACCTGAAAGAAATGCTGCCTTTCCTGAGCCCTTCCTGGCATTCGTTTAGACTTTCTTGTCTTGAGCTCCATCAAACTGACTGCATACCTCTCCTCATCAAAGCGCAGTTCATCAATAATGCCAAAGAATAGATCACCTGTGCCAAACGGGTCACCAAAGATGGGTACTTCACGGGCAACAAGCACACCCTCAAGAAAGCCCCGCATAGTTGTCAGAAGGTTCAGAACATGCAAGGCCCACTTGTCTGCCTTGGAGGTGATTTTGATGTTGACTATGTCATGAACCTCCAGCTCTGTTAAACATAAAAACTTATATTATAAATAAACATAATTACAGTAATAAATGTGGTTTAACAACATCATAAAAATGGTCAAGCCTCAAGGTTATACAATATTACCAAAAGATTATTTATTTAGCACAATTTTCTTTATGACTTCGGAGCCTGTATGACAATGCTACCAGTGCAGTTCTCCACAACAGTGCCATTGGAAACTGGTTCAGAACAACAATCGGTGTGCATCAAGGATGCCTACTCCCTCCAACACTCTTCAACATTTTCCTAGAGTGCATCATGTCAGATGCCCTTGCAGATCACGAAGGCACCGTCAGCATAGGGGATAGAGCGATTTCCAACCTCCATTTTATGGATGACATTCATGGATTGGCTATAGAGGAACAAGAAGTTGAACAGCTAGTACAGAGGTTTGACACCACCTCCAGAGCCTATGGAATGGAAATAAGTGCAGAGAAAACCAAAATGATGACCACCAATACCAAAGGCATCAACATGGACATAAAAGTCCAAGGCCAATCCATCAACACAGTGCATAGCTTCAAATATTTAGGAGCCATTGTATCTGACAATGGGTCCCGACAGGAAGTCCTCTCCAGGATTGGACAAACTGCTTCCCTGACAAGGTTGAAGCCCATTTGGAAAGACAGGACCATCAGTCTACATTCCAAGGTAAGGCTGCTGTGCTCCATCTTCCTATACGCTTGCGAAACATGGACTCTCACTGCAGATCTACAACGAATACAAAGCATGGAGATGAGGTGTTACAGAAGACTTCTGGGCATTTCATATACCAAGCACATCACCAACGACGAAGTCCAACAGACCATCATACAAGCCATTGGACAACACGATGAAATGCTCACAGTGGTGAAGAAACGGAAACTCCGATTGGTCGGCCACGTCGCCACTGCATCAGGCCTTGCTAAGCAAGGCACGGTGCAATGAGGCAGAAGAAGAGGGAGACAGAAAAAGAGGTGGGAGACAACATTCGAGAATGGACTGAGTGAAGCCATGAGGGTTGCTGAGGACAGAAAAAGATGGAGTACGCTGGATAAACGATCATCTGTCTGTGGTGCCCCTGCGACCTTCGAGTTACGGGATATGATAGGATGTATTGTAGAAAGAAAACAACAGCAAAGAGAATTGTCCAAAGTCAGTACGTGTCTTTACTGAGCACATCAAGCAACAAATTGGCATCTTGAGATAGATCCTGTTTTTGATAAGGGCTTTGAACAGAACTTTGACTAGAAAATCTCTCTCTCTCTCGCTTCTGTGTGTGTGTGTATATATTATATACAATTTAATAATACAAATTAAGCATAGCAAACCTCTTGCAAGATGTACAGACTTTCCAGCCTTCACCTCAGGTCGGTCAGCAACAGGCAGAGGTAAAGGAAGATCACTTGGTGACAGCGCTTGGGGTTCGATTCCCATCATTGTGTAACACATCTGCTGCTCACACCACACCTGGTTTGTCAGATCAGTCACACACAAGTAGTTATGTTTGCTAAATCGGTCAAGTGGAGTCATCATGCCAGTAAGATTAAATTTTTCTGGGTCAATTGTTTGTTCATATTTTCCGCTTGTATTTGCTTTGCCATCAGATTTTGGTCCTGTCACTCTTGTGGAGATGTTTGAAAGATCTTTGGCTTCATTAACTGCAAAAGGAAGCACAATACAATACACCTTTATTCATCTCACAGGAAGAAATTACAATAGCAGCACATATGAAGTAAAGAAATAACTACAAGGAAGATGTAACTCACTCAGGTTGTTTAGAACATGGAATTGGAAGTACATCCCTTTTTCGAATAAGTACTGGATGAGGTGTGGTGTTGGCTGAACTATAATAAATTAAATACTTTATTAATTTGTATTTTTTGCTTTTGGGGTGACACGAGTTTGAATCCTGGCTTCAGCAAACTATTGTGTGCATGCTGGATATTAATGGCTAACGCCTTTAGAAGCTCTCTGAGCTTGCAAGTGCGATATATAAGAAAAAACCAACTATCATCTAAAAAAAAAAGTTAGAAAAAGAACAGTCAGAGAGAACAACTTTCTACAAGCAGAAGGAACGGTGCTGAGACACTCCAGGAAACCATCGCCAGGACAAAGAGTGTATGAACAATATAAATATATAAATTAATACACTCTTTGGGCGTTCTTGCACGACACAATTGCTTGAGACTCTCGATGAATGGACTGAAATTTTGGACGAGGGCGGCAGTATAGATGCCATTTACACAGACTTTCAGAAAGCGTTTGACACCGTACCACATCAAAGACTCATACTTAAACTCCAAGCATATGGCGTGAGCGGTTACGTCCTTTCCTGGATCAGAGCGTTTTTGCGGGATCGTTTTCAGCGAGTTAACATAAATGGTACGCAATCAAGCGAAGCTGCTGTTTACAGTGGGATTCCACAAGGAAGCTGTCTTGGACCGCTGCTCTTCGTTGTTTTCATCAACGACTTATCTGCCAACGTTAGTTCATCTGTAAAAATGTTCGCTGATGATACAAAGATCTACAGGAGAAGCGACATACTCGGTTCCCCCAGTGAATTGCAGAAGGATATCAACACCCTTCAGAAGTGGTCAGATGACTGGTTATTGAGGTTTCACCCGCAAAAATGCAGCGTCCTGAAACGCGGTGCAAAAAAGACGGAGGCACGATACTTCATGAAATCAAAAGATGCTAATGGCTTGGATTGCACTTTTCAACTGGCGGAAAATGAGTCGGAGAAAGACCTGGGTATTACTATAGACAACAAGTTGTCATTTAAACAACACGTTCATCAGTGCATGGCCAAGGCAAACAGAACCTTAGGTATAATCCGACGCTCCTTCACCAATTTGACTGACAAAGTACTTGTATCTCTATACACGAGCCTAGTGCGTCCTAGCCTGGAATATGGTCAATCAGTCTGGAATCCACAACTAAAACAACTTTGCCGTGAATTGGAGGATGTTCAGAGGCGGGCCACCAAACTATTGCCCTCACTGAAAGAGAAACCTTATCCAGAAAGACTCAAAAGCCTAAGACTGCCAAGTCTTGAACACCGTCGCTGTCGAGGCGACATGATTGATGTCTACAAATACCTTTATGGGATGTACTGTACCCAGCGGCCTGGCTTCGAGCACCCCACTGCCGACTTAGGACTGAGAGGAACCACTCTAAAGCTCCAAAAGAACAGGTTCCGATTGAACATTCGTGGCCACTTCTTTTCAAACCGAGTGATCTCAACCTGGAACTCTCTACCACAGAGTGTTGTTGAAGCGTTGCGTTGCGTGCGTAGATTACCGTCCCCGGACACAGGAGCGTATAGGGGACTTTTGTTGAAGCCCCCTCGGTTAATGCTTTTAAGGGCAGGCTGGATGCACACTGGCTTTCCCTCCCCACCCTCTATGACCGAACTTGCTACCATTAGTATTTGGAGCCACCACGCGCAGCGCACAATACTAATGACAGTTGTTAAAATAACTACCAGGAACTATGTAAAGGCCATCAATGGCCTACATCATAGAAAATTTCAAGTTCAAGTTCAAGTAGGAGAAATAATGAGTACTGAGTGGCTACAACAACATTCTAAAACTATGTAAACAAAAATCGTAAAAAACTTAAAACTTAGTGAAACTGAAAGTGAAAGTTCAACTTCAACACCACTGATATTGAACGCTAATTTCCTGACAACACAACACTGATTAGCGCAATTTTAAATTGTTGTTATAAATAAAATACAAACTAATTTTTTACAATTACCATCAAAATCACATTTTACAAGCAACGACTCATCAGCATCACTCCAACCTTCTTCTATTTGATCTCCCATATCTAGAAGACTTCGTGAAAACCGCGAAACCGGAAAACCCATAAATGTAGTTCGTGACGTCACTTAGTTACAAATACATTCGCCGTAAACAGGAGAACAAGCAAATGTTCATCACAATGTCAATATGTGATTATTAGATACAGTATACACAGACATTTACTTTACTTTCTGTTATTAAGACTGAAGCTAAAGTCTATTTTGGAAACTATAACGAATTCATTGGAGAACTATTTGCGCGGATGATAGCGTCATTCTTGCCGAAAAGCGGTCGTTGGAGGGCGAAGTTTGTCAGGAAGCTGACGATCTCTGCTTTACGCGAGAGCAGAGGTTAGAGAGCTGGGTCGCTTTCGTTATCTATCTTTTGTGAAAAGGCTTTTCAGCAAGGGAATGGGGAGACCTCCTTCAAATACTAATTTGTGAACCTTTAGAGAAAATGGAACCCAAAACAAACTCGCGATCTACGAAAAAGAGCGCTGGAGGCGGGTTAGGGAACGCAGGTGACCGCAAAAAGTCCAAGTCAAAGAAGAAGAAGGACAAGCGAAAGCCATGCATAAAGGGCACCGATTCAGCTGACATCCTTAGCCCAGAACTGGACAGCGAGGCATTGCAGGATGGAGACGTTACATTCACTGATCAAGGTTAGTTTTTTTCATAATCATTTGCTGTGTCAGAAAAAATTAATGCTATTGACCTGCAGCCCAAAACTAAGTTCTGCTTTAGATTATAAAGTTATGTTGCATTATATTGTTTATTTAACTATGTTATTATTGTACAATTCATAATCATTTATCAACAAGTTTAAACTTTGTAATAGCTACACAGAGTACATCGTAACTTTGATTAGACCTATATGCTTGGGTGAATGGTTAATGTACACACATATTCCTTTGAAATTTACAAAAGATTAAATTTATATGGATAAAAATATTTTTTTAAAATGAATTCATACCTTGGAAGTTGGGTTTATATATCTAGACACAGTTAATTGTTAGTAAATTTGTCATAGAATAATACGTATTTGTCAATTCTGTCTTTGGTTACGTTTTGCTCTGGACTTGTCAGTGGCAATATCATGCATTTAAAAGGTAACAACAGATATGTGTTGTTAAATTATGTATTATATGTGATCGATCACTGCCAACAAGAAATGCACTGTCAGCTTGACAACATTTTGTGTGATTATCATATCATGAATGTGTACCAATTAAGCTATAAAAATGTTAAATATCTTGCATGATTACCACATATATCGCGTCATAATTTAACATGTTTTTATGCCTATGTGTAATCTTTGTTATTGCATGGTTCAGTAATTAGTGTAACCTTCACTTTTCAGTTTCACTCAGTTCTTATGAAAAGATGTAAATTTGTCCATCTGTAATGGGCATTTTGAAAGCTTAGTGTGCTTAAACTAATTCTGTTATTCTTCATTAATTTCCATCTGTCATACTCGACAATTATTATGAGCAATGAAATATACCATTCCAGTATAGTAATATATAACACCATATCGGATATTGGAGCTGGCACTGGTTGCGACTAGCATTCTAGGCAGAGTTTGCATAGCATAACTGTGCATGTCTTACATACTCTGTAGCTCAATCTCATAAATCATCCTTTCTTTTTACAGTACATTACGGTGATTACCTTCATTGTACATTTCTTAGTCCAGGTCCTTGTTCATGCATTTTGCATGTGTTGTTCACCTGCTATGGCAGTTTTGTTATTTTACACTTTCAGTGTTTGCTGATGCATGCTTGTTGTATGTAAATCACCATTTCAAAAGCATTTAGATTACTTTAGGCAAGTTTTGTTATGCTGCAGGACAAGACTGAGTGACTCTGAAAGTTTATGGAGAGCCAATATTGTAATTTTGTTTATTGTTTAAAATCCGTTGTCATTTTGTGTGGTTTTCAAGTCCAACATTTGAAAAGAATTATATATATATATTTTAAATGAAAATTATTTCTCAGAGGAGCTACCAAAATCAATTAACAAAAATAAATAAATTTAAATGAATTTAGTTAATTAAAAAAACTGAGACAACATAGTTGTTTGAGGTTATTGATTTCTAGTATACATAACTTAATTCATTCTTGTTGGTTTATTATAACACACAAAAGTATGTTTATTTAAGTTTTGCTCTAAAGGACATTTTTTTACCACATCAACGATTTAACCATTTGTTAATGTTATTGTTAGTTTTATCATGGCCCAAATTAGAGTTGATTGTTTTAAAATGGTGTTGGATATGTACATTTTCTTCATTATTTATTTTCCCAATGTCCCAGACACATTAATCCTCTTGTGTGTGGGTGTGTGTGTGTGTGTGTGTGTGTGTGTGTGTGTGTGTGTGTGTGTGTTAAAAATGTAGTTCAAGTTAATTTACAGTAGCAATACTGATTATGTTCCAGAAAGAAACTTTTAAAAGAAAGGTACTTTGGAAATAAGGTCTTGGAGGTTCAGTTTAATGATGAAAGAGACTGTAGATCTGTGACTGTTCTTATGCTGTAAGCTAGTGATATGTTTCCCATAAGACACGCAGGTTTGGGTGCCATGTTGACGAACAAGTACTTGCACAAACAGATGAATGATCGAAGGTGATAAGACACACTTGTTTTGAGTGGGCAGCGCACAGCGATATACCATTCACACTGTGTCAAAAGGGTTCGAGAGCGGAGTAGACTTAAGTGCATATATTCGTACTTGCTGACCATGTAGGGTACATAATGTCAATGTCTTCAGTTGATGTTTTTAAGTGCCTGTTCTATATTGCCTAGTGATGGGTCATAGGTTATTTGTTAAGCTTCAGTCGTATGGTATTTATGTAAACTGTATATGCTTCACGAAAGTATTTATTATTGACCACTGAAAGCCAGTAACTTTGTACAGTCTTGAAATATTGTCTGTGTACAGCGGTGATATTTGCTTGGCCAATTAACGATTAATCTCTTAGCCAGGTTTATATAAAACAATTTCATTGCCGGCTTAAATAGTTTGAGCGTGCATAACAACACTGAACAAGAGCATTTGGACAAAGACTAGGAATGTACCAGTCCCTTAAAATTGGCCTTAGGTTTAGGGAGCTGACGGGAGTATCAATGAAATCAAAGGCTGCTCAGGTTTTGCCTGATTAACTTCAGTCTGGCATACGGCATCTCTGACACTCAGTATTGGGGATCTTAAGGCTGCTATCAGACGGCCTCGTTGATTAGCCATCAATTCACGGTGATAGTTGAAGAGCAAATTTTCGATTCCCATTAGAACTTCTCAGTGTAACACAGTAAGAGAAACGGACATTTGATTTTTCTTCTTCTCTATACCCGCCTCCTGCCAAACTGTTATTCTTTCTAGGTATATTTTTGATGAATTGGTTGATTTTATATAATTTTTCTTCATGAAGAAACGGAAACTCCGATGGTAGAGCATCAGGCCTTGCATCAGACCATCCTGCAAGGCACGGTGCAAGGAGGCAGAAGAAGAGGTGGGAGGACAACATTTGAGAATGGACTGGCTTGACACTGAGCGAAGCCATGAGGGTTGCAGAGGACAGATAAAGATGGAATACGCTGGTTAAACGTTCATCTGTGGTGCCCCAACGACCTTCGAGTTACGGGATAGGATAGGCTATAATTTATTTTGATTGATAGATTAACTGATCGTTGACATACATTTTTAATTCAATAAATATTTATTAGAATTAGCATAAGCATAGAGGATATGGGGACCAAGCTTGTTCTTAGCTGTCCCCGACTTTGATTACGTAGGGATCTGTTAAGTTCTATGATCGCCAGCGCTATATCCTTGACAACTTAAGTTGTTAATGTTGTCATGCAGGTTGCAGTCATTCCACGGCCAAGCATTATAATATATTATTATCAGTATCTCCGTAGTTATCCATAGAATGCTGGAATACGCAGGGGTCTTCCTATTCAACCCGGCATGCGGCCAAATATTTTTTGTTAAAAAATCGTTGTCTCCTAGGCTGAGAAACGCATACTCGCATTCTCACGCACGTACACATATACACACTACACCGCACCACGCGTGTGCGCACACACACGCACACCCACACCCACGCACACGCACACACTGTGCACTCACGGAGTCTGCTTGTCGGTTTTACAAGTCAAGAGCGTCTAATCCTTATGGAGAATCCTTAACATAGTTCTCCTCTTTAGATATTACGTAAACCTACATATTTGTAGTTTTCCCAAAGTGAAAGTGGTTCATTCTGTCGTAAGTGGAAAGCTACCTTCGTTCTTTGGTACGAGGAGACAGATACAGACAGGCAGGCAGGCAGACATTTATAAAATACCATGTATTCTTTGATATTAATAAATACTCTGAATTCTTTGCCGGAAGACATTAACCCTCAACGGTACGGTACTCCTTTCTGAAAGGTATACTTGTGTCTTTAAGTTTAAGACAAGCTATAATCCTAGGCTTTGGGTATATGTTTTCAAAAATCTAACTCACCTAGCGGAGAAAGAGACAAACAGACAGACAGGGCTTACCAGTGCGTAGTAGATATTCTTTGGTATTATATACTCGTCCTTTCCTTTTGGAAGCTATATTTGCAGAACAGCACAAGCAAAGACATGGACGATGTAGCAGCAGGCAAGCATGTAAAACCCTTTTTCATTTTCTCTTCTTTTTTCATATCCCTTACACTGAGTTCTAGAGCCTGTTGTTCTACGCTGACGTAGATCCAATAGATCTTTCACACTCAGTAAGTGGTACCAGTCGTTTCTGATTATTTGCACCTTTTCTAGGAATTAAATCTAAAGCTCCCATAACTGTAAGTTTAATATAATAGATTATATCCTTTGCCACACGTATTTTCTTCTATTTTCCTGATGTCGCTACGATCATGCCCTTGGGGAAAGAGAGAGAGAGAGATGGGGGGGGGGAGGGGGGGGTTGAAAGAATTCAACGCGTTCCGAGCCATATATTAATCCTTTCGTCTTTATTTCTTTTAATACATTATAAGAATACGACAGTCATTGGCGTAGAAAGTGGACTCGTATATGAGAATCAGAAAAAAAATCTTGCCGCAGAATCGAACCATACATTAGACATTCAACTTGTCCCCACCACACCGCTCCTGGTTTTTTAAATGGCACATTAATGAACCCTGTAATTGTGTTTGAAAGTATGTTTTACATTTGGCTAGCTCAGTAGACTCACAAGCGTCTTGTGAGTTATATTTGTACCTCCCACCCCACCTCGAAATGCTGGTGAGAGGTTTTATATATGCTATGTGATCCAACCATTCAATATGGTACCGGCATTGCTCAGGTTTTGCAGACCAGACTACTTGAAAACAATACTCTTTTACCTGGAGAACCGCAGTGCTAAGGTGTTGATAGTAGTAATAGTATAAGCACAGACGATTAGAGAATACACCCTACGTCCCACTGCACGTTATTTGAGTCGCTTTCAATACTTCAGAGTGTATTTACCTAGTGCTTACTTATTAACAGGTTTTCTGTTTCAAATAATATTGACTCGTTCCTTCTATGTCGTTTGACATACGTATTCGACACAGATAGTGATCTGTATATAAATTCAGTTTCGGGCATTTCTGGTGTACATCCCATTTGTCATTTCTGCACATACATTTAGCAACTATTCCAATATGTTGTTGAATGTTTCTTAAAGAACGTAAAATTTTCAGTTTGTTTGTTGTTGTTGTTGTTGATTTGTTTATGCCATATTTCCAATGGGAGAGAAACAACAATCTGTCTCGGATCGTTGTATCACGTGAACCGTGCGTGTAATCCCAACAACGATAGTTCTGTAACCACTTTAAGTATCATAAATCTTGAAACAGCATTACGTGCAATTTGAGCTTGTTTAAACTCTACTTGAGTATTTGACACGTAATTTCACGAGTCAGGCCACGTAAAATGAGCGCATCATGTCAGATGCCCTTGCAGATCATAAAGGCACAGTCAGCATAGGGGGTAGAGCAATCTCAATCCTCCGTTTTATGGATGACATTGATTGGCTGGAGAGGAACAAGAGCTTGAACAGCTGGTACAGAGGCTTGACACCACCTCCAGAGCCTTTGGAATGGAAATAAGTGTAGAGAAGACCAAAATGATGACCAACAACACCAGTGGCATCAACACGGACATCAAAGTCCAAGGCCAATCCTTCAACACGATGCACAGCTTCAAATATTTAGGAGCCATTGTATCTGACAATGGGTTCCGACAGGAAGTCCTCTCCAGGATAGCACAAACAATTGCTGAACTGACAAGGTTGAAGCCCCTTTGGAAAGACAGGACTATCAGTCTATATTCCAAGGTAAGGTTGCTGCGCTCCCTTGCCATCTCCATCTTTCTATACTCTTGTGATACATTGACCATCACAGCAGGCCTACAAGGAAGAATACAAAGCATAGAAATGAAGTGATACAGAAGACTTCTGGGAATTTTCTATACCAAGCACATCACCAACGACGAAGTCCGACAGACCATCACACAAGCCGGCTTATTGGACAACACGATGACATGCTCACAGAAATAAAGAAACCGAAACTCCGATGGTATGGCCACATCACCAGATCATCAGGCCTTGCAGAGACCATCCTGCAGGGCACGGTGCAAGGAGCGAGAAGAAGAGGGAGACAGAAAGAGGTCGGAGGGCAACGTTCGAGAATTAACTGGCTTTACACTGAGCGAAGCCATGAGGGTGCTGAGGACAGGGAAAGATGAAGTACGCTGGTTAAACGATCACCTGTGGTGCCCCAACGGCTTTCAAGTTACGGGATAGAATAGGATTGGATATCATGTCTCGATGACGATATGAACTTTTTGGTGTTTGATACAAATCTAAAGACCTAAGTCTACCAAATCTTCACCATATGACGGCGTGAGTAAACTAAACTGTTAAGAAGAATTTTGAAAAGCTGATAATCTTGCTGTTGCCAATTTTTACGTTTAACAGATGAATAGTAGGAAAAAATAACCAGAGCAGGCGTAAAATTAAAAAGTGTCAGTATTTCGACTAACAGTCGCTTGTCATCACTCTTCCCAAAAAAGATATTCTTTGGGAGTGTGAAAATTACCGCACATTCAGCCCCATCAGCCATCCCAGCAAAGTCCTTCTGAAAATAATACTCAACAGGCTTAAACCCAAGGCTGAACAAATCAAAGCTGAAGAACAAGCAGGATTCAGGGCAGGGTGAAGTACCACTGAGAAGATTTTTAACCTCAGAATAATTTGCGAGAAATACCTATAGCACCAACAACATCTATATTATGTGTTTGTAGACTTCAAGAAAGCGTTTGACCTAGTCTGGCATGCAGCTCTGTTGGCAATAATGAGAGTGTACATCTTCACCCCTTATATTATTGAAGTAAACAAAAGCCTGTATGATAAGGCTATCAGAGCAGTCCTCCACAACAGCGCTATCGGGAAATGGTTCAGAACACCAATCCGCGTGTGTCAAGGATGCCTACTCTCTTCAACATCTTCCTGGAACACACCATGTCAGATGCCCTTGCAGATCACGAAGGCACAGTCAGCATAGGGGGTATAGCAATCTCCACCTACGTTTTGCGAATGACATTAATGGATTGGCTGGAGAAGAGCAAGAACTTGGACAGCTGGTACAGAGAATTGACACCACCTCCAGTGGTACGGCCACGTCACCAGAACATCAAGCTAGCTATTGTTTAATTTTTTTTAAAAAAATTTGTACTGGACCTAATGGAATGTTTTGCCTTTTGGGGGAACAAACCATACTATCTCATGAAATTACATAGCCACGCCGAATACCATAAAACTGCGGTGTTATTGTGTGTCAACAACCAGTACCAGCACTTAAGCAAAACCTATGAAATCTATTATGCTGGGTTTGAATAGCTCTTGGCTCTTTTCCACTCTAACAATTGTTTATTGTTTGTCATCTAGTGCTACTGTTACGTTGCTACACATACACACACACGTGTGCGCGCGAGCCCACTCACTTACACACAGAAATCTCATACACACGCGCGCACTTCTTCTTCACCCAACCCCACTAACCAAATTGTTTTGTTTGACAAGTAGATGTAGTGATTTGGGTGGCATAATATTCATTTCGATCAGAGTAAGGTACTTTTCCTTTGTATGAAATCAAGAACCTATTCGCCTCGTCTCACGCGGTGTTCTTTCTTTGTATTCATTAATATTTTGTATTGTTCAACTTCTTCTACCTCCCTACCCCGCCCCCAGCCTAACTTCCTTTCTTTCACCAATAGATTTGATGATTTGGATAATTGCATAGTAAATGTTCATCATGAGAGGTATCCGGGTTTTTTTTCTATAGTATAATTCAACAACCCGCTCCTTTGCTTTACGATTACTGTTTATCTACTGTACCAACCTTTCCAGCCCACCTACTTGTATAGTGCTGTGACTAGTTGTACAGTGAACATCGGTGCTATGACCATTAGTACTGCGTGCACTACGGTACCACGACTATTTGCATTATGTACCCGTCGGTTTCTTTCCCGCCATTTGATGTGTGTGCTAGCCGCTACTTCTTTCCTTATAGGGGTTTGAGGGTGGGTTTTTACCCCCGCAGAGACTATAGCTGAGCTGAGAGATCGAAGTGTTTACATAGGGAGTCTAGGCAAATCCTTGGGGAAACAAATACAAAGCTTTGTACAAAATACGCCAGAAAGGTAGTCTCACGTTCGTAAATGGGACTGGAATATTGAACACACAATTACGTTACATAATACCATTTGAAGCAAGGTGACATAGGTTCGATTTTATTATATCTGATCATTGAGACCATCCTGCAAGACACAGTGCAAGGAGGTAGAAGAAGAGGGAGACCGAAAAAGAGGTGGGAGGACAACATTCGAGAATGGACTGGTTTGACACTGAGCGAAACAATCAGGGTTGCTGAGGACATGGAAAGTTGGAGTACGCTGGTTAAACGATCATCTGTTGTGCCTCTACGACCTCCGAGTTACGGGATAGGATAGGATCATTGAATAAAACCGATCGCCACCCCCCTCCCCCTCCCCAACCAACGAATGCTAAGAAAAATGCTAACCATGCAAGGGCTTCAAAATAATCATGAAGTTGGCCCTGAGAAATGGAGGTCTCTAACCCTTTTCTCCAAACAGATAATAATTATGGTGATGGTAGCACCTTTTTTTTTTTTTTTTTTTTTAAAACTTACCTCCTTCGTGTTAGTTAACTTTAGGACATTCTGTTTTAAATTAAGAATTAATTTATAACACTGCACCTCTTAAATATTTGGCAGGGTGGTGGTGGGTGGAGGGTTCTAAATTTGTTAACAAATGCAGTGTAGGAGTTAGTACTAAAAATAATACTTGACAGTTTACTTTAATGATGGGTGCAATTTTCTCACCTAAGTGAGGAACCCCTTGGGGTCATGAGCAATCTTGCCACTGTAGATTGTTCAAACCTATAAAGGGAAAAGTGAAAGCCCCAGTTGAAAACCTGTCTTTCCTTTGTAGGCAAGACAGATTCACTGCGGCAACAGTACCCCCGTTGGAGTGCCGGGGGTTTTCAGTATAAATAGTATCCCCACTTCATGGAAATTTAGTGCTTTAAATTCCCACTGTCGCTGTCTTCCTCATTTACTCTTTCCCATTCCTGCTCTGTCCTATCACTCTGCTATACTATCTTCTTCTTCGCTAGATCAATGACCTACCTTTTTTCTTGAAAACTCTTCCTGGACAAGACTCCTTGTTTGTGTATGGGGTCTGTTGGATCAGCTTGGGAGTGTTAGACGCTTTCTGCCGGGTGGTCACTGGGGCTTCCTATGATTGTATTATTTAGCAATGTAGGCATTTTATATGTATGTGTTTTGTTGGTAGTTTATAATGATGTTTGTATTCTATTTTGTTTTTGTAACCGGGGGTTCGAGTAGTTGGGGTAAAGCCTCAGCCGTCCCCTGCGTGGGATGTCTTTATTGTAAAGTGACTGGCCGGTGGAGGGCGTTCAATTTTCCAACTAGGGTTGTTTCAGCAGATCTTTTATGCGGATCGGGGGTTGTCCGGTCCTGATTTGGCTCGGAAGAGTCCGCTGGACCTAAAGCAACAATCAATCAATCAATCAATCAATAAAAACCTAAGTGAGGCTGTCGTCTTATACGCAACAACCACGCAGTCAGTGTAATGGCTGCAATCAAAGAGTCTTGTCGTTTCTTATTTTAGTTGATCGCTCTTCGTTATGGTTCACGAATTGAAAACTAGGTTAATTAGAAGAACTAGAATTGAAGAGCTATATGAATGCTATTTATAAACTATCGTAGCTATTTTTACAAGAAGTAATTAATGTAATCCACTGAGAGTCCGCTTTAGCACAGAATGTAAGTCGTGTCCTCTGATCATAGCTATTTTCGGCATCGTGTTTTTGTGCATTGACATTTGTTGATCTACTGAGTGCTGTGCCTGAATGCGTTTGTTTTTCATGAGCTAATATTTAGGTAATGTTCATAGCAACACGCGCTGGATGTATAATGTCTCGGTGTTTATTAACAATCCGAGCACCCTACAGGTACTGCAATAAAGTGTTCTAAAAAATATTTGATGTGAAGTTTTGTTATTGTGCCACCCAACCTTCTCCACCACCCCCATGTTAGCAAATTTATTATTAATCATCGTCATCATCATCCTCATTATCCACCCGACCGGCATCATCATCACATCATCATCATCATTATCATCATCATCATCATCACCACCACCACCACCACCACCACCACCATCTTTCTTCTTGTTCTTCTTGTTGGTCTCAGATGTCCTTATCTAAGACATATATAGTATCTAAGTCTGTTGAATCGTAACCCAACTTTGAATGAAGCCTTGATAGATGACTAAATTTCAGTATGATACTCAAGAGTATCTCAAATTGAGTGACGAAGCTCAAGAGTGACTTCATAATCCCTTAATTAATTGGCCATTACTGTGACAAACCACGACGAGAGTGAACTGGGGCGAGAGAGCGCTGAAAACGTGACCAGCTTCCTCCATGACTTGCTATCAGTCAGATATCGTTGTCTTGTGTAATGATCATTGATCATTTTCTTGCCTATTTTGCTAGTTGCCTCAGTCTCGTTTATCGATTGATTCGGGGAGGCAAGGTGGGCCCAGCGGTCCACGGAGCAATGTTTTATGTACCAGCATCTTAAGTGGGTTCGATCCTGATTTCAGCTAAAACCATTTCGTGTCTGCTGGATATTAGTAGTTAGTTCCTTGAGCGGCTCTCTGAGCTAGTGAGCGCATTAACACACGCACAGCGGCACGTACGTTTTAGTGGTCAGTATTGAGATATAGATACTCATACTAGTTTTTTTTATAGTGCGTTAAAACCCGCACTTTGAGTGTATCGATCATTGTCGTGATCACTGACTGATCAATAGTTCTTTGTTTGTGTGGTATCGATTGTTCTTTCTGCGATCGCTGACTGATCGACTGTTTCTTTTTTGTCTTGATGGGTATGGAATAGTTGATCCGTTTCGGCTTTTGTCAAATTAGGAGTGTCTTCTTTGACCCTCTATGTTAGCATACACAATGCTTAGGTCAGAATTCGGTTGCAGTCTGTATTGAACACTCTGTTGGTAGTGATGTTTGATCGATAGGTGAAGGAGGGGAGAGAGAGAGAGAGAGAGAGAGAGAGAGAGAGAGAGAGAGAGAGAGAGAGAGAGAGAGAGAGAGAGAGAGAGAGAGAGAGAGAGAGAGAGAGAGAAGATGAAGAAGAAGGAAGTTGCGTGATCCGTAGTTAATGGGCGACAAGGCAGAGCGAGGAAGACATCCTAAACAACTGGGTATCGCATTTGGACGTATTCAGAGTACTAGCGAGCTAGTTAGTTAGTTTATAGGGTCCGGCGGACTGCAAAGAGCCGAATCAGGACCAGGGCATTCTTCTAATTGTAATGTCTGTAAACTGTAAGCTCGTATCATGTAGAATAAGTCCAGAGAACTTACCATTAGGTATACATTCTCTGATAAGACCTAGGGCACAAACATTACATGTTTCTCTTAGCCACATATTAAATGACTGCCTGAATATTTAGCTAATATTAATAAATAAAGAAATTACATAATTAAAAAAACACTGTTAAAATATCAATGCTATAATGATGGTGGGCAAGATTTCCTAGGCTTGGAACCCTTACTCCAAACTGTCGTATATGGAACCCACGGATTGAGCTCCTCACCCACCCAGGTCCTGTTTGAGAAGAAAATCTTGGCGATGACTCTTGCGGTACCAGAGTAAGCAGGATGATCTGGAAAATAAGCGCACCGTTAAATGCCTTCGTCACAGATTGAGTGTCAAAGCCGGAATCTATTGTTGTTCCGGCGTGTGCCGAATATTCATGAGGTCTAGCTGGGTAGACTGCACCAAACACTACATTGATGTTGATTGTTTATCGGACTCTGGGTAACACCAACAACTAATACACGACGACCAAGAAAAAGAAGAAGATGGTGATGATGATGAGGAGGAGGATAGAAGTGGAGAGAAGATAATGTTAGAGTGATGGGTGAAGTTCGTGTGAACGTTTTTCCTAGTTTCCAGTACGACTCGCATTTTATTTCTAAAGTTTAACCCCTATCCTCCCCTTTCCCATTCCCCTCCTCCACCCACCCTCTTTCTCTCTCTCTCACCCATCCTCACCCCACATTGCATGGCAAGGGCGCATGCACGGCAGTACAATCTTTTTACTGTGTAATGAAAATAATACAAAAGTGATTATATATAAGCTTAATGCGAAATTGTATTTATAGACCTATATATGTAAAGCCACGGAATTAGATCACTCTAGATCTAATTCCGTGGTAAAGCTGATAATTTGCCCTGCTAAAAAGCCACTACGTACAATGTAGGTATTCACAAATGTTTATTTGATGCATATCCCCCATGGCTTTCTAATCGATTTGAGCGCAAACGTTGTGCAGGTATAATGTGAAGTTGTGTTATGCTAACACTTTGGCTGTTATTAAACAACAATGGTGGTATTCACATTTTATGGGTAGGATGAATATAACATATTTATTTAATCCCCCACAGCTTGGTTGTGGATGACTCGTTGGTGCGCAGTTGCCAAATAATGGATTGAGCTGACAGTGAAAGAAATACGAGTAAAATTGTATAAAAACTGACTTACGTGCGAGCATGGGCTTTTTTGTAATCTAATCAAGCTATTATTGAGAGTGGTAAAGGTAAATTTATTGAGAGTAAAAGATGTTATATAAATAATAATTTTAACGTTCACATTTCATTTTTAAAAAAATTACTCGCTTTCTTTGCTCCCGTTGCTCCTCGCCCCACACTCCAACCTCCTCCAGAGCACTGATAGTCTAGTGATAGCTTGTATTTGCAGGCTGTTTTTCTATTTTGCACTGATTGGACAGCAACAGGAGTATAAAGTGCATGCAGTGCGCCAGTGAACATTGCCAAGCTAGTATTTGGCTTACTAAGTTTGGTAATGTTTTTTGTCCATCTTCAGGGTCAATTTAAGTTGGTCTCCCCCACGAGACCTACACGTGGCTGTATCGATTTGTCAATGGCATTGAAAGCAGTGTAAAATGCATGTTGTACATGTACGCTAATGTGCGAGAGTTCAATTTGTATGATTATTAATGCTGGTATTTAGCTTGTTAAAAATGACTTTTTTAAATTACAGAAAGTATCATTACGTTTGTTAATATTACAGGGGTGCAATTATTGTACGTGTAATGTCAGTCATATTAGTTACTCACGTGTGCACCGCACAAAATCAAAGTTTTCCAGAATTTTGTGCAAATCTGATCTGCGTGAGATGAGCATTTGTTTCAAAAAATTTGGTCCCTCTGTATTGTCGGCCTGTCCGCTATCCTTTCGTCCATATAGTCGAAAACCATGATTTCGCTCCATTCACTTGCAATTTAATTAGCTTGTGTATACCAAAATGTTATCATCACATTATTGACAACAAAGTTATAAAGCTGATGTAATTTTTTTTGTCGATACGGCAGATTTTACTTTGAAAGAACTACGACACTTGTCCCACTTGTATTTTAATTAGCTTCAGTGTTTAATAATTTATTATCATCACCCTGGCTGCAAAGTTATAAAAGCTTGTTTGCGAATATTTTGGGCACCACAAATATCATTTAGTTAGACTAGTGTGAAATATGTTGGGCAGCAAGCATGACCTTATCGAACCCCCAGGAAGCATTTTGCATGAGGTCCTGTGCTATTTCTGCGTGTGACTCCACAGTCGACCCAGGTATGTCTTTCTCTGTGGATGATGGATAGACAAGTCATTGGCAAGCTTCGTTTGCCTGTTTTTGTCGGCCTTCTTCGCGTAGGCACACGGCATACCCAAGGAGTGTTTCCTGATGACCTGGAGCATAACCTCAGTTTTATAGTGAGATTTGCTGCCATTTGTTATGATATTCTGTGTGAGTTTAGGCATAGCATAAACACGTGCAAACACGGGCTGGTGCACCTCTCTCTCTCCCTCCCTCTCGCTCTCTCTTTGTCATTATCTCCCTTACTCTCCCCTTTGTCTCTCTCTCCATCATTTCCACCCACCACCCCCACCTCTCCGCTCTTTCTCTGTCTCTCTCATTGATTAAAAAGTCTAATGTTGGGTGTTGCAGTTCATAGCGGAAAAAAGACAGGAGTGTGGGGAAGTGTACAAACATTTCACCACACCCCTTATGGCACAAATCCCATCTTGGTAGATGAGCAGATATTACCTACCGACTACCAAGCTACTGCGATCATCTTGTTTGGTTTACCAAACCTAATTCTTTCTCGAAGAGATGAAAGCAATAAGGCATTACATTACATTTCTTCCGAGCCAAATCAGGACCGGCCAACACCCGATCCGCATAAAAGATCTGCTGAAACAACCCTAGTGGTAAAACCGAAAGCTCTCCACCAGCCAGTCACTTTACAATAAAGACATCCCACGCTGGGGACGGCTGAGGCTTCACCCCAACTTATCGAACCCCCGTTTACAAAAACAAAATAGAATACAAACATCATTATAAATTATCAACAAAACACATACATATAAAATGCCTACATTGCTAAATAATAACATCATAGGAAGCCCTAGTGACCACCTGGCAGAGAGCGTCCAATATTCCCAAGCTGATCCAACAGACCTCATACACAAACAAGGAGTCTTGTCCCGGAAGAGTTTTCAAGAAAAAAGGTAGGATACTGGTCTAGCGAAGAAGACGATAGTATAGCAGATTGATAGGCGCCAGTATCGGCTGACATTATCAGACAATATGCTTGGTGGTGCAAGGCACATAGATTTACATCCTTATTCTCTGTCTTTCCTGGGATGGTTGGTTATCCCCATCTACCATATTGCCATTGGGGTGTGTAGAATTTAAAGGATCAATGTTCATTAATTCATTCAGCACAGAGAGACAATAAGAAGTCTGGGACCCAAAATAAAAAAAATCATCTGCGTACAATGCGTTTTGAACTGGGACAATATGTTTATGAATTTTTTCCATGCATCAGAGTTCTGCACTCTACAGTCACAGTGTCAAAGTGCTTCTGTGCTCTGCGTAATACTAGTAATAGAAATTATTACAGATGAAGATCTTATATTTTAAGCAGCTGGGGGTCTATGATCGTTTTCAATCTCCTTTACAATATCGAGAATAATACTTTAATAGACGAAGAACTGTAGATCTAACTACCATTGCCGAGTTTCATTGTAAGCAGTCTTTATACGTAAGCAAATTCGAGAAGATCGATCCTGTCTTCACTTTTGAAAGAGAGTACCCTCTCTCCTCCACCCCACCCCGCCCCTTTCTAACCATAGAGAGAGAGAGAGAGAGAGAGAGAGCGAGCGAGAGAGAGAGAGGGGGGGGGGCGAAGGAAGGAGTGAAAAGTGTTATTTATTTATATAGTAATTCATTTACTCGTTCTTATATAGCGCTTTTCCAGCTCAATAGCTGCTCAAGGCGCTGCCTGATACAGGATCTAACTCATGCCGCCCACTTGCAGCCTTTGGGCGCATCGTCTGACAACTGGGCGCAATCCAGGGCGACCGGGTGAGGGAGAGAAAGGACCTAGTGCGTGCTGGGTGTATTTGTGTCGCCGGTACTCACCCACCTAGGACATGAGAATCTTTAAAGTCCGTGCGACGTAATGCGTGCGTGCATAGACTAAAAATCGGTTTATATTCTTATCCGCAGGATCTAGGATAAAAGTAAGTGAATACCCTGTATTCTTTTTCCTGGAGACATAACGGTACGGTATTTATTTTTCCTTTCTTAACGGTCACTGGTAGCCATTCTTGACGGTGATTATGTCGTTAAATGTGACAGACTAGTCCTAGGCCTAGGGAGTATGGTCTGTTGAAATCTAACCCTCAGGGAGCTGGCTGCGATTTAATAGCAGAGACCTTGTATAAAGTATTTTTTAATAGTAGTAGTACAGAAACTCATTATCTGCCGTTAAAGTAGTGGCCACGTTTGGCTTACGTTTAACAGCTTAGGCATTGGGTTACGAGATTTTTCACTGACCGGACTTTTGACGGCATTATGGGTTTAGTGGCCATATTTGGCTTACGTTTTACGGCTTATGTATTGGGTCGAAGGATCTGGATCTGGATTCCCGTCTTGATGATGTTCGACGGGTCAGTCGAAGAAGCCAATGATGACTATAAATACGACTGTTGGGAGTGTGCAGGGTTGTGCTATAATTTAAAATTAAAATTAAAAACAGGTTTTAAACACAGGATGGTAGTTTATTTTTGAGTTGGAAGGGTTGACAGCCTGCCGACAGCCGATGAGAATGCGCTGGCAGATTGTATCGAAGCCACCTTTTCTGGCAGTTGATTCCATTCCAAAGGAGTTCGTATGAAAAAAGAGTTCTTGAACTGTTCTGTTTTGATGGCTGGGATTTTAAAACCATGGCTATTGTTGATGCTCTGTCTTACGGGCATGTTTTGACATTGGAAGCCAGAGTAGGGCCGAAGATCGGTTTGACTCTTCGTCTTCCTTGATCGGCCGGGGTGAGGAAATTTCCCGGTGGTAGGGCTGGAACGGTACCGTTGGCTATCTTATGCAGCATGGTGAGTCTGAGCTGCCGGTTCTCTAAGGTTGGCAACTGGAGGCAGTGGCGCCATCTTTATTACGACCCGGTTCGAATTTATAAACGTGTGTAGCTGTGTAATTTCACTACAACCAGGCACTTTTTTCATGACGATGTAATGTAATCTTTCGCGATTTGACTATACTATGAAACAACTTTACTGAGATCGACACGAAACAAATGAATTAAACTGCCTTAGCTCGCCAAGTCGTGTGTAGCAGACAACCTGTGTTGCGCGTAATCATGAGTGTGGGAGGAGTTTAGGTCGATCTTTAAACTCGTGACGTCACACTCGCTTCTGATTGGTCCTCGTAAGCCCGGCTTATTTGTTTTTGCATAAGAAATCAAACATGCGCTATCCCTGTAAAAATTTTACGTCAGCCATTACGCAAGGAAATACATAAGGAATTCAAAAGCGTAACACAAGTGTGGCCGGGCCTTTAAGACGCTTGGCAGTGCTGTTAGCTTATCTAGAATGAAAGAAGGTTCTTTGCTGAAACCAAGGCCATACTGATTGTCAGGAATCTATTTAAAGTACTGTTTAAAAAGGCCCATGCTTCCTTGGCAGACTCTTGATAGTTGGGGTGGAACCAAATGTCTGGAAGTCTTTGAGAAGAAATCCTACTTGCTTTCGCAATAAGCTGTGCTCAAAGAGAAGAAAAGAACCTTTTCATAGGTGCAAATCTTGGGAGCCGTGAAAGCAGGGCAACCCTATTGTAGAGGAACTTTACTTATAATGGGAAATTATAGTTAGGTACGTTGAATATAAGCTTAGTTTTAGAGCATGTTTTGACAACACATTTGTAAGAATTCGTATAACTGTAAATTCGATATAAATATTAATGTTAAAAGAGTGATATATATATATATATATATATATATATATATATATATATATATATATATATATATATATATATATATATATATATATATATATATATATATATATCACATTCGTACTCATTCTCTCTGTCTCTGTCCGTCCGTCTCTCTCTCTCCCTTCCTCTCCCACTTCCCCTCATCTCCATCCTCCCCTTCCCCCGCTCTTCCTCTTTTTTGTTCCTTCTGGAATATCCAATCACCTGTTCTTCCCAGTGAATGGCCACTTGATAATCTTACTGTTCATTCATACCTTCTTCTTCTTGAATATCAACATGCCTCAAAATCCACCTGCCAAAACGAAGGTAGTAAAGGCAGACACATCGCTGGTTGATCTGTGATCCGTTAGTCGCTCATCTCCTTCAGCTCCTCTTTGACCTGCAGAGTGCACTTGTATAATCTCCCTACAAAGTTTTCCATCTGCTGACAGTGGTGTGGCTGTGTTGGAATAAGTAATATACCTACATGCATTGCTTTTAATTTAATTGTATCTTTTGTGCCCCGCGGTACCTGTTGCCACCTCTAAGGTCGACCAAGGCAAGGACCTTGGAATCTTTTGAAGTTGTGGGTCAATAACTCACGTCTTCAAGGCAGGTTCAAAGTCTTGAAAGGAAGACAGAGCTTCATTATAAGGATAGCACCAATATTTGCAAGCAAACAAGGTGTGGGGGTGGGGGGAACCAACAATGTTTGGAAGGCCAGGAGGTAGAGCAGTATGTGCTATTACTTTGGACTAATTGATATTTTGATTATAATGTTCATTACTATGATTTTATTTAAGGCAATATTATTTCTAGATGGCAAAATATCGTGTTGTGCAATTGTAAATTGGTTGTTTTTATTCATACTCTTTGTGTCTGTCCCTCTGCATGCCTCTTGTCTGTTTGTCTGTCTGTCTGTCTCTCATCTCCTTTTCCCTCCTTCCCTCCCTATCCACCCTCCCCTCGATCCGCCAACCTTCCCTCCCCTCCCTTCATCTAGTTATCTTTGTTTTTCAACGTCCAATGGTTATTTATCTTGGCCGTAAGTTCTCCATGCTGTAACGAGTTCTTTATGAGGGGACTGTAGTGTTTGACCTGCTATTCTAAATGGTCAATATGCCCAGTAGTTATTGAATAAAAACTTATTTTCGTCTTCCTTTGTTTGCGACCGCTACTTGTGCAAGTGTCTCCGCCGCGAGTCCGTCAGGACCTCTCATACTGAGCCTAAGGGTAAACAAAGAAAGATACAAACATGAAGCTGTTATACAGTTAATAAGTGTTAATCAACGATTATACAAAGTTATACTAGCCTGTTATATATTGTACGTATTAATGGTACAAATGTAAGCTTCTGTTGGCTACCTTCACATTGTGGTTTTTTGTTTAATGATAGTGCGGACAAAGCAGCAAAGAATGGAGCTAAAAATATTAATGCTCAGAGTATTCAACTCATAAAATCCCCTAGGGAAATTAAACGTATGATTGAAGAGAGGTCAATGAAACATGTTGTATTTGATACACATTTTGCTGTAGACTGTAGACTTTCGAGAACAGTTTTTACTATGGCTAACAGAATAATGTTGAATGCCATAAACACAAAGTATTGTCCAGATGTCCATTGTGTATGCAATGAGACTTTTTCATTATATCATTTACTTTTTGGCTGCCGTCATTTTTGGCCTATACTAACTGTGCATCTGCATGACATAAGAACATTAGATGAGATTAATTTTCATCAAAGTGTATTGTTAGCAAAGCTCTTGATGGATTCTCCTGTGGCTAGATTTGTGTAAATAATTTTTTTTCTTCCCCCTCCCTCACCCCCCGTCTTATCATCTTTGGTGGAAAAGACGTAAATAAAACAACCAACCAACCAACCATTGTACGTATTTTCAAAGGCCGACTCGAACTATCGGGCTGCATTCGACAGAAAAAGAAGATTGTGATTCGATAATACCATGGGCACCGCTGTCATGACACTGGTGCTGAGAAAATAGAGGATCTTAACACCGCCACTCTTATCTGCGACAGAAAGAGTACGAGGAGACCTTCACCTTACACTTAAACGGTGTAAATAACAAGTCTGTCTTTTAATAGTGTAGCAAAATGTCGTGGGAGATCAAGAACTGGCTCATGTTTGTTATCGGTGCGGAGCCGTTGACAGTTGAAGGCGATTTTGTTACTGGTAATTTCAAGGTGAAGGTGCATCGGTAGGAGTCGGTGTTTACTGTGATAGACGTGAGCCGTTTGAATGGAGCGATGGGGTGGGGGTGGGAATGGGGAGGAGAGAGGGAGAGAGATTCATCCTTTTCCCCACTCACCCTCACCCTCACCTTGGAGTCCTTGTTCTCAGGTGCATTTGTTCCTTCGTTTTCTCATAGTAATTTATATATATATGTGTGTGTGTGTGTGTGTGTGTGAGAGAGAGGGAATGTTGGTGTGTGTGTTTGTATGTGTTTTGTCGTTGTTCCCTGCCTTGCATTTTCCTTCCTTTCCTTTCGCACAGTTTAATTTGTTCCCTTATTTACTTATGCTGGTGTGGGATATCTTTAGTGCGTGCGAGCACGGAGTGAGAGAGAGAGAGAGAGAGAGAGAGGGGGGGTGGTGTTAGTAACAAGCGCAGCCACGTTAATGACCTTTCATGTGTAGCGGAAAGGGAGGCGACTGGTTGAGGCTTGGGAGAGAAATTGTCTACCTTGATTTTCTTTGTTAGACTAGCCTTGGGTGGCTCCTGCTTTGCAGAGTCCTTTGCGTAGGCCATTGGGTTACGCAGGACAAGGCGACACGACATTTGTTCTCCCCGGCTGACCATTCGCCTGCTGCTTTTGGTGGCGAGCGGGACCACATTGTCGGCAGGCATTTT
Organism: Oncomelania hupensis; assembly: GCA_036898135.1. NCBI lineage: Eukaryota > Metazoa > Mollusca > Gastropoda > Littorinimorpha > Pomatiopsidae > Oncomelania > Oncomelania hupensis. The sequence goes on along the minus strand of CM072521.1, from coordinate 22,647,518 downwards.
ATGCAGGTCGGTGGCAGCGACTTTGCAGTAAAGTGCGTGGCACTAGTAGCCGGCAACCCGGTACTCCCAACCACGCTTCACCGCCTTGCAGGGCAAATATTTTTATGTCCCTCTTTTGAGGGATAAAATGAAAATAACAGCTCGGGTGGAGCAATGTTCCCAGGGTTGGTGGCTGAGAGACGGTAGTCAAATACTCCGCTCGGCTACACATGTAACGTGCATCACACGGATCTTGTAATAAGATCAGACAAAGAATTATTTCTTGGATTCATTTTCTTGACAAATTGCTGTTGTTAATGTTATTGTATCAGTTAGCATTCTACGAATTCCAGATGTCGAAAAGATCATGCACAGAAGAATTTTTATTTTGGTGAGTGCAGAATAGCCTACTGCAGAACCTCTTGATTTTTGTGTTATTATCAAAGCGTGCATGTATCAGTAGCACGATCAAATAACTAATGGGGAAAAAAATCACAGGTGCAATAATGAATAATAAATAATACAATAACCGTGGCGAGAGGAAGGTCTACCCTGTGACTGCCTTATCAGCAGTCATAGCTGCTATTTCGGGAAACACATTGTCGCCAACGTATACAAAGCAAACTGTGATTTTGGGTGCAGCTTCATTAATCATAACTTGCTGAGAACCACCCTGATTATAAAGTCTGTGTAGTATTAATGTCACCTAGAGAAAAAAGACTGCATGCATTATTATGCAGTCTGAAAAGGGAATGAGTGAGTGAGTGAGTGAGAGAGAGAGAGAGAGAGAGAGAGAGAGAGAGAGAGAGAGAGAGAGAGAGAAGAGCAAGTATAGCCATAGAATACTAAACGGACGTACACATAATACTATTATGTATATATTATATATTTTTTATTTGTAAAGTCACCACCGATATCATAAAACGTGGCTGAAATTCGACGATTCTGGCCATCTCTCTCTAGTAAACAGAACAGGGCTCCTCTAGCTCTAGCTATGCTGTAGGCACCAGTATGTTATTATATGCAAGTGGTGCCCACTGTAATTTTGACCATGTTATCCAGTGTCTAAACAGAATATTACGCACAGAATTAATGCAGTCATACCATAACTTTGACGATGTGAACATGGCATAAAATAATGTCACAGGTGACTGACTATATCTTGCACGGTTAGCAGAATACAGACAGACTTGTTCCACCTAAAATATTAGGCAAAGCTGAAGCTAAATCCCTGCTTCTCGACGAGCAAAGCGTCTTATACTTCTTAGGAGCCGCAATTTTATGTTCACGTGATCTCAAAACATACAGTATTTCTTTCTTTCTTTCTCTCTCTCTCTCTCTCTCTCTCTCTCTCTCTCTCTCTCTCTCTCTCTCTCTCTCTCTGCCTCACACACACACACACACACAGAGGCGTGTATGAGGTAAAAATGGGGTAATTTGACCTACTTCGCGCTCCTTAGGAGGCGAATTAGGTCAAGTTTGTTCAAAAACACGGCTAGGATAAGGAATTTTACTCGACGATTAGGGTAAGGCACCCTTTTCTTAAACAGGTGCCTTACCCTAATCGTCGAGGCGGATGCCTTACCCTAATCGTCGAGGCGGATGCCTTACCCTAATCGTCGAGGCGGATGCCTTACCCTAATCGTCGAGGCGGATGCCTTACCCTAATCGTCGAGGAAAGTTCCTTATCCTACCCGTCTGGAAGATGCACTACAACTACACTTCGTGAAGTGTAGTTGTAGTGCACATGCACTTAAAGTACACTGCTGGCAGTGTAGTTGTAGTGCACATGCACTACAACTACACTGCCATGTACTTAGAACAAATGAGGAACGGCAGACAAACGGGGAACGACAAAATTACCTCATTTTGTACTAAAAAAGGCAAATTCCGTTCCTCATTCGTGCCGTTTTACAGGTACACACACACACACACACACACACACACACACACACACACACACACACACACCCACACACACACACACACGTGGGAGTGCCGGGGGTTTCAGTATAAATAGTATTCCCACTTTCTGGAAATTTAGTGCTTTAAATTCCAACTGTCGCTTTCTTTCTCCTTTGTTCTTTCTCATTCTTACTCTGTTTTATCAATCTATTATACTATCTTCTTCTTCGCTAGACCAGTCACCTACCTTTTTTCTTGAAAACTCTTACGGGACAAACCTCCTCATTTGTGTGTGAGGTCTGTTGAATCAGCTTGGGAATATTGGCTTTCTGCCAAATGGTCTCTGGAGCTTCTTATGATGTTATTATTTGGAAATGTTGGCATTTTATATGTATGTTTTGTTGATATTTTATACTGATGTTTGTATTCTAAACAGCCCAAAGTCTCCACTATCCAAAGCAAGTCTGGCATTTGCCTTACAGAAGAACAAGAAGTCTTGGACAGATGGACAGAGTACTGCTCTGACCTTTACAACCATACACCAAATGGAGACCCATCAGTTCTAGCATGTCCCGAGAGCAGAGAAGAAGAAGAAATCCTCCCAATTCTCCGGGAAGAAGTTGAGGCAGCAGTGCAATCGCTGAAGAAAGGGAAGTCAGCGGGAGTGGACAACATACCAGCGGAACTGCTACAAGCAGGAGGAGAAGCGATGACTGATGCTCTCACCATTATCTGTAACAAGATCTGGCAGAGTGGGGAATGGCCTACACCATGGACCCAGTCGCTTGTCATCACTCTTCCCAAAAAAGGTAACCTTCAGGAGTGTGAAAATTACCGCACCATCAGCCTCATCAGCCATCCCAGCAAGGTCCTCCTGAAAATAATACTCAACAGGTTGAAACCACAAGCTGAACAAATCATAGCTGAAGAACAAGCAGGATTCATGGCAGGGCGAAGTACCACTGAACAGATTTTCAACCTCAGAATAATCTGTGAGAAATACCTACAGCACCAACAACATCTATATCATGTGTTCATAGACTTCAAGAAGGCATTTGACCGAGTCTGGCATGCAGCTCTATGGGCAACCATGAAAGTGTACAACATCAGCCCTAAAATTATAGAAGTCATCAAAAGCCTGTATGACAAGGCTACCAGTGCAGTCCTCCATAACAGCGTCATCGGGAACTGGTTCAGAACAACAATCGGTGTGCGTCAAGGATGCCTACTCTCTCCAACACTCTTCAACATCTTCCTAGAGCGCATCATGTCAGATGCTCTTGCAGATCACGAAGGCACAGTCAGCATAGGGGGCAGAGCAATCTCCAATCTTCGTTTTGCGGATGATATTGATGGATTGGCTGGAGAGGAACAAGAACTTGAACAGCTTGTACAGAGGCTTGACACCACCTCCAGAGCTTATGGAATGGAAATAAGTGCAGAGAAGACCAAAATGATGACCAACAACACCAATGGCATCAACACGGACATCAAAGTACAAGGCCAATCCCTCAACACAGTGCACAGCTTCAAATATTTAGGAGCCATTGTGTCAGACAATGGGTCTCGACAGGAAGTCCTCTCCAGGATCGCACAAACAACTGCTGCCCTGACAAGGTTGAAGCCCATTTGGAAAGACAGAACCATCAGTCTACATTCCAAAGTAAGACTGCTGCGCTCTCTGGTCATCTCCATCTTCCTATATGCTTGCGAAGCATGGACCCTCACAGCAGATCTCCAACGAAGAATACAAAGCATGGAGATGAGGTGCTACAGAAGACTTCTGTGCATTTCCTATACCCAACACATCACCAACGTTGAAGTCCGACAGACCATCACACAAGCCATTGGACAACACGATGACCTGCTCACAGTGGTGAAGAAACGGAAACTCCGATGGTATGGCAACGTCACCAGATCATCAGGCCTTGCAAAGACCATTCTGCAAGGCACAGTGCAAGGAGGTAGAAGAAGGGGGAGACCGAAAAAGAGGTGGGAGGACAACATTCGAGAATGGACTGGTTTGACACTGAGCGAAGCCATGAGGGCTGCTGAGGACAGAGAAAGATGGAGTATGCTGGTTAAGCGATCATCTGTGGTGCCCCTACGACCTTCGGGTTATGGGACAGGATAGGATAGGATAGGTATTCTATTTTGATTTTTGTAAACGGGGGTTAGATAAATTAAAGTATAGCCTAAGCATCCCCTGCGTGGGATGTCTTTATTGTAAATGACTGGTTGGTGGAGTGCCTTCAGTGTTACCACTAGGATTGTTTCGGCAAGTCTTTTATGCGGATCAGGTGTGAGTCCTCTTTCAGCCAAGTTAATTGTGGTCTTGATTTTGTGGTCCTGATTCGGCTTTTTGCAGTCCGCTGGACCCGGTAAGCAATGAATAACTAACTAACACACAAAACACACACACAATTGATTGGTTAACTTTATTTGAGACCTCACTGCTATAAAAATATAAAAGTTGCAAATGTGAAGATCATAGACAGCGGGTCGTCACTTTCTGACTTTCCGAGGGACAATCAGGGTAGGCTTTTATTTAACGTAACAAACAAAATTTAAAATATTGAATGATTTCAGGACCAATCTTAAAACAAATACCCACACGCTCACTCTCTCTCTCTCTCTCTCTCTCTCTCTCTCTCTCTCTCTCACACACACATACATACACACAAACACACACACTTGATCACATACACACGTACACAAACTCTACATCAACACCATTAACTTGTCCTGAGCAACCACATTCATGAAAGACTTATTCTAGGGTAAAAACAAAGCCTCTCTCTTGTATTCGCTCTGTTAAACAGGCTGGTGCCGAAGGTCTTGCCTTTTTTTTTTTCCTCCTCGTGTTTGCTCAACACAATTCGATAGGGGAGAATTCATTCTACGAGCGCGGATCCCCGTAATTTGGCAAGAAACTACAGCGGCAACATTGTGTTGACAGGAACAGTTAAATGCCAATTTGGCACCTGTGCAGCAGATTGAAAAAACGTGGTCTTTTTTCTGACGTCCAGACAGTAGCACTGTACAAAAGCTGCCGCAGTTCGCTAACAAGAGGAACAAATTGCTTTCCATACGAGCAGGATTGAACGAGTCAAGTGATAGGGGTTGTTTTACACAGACCGCTATAATAGCAATATCCACGTTTGCAGTGCCGGCTCTGGATTGAACGAAAGACAAAAACAAGAGTAGAACTGCACTCAAACATGATAAAATGAATGAGCAAGCATAGTTGGTATAATGTTACTAATTATCGTTTGCATGGAGTAAGCACGGATCGAGGGTCTGAATGGGTGAAAAGGTGGCGAGAAATAATCTTTGTCTAGCTCTCTGTCTGTCTAGATCTCGTTTCTTAACCTACAGTCTCTCTTGCTGCCTGTGTCAGTCGTCGTCTCTGTCTCTCTCTCGATCCCTCTTACCACCCACCACCCCCCTCCAACCCCCCACCCCAATTCTTTTTAAAATCAATATCAACATGGCTTTACAAACACTCTTGAAATGTCAGATCGAATGATAGGTTGTATTTTGATCGAGTCATTACTCATATTTGTTGTTGGAAATAAATCTCCGAGATACGACAGGCAGACATAGTAAGTTATGCTCTTTTAATGAAGAGAAACAGGATCTGAAAGTCTGCAATAAGATAGCAACGTCATTTGTCAGCGTTGGCTAGCAAATGTAAAAGGCAGTCACATAAATTGTTTACTACCAAAGGATGTACATTGAGTCTATTTAATACTACACAGGCGGCGGAAGCTGAACAGGATTGGGGGGGGGGGGGGGGCACACACACATTGTATTCACTGACATCAGGGCCAGACCTGGTGAAAGTCGAGGGTGGGGGTGGGGGTGGGGGTTACAGATTCAGCGAAGGCGCGAAGCGCCGAGCTTTCTAGGGGGGTCCGGTGGCATGCTCCCCCGGAATTTTTTTTTTTCAAGGATGCAAAATGGTGCAATCTGGTGCAATATCTGAACCTTGAAAAAGCCATCTGTGATGGTCTGGGACTTTGAGCTTTTTGAACAATTGAACTGACAAACTCTGGGGTACAAAAATTATCCTCTGCCCCTCCCTTAAAAAACACACATTTATTTATCAGCAGAGATGTTTCGTATACTATTATTATTCACTACTTTTTGTTGATCGTTAACGGTATAAAGCTTTACCTTGTAGTTTATGAACATCACCGCCCTGCTTTCACTTAATTCAGTCTTGCTGCACTAGGTTCCTCGGCATTAGTACCATTTGTGAATTGTATCTTCTGGCAAAACAGTTCACTGCCTCTTTGAAGTCAATATCAACATCCCTGTGCACTTTCAGTAAAGCAAGTCCATTTAGTCTCCGTTGCCCCATTGTAGAGCGCAGGTAGTTTTTCAGGTTGCGCAACTGACTGTTTGAACGCTCACACTCGGCAGTAGTGACAGGTAGGGTGCAAAGGTTCTAAAGCATGATGAACAGGTTGGGATAAAAAATCCCTGTCACAATGTTTCAGTGCTTCTGATGCCGTGGATGGGATGATAGCTGTCGCATTCTCAGCAGCACTTCGCCATTTGCAAACCCACCGTTGGTATTCTGCATCAAGGGTAGCGTTGTTTGGTAGGTCAGACTCCCACAACATTGCCAGCATCACCCCTTCTGGAACCTGCATGAAACCATCCTGGTTGTCTATTAAAGTGCTTGGCATTAGACATAGACCATCAACTGCTAGACCAGCATTTTTGAACCTCGAGTCCAATTCGGTTGACAGGTGTTCCAAGAAAGGAATGGCAATGCTAATCTTGAAATATTCTTCTGGAGTGGCCGCAGGTTGGTTGTCACGGAGAGTCTGTCGGGATGCTTGACGAGGAACAATAACACCAGTTGTCAAAGCATTTGCCATTTTGCTGACTTCTTCATTTGTAGTCGAGAAAATTGCTGATATTGAAAACGGTAGACTGTAAAAACTGACAGCAAATTAAAGTTTTCAAAACGCGACTGTGACGTGCACGATGTGGAAAACTGTCGGTCATTTTGATCTAAGGCTAACGATTATGACGCGTCGACAGGAAATGATGACGAAGGGACGAACTTCTCTCATTGATCAGAGGGTGATGATGATGATTATGATGATAAACACTTGTACTGCTTGATTCCATTTGAAGAAAAAAAAATCCTTTGATGCCCTGGCAAAAAAAAAAAACAAAAAAAAAAACTACTCATTATTGGAGGGGGCAATATATAAGGCTGCCCCCTCCAACATTTTTCTAGGGGGGGGGGGCATGGCCCCCCTGCCCCCCCTGCTTCCGCCGCCTGTGACTACTGCTGCTACTATTGCAACAGCAACTACTACTGCTACTACTTTTTTGTCAATAAAATATCTACTACTGCTACTTTTGTTTATAAAATACCTACTACTGCTACTTTTGTCAATAAAATATTTGAATCTGAATCAATCTCCCTCCCTCCTTCTCGTTCTGCCCCTCTCTCTGTGCACCCCTTTCTCTCTCGATTACTCTCTCCATCCAGTGTTCTGATCTGAACTCAAGTGATAGCAAAGATTATGAATGATGATAAGTTTTATTTGATTTATTTTGTTAGCAGGTACAGTGGATGGGTTATGAGGGCAATACAATAATAATACCATTGCTGCTCAACATACAGTGAAGAACAGAAGATGGCACTTCTAATCCTAACCTCATTCTAACTTCTCTTTAAGGGGAAAAAACAAAAAACTTTATGTACATACTATAGCACATTTATAATGAGCTGAACGTTTTAGCCTTGTAACGAGACAGCGGTTGTTCAATTAATGAAATAAATATTGCTTTTTGTCACACAGATGGGGTCAGCACGCCAGTGAGTCAGGTGACCAAGTTGCCGCTTCTGTCCTCCCAGAGCTCGGTTTCCTTGACAACCCAGGTGCATCCTGACGCCAACACACGCCCGCCCAGGGGCAGCAAGTCTTCCATCAGCCAACACAACTCCAACTCCGCTCCCCTCACTCGCACCGCCTCCGCCACATCAACGACAACCACCACGGCCATCGTCCTGACGGGGTCAGCCAGCGCTGTGGATGGAGTAGTGGCGCGCGTGGCCAGCCTCAGCGTCAAGCAGCGCTCCAGCAAGCAGCGCAGCAAGAACCAGACCTCCAAGTCTGGGAAAGCCACGCGCAATAGCCGTAACAACAACAGCAATTCTCAGAACAATGCCTCTTCCTCTTCCTTGCCCAAGACTGTTTTGCAGAGGCAAGGAGCAGGGTCTGACTTGAGCAACAACGAATCTCTACGGTGGGAGTTTGTGTTAGAGGACACGGAACAGGAGAGAGAGCGCATCGCGTTGTACAAGATGAACAGGCGTAAACGATACTTGAAAGCCGCGCAGGCTAAAGGCCTGAGGTGGGCACTCAATTATAACAACCACATCACCGCCTCCCCGACTTCTGAAGACTCGGGTGTAGAGATGAGCTCTCATACCTCTTCCGCCACCACCACGACTAGCGCTTTTATTGACTTTGGCAAAGTCCAGACTGTACGTTCTGTGCCTGTGGTAGTGTCCCATAGAGGCTTGCAGCAAGCTTTAGTGGAGTGCTGAATGAGGAGGACACTGTTGTTGACCACGAACCTAGTTGTGTTGTTTCATTGACCAGCATGTGGTGTGTCAAAAGACATCAGGGTGTTTCAATGACAGCGAGTTGTTTCCTTGTCAGCATGGTGTTTCATTGTCAGCATGTTGTTTTGATATTAGCATGTTTCCTTGTCAGCATGGTGTTTCATTGTCGGCATGTTGTTTTGATGTTAGCATGTTTCATTGTCAGCATGGTGTTTCATTGTCGGCATGTTGTTTTGAGGTTAGCATATTTCATTGTCAGCATGGTGTTTCATTGTCGGCATGTTTTGATGTTAGCATGTTTCATTGTCAGCATGGTGTTTCATTGTCGGCAAGCTGTGACTTAACTGTAAACTTCGTTGTCAGTGTGCTGTCTGTGACTGAACGTCGCTGTATGACATTGTAATTGTAATGTAAGCTGTGTCTGTTAGGCTGCAGGCTGAGTTACGTGCCACCCAAACACATCCAGCGTAGCTCAGACTCACCGAATTCTTCTTACAAGTATCGGCAGCTATTTAGCGGGCCTACCTTTTATGCTACATGTATTACCAGGCATGCTACTCTGAAAATTTAGTTTTCCCGGAAAATTTTGCAAGGATTAGCAGAGCCCCGAGAGCGAGCCTGAAAAGCAGGCGAGCCCTCTAGGGGGGTCTGGGGGCATGCTGGGGACAGTTAAAAAAAAAAAAAGTTAAAATCTGTGCAATCTAGCACATTCTGAGCACTTTTTGAGAGACGAAAAATCAATCAACAAAGACGAAAAAAACCAACACATTTTAGTTTAAACTATATACAAGAAATGACACTGGTAGGCCTACATGTCTGTTAACATTATTTTATTATAGTCCGTCATTTAGTTTAGTTTTTGAGACCATTGTCCCAGTCTCCTACCGTGTTTCTTATCGCAATTTCGGTTCGAAACATTTTGATGCTATGCTACTATTAGTAGTATTTATCATTACAAAAACGCTTCCATACATTATCAAACTTAATTTTTAAAAAACAGAGAATCGTGCACAAAACGTGGTGAAGACGGTCAAAAATCAAACGGGAACAACTGGCCGCCTACGTTAAAACACAGAGCGAATCACGTACGAGAGAAGCAATCTGATTGGTGAGATAAATTTAACTAGCCAATCACAACGCCGCTTTGATATGATCGTTAAAATTGACTGTCATGGCGGTCTAGCAGACGAATCCCGCTGATATCGCCTACGGTGGGAAAAACGCTTGTAATTCTTTTTTTTCGACACAGATTTTTTTCATACTCCCGGAAAATTTTCAATCACCCGGAAAGCCACCGGGGCCCAAAAATTGATCTCCCGGAATTCCTGGAATTCCCGGAAAAGTAGCATGCCTGATTACCTACACCTATTATAGTACGACCGACTTTGAAGTCTCCCCTTTTCTGTTTCAATTCAGGACAGTTGATGTGATTGCATAGTACTTTTAGAAAACCTGCAGGTCTGTTTGTAGCCTGCCGCATAGGCTAATAGAGAGGCAGACTTAAGCATTAGCTAGTCTCAGCTACGCAGTGTGACTCAAACATCATGCACAGATCTCGCTACAAAACTATTTTTCGTCCTTGTGCAGAAAAAAATTAGCGTCCAATGTTCATGATACTGTAAGGGACCGCATAACATTAATTTTGGCTGTTTGGCCCGTGTGCCATCCAGGACTGTAATACACGTTAAGACACTGATGCATTCAAAAGACGTCTCAGGTGCACCTAGCAGCAGGATGGATGCTTTGTTGTGAAGTGATTTTTCTTGTCTTTTTTTGTATATTTTTGTTCTTCTCCATCCCCCTGTTGCGTTTTGGAATGCAAAGTGGAAGAACTCGTTTCGCCATGAATCGCTGTAACAGTGAGAGATGTGCGCGTTATATACATATCTCATTTGTTTTCAGTTTAAAAGTCCTATACACAAGAGTAGAGGTAAATACACAAACCCCTATACGTAGACTAACTACTACATACCCATAGTGCAAGGGTTGACTATATTAGTCATAGTACAATACTATCCAATATTTGTTTTTGCAGGAGGTGAGGAGGATTCAGGAGGGGGAGGGAATGGAGGGAGGTAAAGATTTAGATTGTGGGGTTTTAGCCCTGTTATAAGGTATGGTGATTTAGAAATTTGCCCCTTTAATCATTTTACCAGCAAAAGAATTGTGTCTCAGTTTTATTATTATTATTATTATCATTATTATTATTTTTCCATAGTTATATTACAAGTGGTACTTTAGATTTCAATGTTTTTATATATTTATATTTTCTGTTTAACTTCAACAAGCACCAGTTTACCACTACTACAACTCTAAAAGTAGTTATTATTATTGTGAATGTTGTGGTTTGTTGTTATTAGCATTATTTATTAATATTATTATTATTATTATTATTTGTGTGTTATATAAAAGCTTGTGTGTTTTAATGACTGAACAGAACAAGAGTTGTGTTTCACTTTGTGGCTGACTTTGCCTTTACACTGCTTACATTGACAAAATGAAAAAAGCATTATAATTTATTGGATTAGAGTCAGTGTTTCAATCTTCAATATTGTATTTCAGAGCTTTTGTTCATAAAAGTGCTCTTTACACTCAGATAAATTGACACTTAAGTTTTTTTCCTCTAAATAATCCATATTAAATTTTAAATATAAAATTGAATATTGCCATTTATTTATTTTTAATTTTGATTTATTTGTTTATTTTTTAAAAGAGAAAGTCTGGAGGTCATGTCATCACGTTCCTTCTTCCTTTGGTTCGTGCGGTCAGTCTACTTTGTTCATTTCAGTGCTCAATGTTACCTTGCCTGTGACAGCACCAGTACCTATATTTTTACTTGCAAACTATATGAATAAAGATGATACACAATACAGCTTCTGAAAACGAAAATTTATTGTGATATTAAAACTATATAAATGCAAGTCTTCCAAGTTGGTGATTTTAGAATGCTGTTGTTGTGTATAAATGTGCTTTGTCTCCAAATTCTTCCTTATTTTATTTTTTTTTGATGATGAAACAAAATAAAATTAACTGAAGAAAAGCAAAAAAACACAACAATAATGATAAATAAATAGTTTTGTCCTTGTCTGCTGTGTTTTTAAATCTGCCAGTTGTGACTACAGCCAAAAAATTAATAAGGTATTGATTTTGATTTTTGACACTTTATTGTCCCTTTTTATCGGTAAATTCTGTGAAGGCGTAGTCGCAGCCTGTGGCGCACCCAAACCTAACCTACCTATTATTAGTTGTAGTTTTCAAATTTTGCTGGAGGAGCAAACCCAGAGAAAACCCCCGACCACGTTGCCGAAGTTGAAAGTAAATAATATTCGGAGAAACATAACGCACAAATGCTAGATCGATCCCACACCTGTCAGGTACCATTGGTTTCTGGCATGTGGACAAAGCAAATTAGTCCCGCCTTAGACCACTCAGCCGCAACGCCATAACAAGAGATATGCATTCTCAATCTCTTACACAAATCTCAAAGGATCTCTTTCCTTCTCCACCCTACAAAACTACCATTAAAAAAGGCAGTAAACAAAGTTTTTTTTAAAGGTAGGGTGAGGGTGGGGGAGGGAGGGGGGGCAACTATTAATTTTATTTTATACATAAATGCAGTTATGTTTGCAAAAACTAAATTAGGCCCACTTGCATATATATTAGTCATGCTTTTTCATTCCACACATGTTTACAAATCACTGCAGAAATGCTTATTTTAGATAAAATTCAACATTATCTTTGATAAAAACTAATCCTATGGATGTCAAACTAAAAATGAACGTCCAACTGGTTGAATGTGTTATTGTATATTTATTGTACACGCTTAGAGCTGTCAAGATTAGGTGTTTCAAAATGTTCATAATAATAATAATAATAATAATGTCGGTGAGTCTATATCAAACTGCACCATCCCTTTCCAGAATAGGCCTTGTCGGCTACCGCTGAGCTTGCAGCAAATGTGGACCTTCATAAAATCTACGCTCGCAAAGCCATGCCAAAAAGAAGGTATCATGCCATCAGAAAATATAAAGTTTCCCCACAGCACTTATAATAGTCATGCTGTCTCGAGTATCGTATTCCGAGTAGGTTAAAAGTCTCCTCATCATTCAAGCTGTCTCCGCGGAGTGGTTAATAATATTTTTGTATGCTTTATACAAGTTGTTTGAATAAAAATATGTTTGTTTTTAATATATCTTAATAATGATTTATTTTGAATTTTTTGTTTCCTATTTTTGTCTGTAAATGTGTAATGTATATTTGCTGAATGGAAGTTTTATTTTATTTTAAGGTTTTGTTTCACATTTGGTCGGTGATGTACGTTGACTGTTGAATTCTAATCATTATTGACAATGTTATTTTGCTTTTCCATAACAGAAGTGTTGTTTTGTGCTATCTGTACACTGATGATCTTTCGATCGTAGGTTTACAGAACTATAAATTATTCAATAAAATCCAAAATTTATACTGAAACTAAATGTAGTTCTTTTTGTTGTTTCTCTCCTCTGTCCTTTCCTCCCCCAGTAGCTTTGAGATCTTAATTTATCCTTGAAAATACAGCTTTCTTCCTAACTCTTTCTGTGGTTATTTAATTTAAAGCATGCGACTGTGTGTGATATGACTGGGTGTTTTGTCATGTTAGCGTTTGTAAACTTCCAACAGATAGCTATGAATCTTAAGTTCTCTACTGTCGGTGTCAAGTCTTTATCTATGTAGTAGCCAGCCATGATAAAATTACATGGTAAAACTATATATGGCATCAGAAATGAGTTACTAGAATAAAATCTGTGAGTTTTACATCTTTTATTTCTGATAATTTCAACACCCCCTTTTATATCCATTCATTCGCGCCAAAATGAATGAATAAAACAAAATCAACCATGTCACATAAAGTCGGACATATCACATCAATTAAAACAAAAAGGTGAATACCATTAAAACCACGTTTACAATTTTATGAAGTTTCAATGCACTGGAACTGTGTTACTGAATTATAACAAAAGGAACATTAATATATATATATATATATATATATATATATATATATATATATATATATATATATATATATATATATATATATATATATATATATATATATATATATATATATATATATATATAAACAGTCTTATAAAACAATTCAAAGATGCAGACTTTCACCAGAAAACAGTTCATTTAAAACATGCATCGACTTTGTAAGAAAGCAACATTATTACCATGTCATGTATGATTGTTAAAATGGCAAAAAGTTATTTGTTAAAAATTCCAATAACAATTGTTTCAAATACCATTGCACAACACTAGTAATTCAACAATGTAAAACTGTGGTATTACATTTTCTTGCTGATCATATTAATGTAATCAAATATTACTGTTATGCTAGTATTTCGGCTAATCTTTGATCAGGATCAACAACGAATGTCAGCCTTGATAAACACATCCGAACGAAAGTTACCTAAAGATGAAATAACAACATTCCTCAATATTTAAGATTACGACAATGTGACTAATTACTGTTTGATCTTTACTCTGATTTTAAAATAATTATATTTCGTCTTGTTTGGGGGCATTATTAAATCGAGGAAATTATGAAAACTGAAACCCAGACACAAGAGAAAGATCTGTTACTATAGAAAAACTGAATGCATGTGTTAAATTAAAAACTTTATTACTCTTCAGTATTAGAAACTATAGATGATGATGATGAATTAGGAGTAATATTCGTCCAACCTTTCCTAATTTTATTTTGACACAACACCTAACAGTTGCTATTGGTCACAATTGAACTAATATTATTATATGAAATAAAACCACATACAACTGTTTCATATTTATCACCATCAATAAAACTGCCACATAATAATGATGAATGGTCGTTTAATATTTTCAGGCAGCAATATCTGAACAGTTTCAGACTACAGACTTCAAGGAAGGTACAATCAATAATTTCACAATATGACCACGAATACAGCAATCTCTCTTTATATTACTATATTACATTTGAACACTTGGAGCTGGTCATTATTCCAAAGGTCGTGTGTTCCTGGCATCACAAAGCTAAATCAAAATCACTCCAAATCACAACTACCCTGTGTCACAACTAATAGCCATCTGTTGCACTCTGATCATTACCACATGTTGGTAATGGCCATAGATTCAGAGCCTTGCCTCATCACCCTTGTAACATATTTTATCGCACACAAAACTGTTTCTTTCATACCGATTCCTCCTCACACTCACACAAGCCCCTCTTCCACCTCAAAATTAAAAAACAAAGGGCCCCCTCCGCCCGCCCCCCCCCCCCACCCCCCCCCCCCCCCAAAAAAAAAGCATCATAACAATAACAAAAATTCTACTCTTCTATTATGCCTGCATGTCATTAAGAAAATATCATCGTCATCGACTGTTCAGCTTATTATTTCCAGATCATTCAAAACTCACTTAAAACCCACCACAAAATATTGAAGAACAAGGAAATCAACATAAACCATATGTACTGTGATAGTTGTACAAATTCAACAAATTAACCAAAAAAGGTTGATTGGTCAAATACGAGCAAAATAATTATTTACAACAATACTACACATGTACAAACTATTTACATGGGTTGTAGACAAAGAGAAAGAAAAAACAAGCAAATACGTAAACACAAAATCATTACCCACCCCCAACTCCACTAAATCACCCCTCCCCAAACCCCCTTTCCCATCCCACCCCTTCTCTTCTTCCAACAAAACCCACAACACAAAATTCATTATTTGACAGTAAAACATCAAATCAATCACACTTACATGCTGAAGGTTAACAATTGACTAAATTAAACACACACAATCCACACACACAACCATCAACAACAAACCCCAAAACAACTGCTTGATACCAAAGATTAATGATTGAAGGAATGACTTTATCACTGTCTGCCATAAAAATACCACCAAAAATCTTAACGACAATAAATTGATTTGTGATTAGCAGATGCCGTTTTTACATCGCACCATGGAAATAATACTACCGCATTTCACGATACTGTAAATATAAGGCAAAGCACTATTATTTCCAGGTGGGGTGATAGGATGATCACAAACATTCATTATAAAATGCTGTTGACCACTGTTTGACAAGAAAACCGAGTCTGCTTACAACAAATCAAGAAATACTGAAAGTTCAACAATAACAGCAGTTGAGCATGAAATGTTCCTTGCCTGTCTACAAGCATGGACAAGATACACCTCAAATCTGTGCAAACATCACTAAAAATATACAACAGAATATGTTTTGCTGAAGTCTTACGAGTATGTTCTGAATGTACTTATTTTTTAATTATGGGAAGCATTCCAAATTATGATATTTATTTCTTAATTAGGGGAAGCAATCTCGTAATTAAGGGGAGTTATCACCTATTTCTTGTATGCAATCAAGCCCTTTTTCCCTTCTGCCAATAGCATAGTACAGAAAGCTTTTCAGCAGGAAAAAGAATGAAAATAACCGCAATTGAAAAATAAAAAAATAAAAACAATAAAAAGAAAACTACCATTAACAAACAAAAGGAAATGCTAACAGCATGCATCAAAAACAATATAAAAACATATTCTTCAGATTCCCTCTTTCTTCAGTATTTCAATAGATATATATAACAATATACAGACTGCTGTCTACTTAATCTCTTGCTTTCTTGTCCATAAAAAGAAATGCACTTCAAGATGATCACAGGTACAGAGGTGCCAACCCCCTAATCTTCTTGTCAGTATTTCCGGACCCGTTTGTCAGTATTTTTTAACACTTGTCAGTATTTTTTTTTCTCTCGCAAAACCTAGCCTATGACACTATAAAGTAACGACAGGCTTCCCTCTGAAACAGAAGGCTATTTTCAATCCTCTAAAATCACGATAAAAATCAGCTTGTTGAACACCACACTTGTTTTACTCTAAAATCACCATGAAAATCAGCTTGTTGAACACAGCGACGTTCAGTGAGTGCAGGAGTACTATTATGAGACCAGAAACCGGTACAGAAGAAGAGCTTACCGCTAAAGTGACCCCAGAACTCTGCCCCACTGTGGATCAGCTGAATAGTACACTTCATGCGGTGCTTGATCGGCACGCCCCCGTGGCCCAGAAAAAGGTCAAGGCAACACGCTCAGCACCCTGGTACGAGTCTATCAAGGACGAGCTCTCCGAGGCGAAGAAACACCGACGCAAAGCAGAGAAAAAGTGGCTTAAATCGGGTTTAGAAGTCAGCAAGCAGATTTTCACCGCTGCAAAAAAACGGGTCACTAAAATAGTCCAGACTGCCAAAACCCGGTACTTTAGCGACAGAATTAGCAGCAGCGAAACTTGTAAACAGTTGTTCAACATTTGCAATCAGCTAAGGGGTAAGAGCAATGCAACATCACTCCCATCCACGCATCCACCATGTCAGCTACCAGATGTATTTTGTAATTATTTCACACAGAAAGTGGCTGACATAAGGGACGCTCTTGACAGCCATGAGATCCCACTCATTAACCCATTCTCACCTTCCCTCACTACCGCAAAAATGGAAGTTTTTCAACCAGTAACAGAGCAAGAAGTCAAGAAAGTCATCTTAAGCTCAAAACCAACATCTTGCTCTCTTGACCCCATTCCTACCCCCATGTTGATAGAGAATCTTGACCCTCTACTCCCGACCATTACCCACATTATCAACGAGAGTCTGTCCTCTGGTGTTGTTCCGTCTGTGCTCAAAACGGCTGTCATCAAACCCCTCCTTAAAAAGCCAAGTTTAGACAAAAATAATCTAAAGAACTATAGACCTGTTTCAAACCTCTCCTTCCTGTCCAAAGTCATAGAAAAAATTGTTCTCAAACAACTGTTTGCCTACCTATATGATAACGCTTTACTTTGCCCCAACCAGTCTGCCTACCGACCCTTCCACAGCACTGAGACAGCCCTCCTAAAGGTAACCAACGATCTGTTGCTGGCCTTAGATAATGGTAACGTCTCCGTTCTCACCTTACTAGACCTCTCAGCCGCTTTTGACACAGTCGACCACCACATTCTCTTTAACACTATTCAACACTACTTTGGAATCTCCGGCTCGGTCCTGGCTTGGTTCCACTCATATCTTTCCGACAGATCACAAGCAGTCACTGTCGATGGCTGTTTCTCCAGCACAGCAGACTTGGTGTGCGGCGTGCCTCAGGGTTCCGTTTTAGGGCCGGTGTTATTCACTCTGTACACCAAGCCACTACTTCTCCTGCTTAGAAAGCATGCTGTTGAGAGTCAGTCATTTGCAGACGACACACAACTTTATAAATCCACAGCCCCCTCTCTCATTAATTCCACTGTTCAGACTTTGGAGAACTGCATCACAGACATTAAGTCATGGATGACACGCAACAAGCTTAAGCTTAATGACGACAAAACCGAAGCCCTCCTCATTCACAAGCACAACACCTCCTCCTCACTCCCGCCTCTCCCAACATCGCTTACGGTAGGGACAACAAACATTCAGTTCTCATCCTCAGCAAGAAATCTCGGCTACATTCTCTCCGATGACCTGTCCCTCAACAACCACATCTCCAACATCTGTCGCTCTGCATACACGGCCATACGCCAAATCAGCTCCTTTCGCCACTATCTTACGCTCACTGCCACCAAAACCCTAGTCTGCGCTCTCGTCCTTTCTCGTCTTGACTATTGCAACTCTCTCCTCGCTGGCTCCCCAAAACACATCATTGACAAGCTACAAAAGGTTCAGAACTCAGCAGCTAGACTAGTATTCCGAGCTAAGAAACGCGATCACATCACACCTCTACTACATTCCCTTCACTGGCTTCCTGTGCAAGCACGCATAGAGTACAAACTCTCTGTTCTCTGTCACAACTTCTTCACAGATTCTTGTCCCTCCTACCTTGCTGATCTACTGTCTGTCTACTCCCCTTCACGCACTTTAAGATCTTCTGCCGACACTCGCACACTCAAGGTTCCCGTCACCCGCACTAAGACATACGGCCAACGTGCATTCGCTTACTCCGCACCTAAGCAGTGGAACTCCCTTCCCTCCCATATCCGCAACATACAATCAACACAAGCATTCAAAAAGGCCCTCAAAACCCACCTCTTCAAACTTCACTATTCAGAATGATCTGTATCCCGCTGCCATTCTCTCCTCTTTGTCTCTGTCCGATCCGTAAGTGTATACACGGCTGTACATATTTATACTGTTTTTCCTCCTGGGCCTAACAGGGCATATAAATAGCTGTGAATATGATTTTGCTATTCTATTTGTCTTTTCTGTCATTTGTGTACATAGTTGTAAATTGTAATTTGTGCACATAAGTGTAAATAATTTGTACCCTTACTGTTCTGTCTTTTGGTGTATTGTAGCGAAAGCGATGTTTTATCGAGTGCATGTACTTATATGTAATGACTATGTAAAGCGTGGTGAGTCTGGTCATAGGCTGGAGTACCCGCTATATAAAAATCCGTTATTATTATTATTATTACAGAAGCACCGCTGGCAAAGATAAACGATCGGCAACTTTTCCTCCGTATTTTTATAAAAGCTACCGTATTTCCGTATTTAATTCACTTCGCCGGAATTAAATACTATCAATCCGTACTGGTTGGCACCTCTGCAGGTATGAAGTAGCAGTATCCATGCTATTAATTCACATTCAGTTCTATCAGTAATACATTGGGCCATCTTCAATTCATTACTCCAAACCTGCACATCCATAGTTGCTAAGTTGAAAAGGACAGAGGAGTGCTCCTGCACATTTTCTAGGCGGCATTCCTGGTGCAGATTCATGATTTGCGCATGACTCTATGGTTTTGGTACACAAGCTTCAGACATTCAGGCTAAGAATGACAAAGAGTCCATCACAGCACAACATCTCACTTTGTGCTCAAAGTTTGTTATATTTTTTATACAAGGAGACCTTTGGTCGGTGTCACAAGGCAGTCAAGGTGTCTGAAGGGGAGAAGTTGTGTCAGTCGATGCTGAGCGTTTTGATGCTGGTCCTTCATCCCCTCCCTCTGTTGTTCGCTTCTTGCTGCTGGGCTGAAATTAAAATTAAAAAACAACAACTACACTATAATAAGGAGATTGGTTTTTTAAATACACAAGATTAATTAATTAAATAATAAATGAAAAAATAATAAGAATTGAGAGACAGAAGGGAAGTAATTTCAGTTACTCTGCTTCTCTCCTCTTTGTGTCCAACCAATCCCTAAACTGTGCAGATTTTTTGTAACTTACCTCAACAATGGAGCTTTCATGCAAACGTTTTCTTTTCTAAGAAAACCAAATCCTCGGGGGAAAAGATTCAAGATGCCTGGCTTAGTGGCAGACACCGCACACTTTTTCGTAAATGTGCAATTGACAGTGAAAATTAATAATCAGTAAAACTAATCAGTAAATAATCAAAATCCACATCCCCTATAGCAATTTCACAAAAAAGTACTACAGAGAATTTCAACACAGTAGACCTGGGCATCTGTGCTGACCTTTTGTTCCCGTAGATACAAATACAGTATTTTACATTTAAACTGTACCTACGAGGTGGGGCCAAAGAGTTTTTTAATGCCACAAAATGCTTCAAGCGATCGTCGTTTCATAGAAAAATATTGCAAAACATTTTTTAACACTCCACTTACAGAAAGGACTGTGGTTTTCATTTTCTCTTCGTTATTATGTCTACCTCGTTTATCTTATTATTTTTGCAAACTATGTTATGGTCACTCGGCCACTGTCTGTCAGCATGGTGTTGGCCTATTAAGACATCACTGTTCTGCATGAGGAATGAAGACAGTTTGCTGATGGAAAAACCTGACTGACATTGTAAACATTGGAAAATACCAAAGTGGACCAAAATAAAGGAAGGCCACTTTGCTGAAGGAAGAAACTGATGCTCATTTTAAAATCAAAATGGGAAATAAAAAGAATAGAGCAAAATACACACCATGCTGTTTGGCGGTGCCATACCATCAGACTCTGGGTACATCAGCTTGTTGGCCTTAGCTTTCATTTCTTCATCCTGTCAACACACAAAACATCAATTAAAATGAGAAAGAGAGAGAGAGAGGAAGAGAGAAAGAGAGAGAGAGAGAGAGAGAGAGAGAGAAGAGAGAGAGAGGGTCTTATTTGTTCACTACTAATACTATTATCATCATTATTATCGTTGTAACAAATAATTTCTGAGAACTACCAGGTCAAACAGATAATCTACATGCACCACGATTTCCTATAAATAACAGCACTCTACAACTCTGTGAAGTGTCAGACAAGATGATGATGCTGGTGATAACAACAATGACGATGATGATACAACGATGATGGTGGTGCAGCTGACTGTGAAATCATCAGTAGCCTGAAGCTGAGGTATGTGCACTTGGTACTGCCAACCCAATGAAACACCGTGCTGAGACACTGCCACCCTACTAACCTTGAGCCACGGATGACAAAGAGCATCTGCCAGAGTGATTCTCTTCTTAGGATCCACTGTCATCAGCTTCTTTATCAAGTCAATGGCTGAAACAAAATTCATCATAAAACCCCTAACATATCTTCACAGACTAAATAATAAAAATAAAAATAAGGATATTTATAAGGCGCTTTTCCTAGTAAGAAACAGTTCAAAGCGCACCCTCACGCATTCACACACTCATTAAATATTAGTGCAATATATATACATACATGGCTGGGAGCAGGCCAAATCAAAGCGGGTTTGGGGAGAGGCAATAATAAAACAAAACGAATCCCCACACATGCACACACAAACGCATATTCACAAACACACGTGCACGCATGCACCAAAAGGATGAGGCGATATGGAAGAAAGAGTTTAAAGACAGAACATATTAGAAGAAGACTTTAGAAAAGAAATGAGGTTTGCTTTGAAGGTGTTGATATTCGGTATGCTGCGGAGAGAAAATGGTAATGAATTCCAGGCAGTTGGTCCAAAGACAGAAAAAGATCTAGAACCAACAGAGGACAGTTTGTGGCGGAGTATCCTGAGAAGGAGTGTGTTAGATGAAGAGCGCAGGTTGCGAGAGGGAGTGTAGTGTTGGATATCTTCGGAGAGGTATAAAGCAGCTGAGCCATGGAGACATTTGTAACAGAAAAGACAGATTTTGTAAAGAATTCTTTGCTGTATGGGAAGCCAGTGGAGTGAGAGAAGAAGTGGAGTAATGAGCATTTACGGATAGGTCCGATGCGGCGGAGCTGGTAGTGGCAAGCTTGACATGTTTTGCGGATAAAATCTAACATATTAAGGGTATTGCCCAGGACAACACCCAAGTTCTTAGCAGTTGGCGAAAGAGGGATAGTGTTACGACCTAGAGTTATTGTATCAATGAGGGTGGAGGACAGTTGATGCTTAGTGCCAATGAGCATGACCTCTGTTTTGTCTGCATTGAGTTGTAATTTGTTTGCTGTCATCCAATTCTGGATGTCTGAGAAGCAGTCGGATGAGATTTTCAGAATGGAAGAGAGATTTTCAAGAGTATTACCGATGCCAAGCTGGGTGTCATGGTCATAGAAGTGATGGTCAACACAATGATCCTGAATGATCTGAGACAGTGGTGACGCGTAAAGAGTAAAAAGAATGGGTCCTAGAACTGAATTTTGGGGTTTGCCATAGGTAAGCTTTGATTGAGCAGAAAGATAGTCTAATCAGTTGTCTAATAAGCAAGAAAATACTGAAGTTCCATTAAAAACAAAATCATCGTGAGATTGGAAAGATGTCTTAAATGGCCACAAATGATGCAAGAAAAATGAAGGGGACAAAAATCCAGCTATATCCACTAATAAGTAGTGGGCATGTCATAATGGTACTACAATTACAATGGCACGGTAGCCTAATGGTAGAGCTTTGGCTTGTGGATCTGAAGGTCCCGGGTTCGAGCCCAGGCCAGGGCATTGTGTTGTGTCCTTGGGAAAGACACTTTACTCCCGTTTCCTACTCCTTCGGATGAGAGTATAAACCGAAGTCTAGTCTGTGTCGCATACATTCCATCATAACGGACTTTAAAGATCCTGACGCTCATGTCCTAGACGGGTGAGTGCCGGTGACAAGAACACACCCAGCATGCACTTAGGTCCTTCTCCCCCATCCCTGGCTGCCCAGGATTGTGCTCAGTTGTACGGACGTCAGACCATGCGCCCTAAGGCTGCGGGTGGGCGTCTCAGGCGGCTTGAGTTAGATCCTGTATCGGCCAGCGCCTTGAGCAGCTCTTGAGCTAGTAAAGCGCTATATAAGAACGATTAAATAAATAAATAAATAAAATGGCATTACAGTTCTCTTCCTTTAACTCTGCGCTCTGCTGAATCATCTCTTTCCTTTCGCTCTCAATTGAAAATCCACATTTTCAACAGTGTCTTTTCTTAAATTCTTCCTTCGTCAAATACTTACAACACAGTCATAGTCGTAGTGTGTGCATGTTCTGATTTGGTATTTCATGTTTAGCTCTCACATTATTTTTTGCTTTGATGTAAAACATTATGAGCTCTAGTGAGGAAGGCCGCTGTACAAAAGTTCATTAATATTATTACAATGAATATGAAAATTTGTGCCTGCACTGATGAACGCCATACGGAGAATGCAGACGTCACATGCATTGCAGAAGCTGTTGAGGCATATCCCTACACATAGCCTATGCCTGAAAGACCTTTTGACACCATTTGGACACAGCCCAGAGGTAGGTGGGCTGGCATGGAGATTGACCTATTGATGAATGACACTTGTAACAAAAATAAACAAACATTTCCTCTGCCTGGTATTGCAGGACCGCACATACACTGACCTGTGCTCAAACAATGCAACCATCAAACTTCAGATCAAACCTAATCCAAACACCTACATTTAAAACTCAAAGAATGGAAACTGCCTACCGTCTTCTGAGATGCCTTTCCAGTACTGCTTGGGGAAGGAATAGTGGCCTCCCATGATCTGTTTGGGGAGGTCCATGTCTGCTCGCTCATCTGAGAATGGGGGATACCCTGAGATCCTGCACAATGATAAAAAAATAATTAAAGAGAGATAGAGAAAAAGAAAAAGAGAAAGAGAGAGAGAGAGAGAGAGAGAGAGAGAGAGAGAGAGAGAGAGATGAAAGAGTCATGATGTGTATTTTTATTACATAGTTACTTGCGTCTCAAGGTTAACGGTATTTGTTTTTATTGTGACACAAATGACTGCACGTCATTCCTTTGATGAGCAATAAACATTTTACTAAACTGGATTGTTGATCTGAGTTTATTTCTTCATTATTATCCAACTTACATGATGAACAAGATGACCCCCAGACTCCAGCAGTCGATGGCTTTGGTGTAGGCCCCACTGCCGGCCGTCACAAGAACCTCTGGCGCCAGGTATGTGGGGGTGCCACAGAAGGTCTTCATCATGGAACCCGCATCCACAAACTTGGACAGTCCAAAGTCTGTCACCTGTAATGATAAAGATAAAACGCTACTTTCTCCTTGTATATTTATTTTCCTTTTCAATTTCTGCACTGCTTTATCAAAAACCCAACTACAAAGCATATATAATCAAGAGGTGCTGAAATACAATACAGTACAATGCAACTTTAGTTTCTGATAAAAAACAGAAATGTGCTTTTGGCATGTCGTCCATACATGTGACAACATAAATAAAGACTCCCTTTGCTGCCAAAAGTCAGTAAAAATCCTCTCATGCATAGGTCATTTTAGCCTGATTGGCAACAACTTTTTTGTTGATTCCTCCTCCCTCCAATCATTTTATTTTCAGAGATTCAGAGAGTATTACTGAATCGAAAACTATGTTCTGTTACTGTTTGTGAGAAGGTGCAGACAAGTAACTTTGCCTTCGTTATTACAGGAGGGTGAGTGGAAAATTTCTAACTTTTACCAAACCTACCATCTATGATTTACTTCAATCGAAAGATGGCAATCAGTTGCAGGTCACCTACCTTGATTAGTGTTTCATCAGCGTCACTGGCCAACAGGATGTTCTCAGGCTGCACAGTGCAAACAATGTCAACATTATAATTTGAAGAAAATAGTTACAAAACAAAATCATAATAACAAAATATCTGCAAAGCATATCCAACATTTGCAAACGTTTGGAGAAGTTTCAGGGAAATTTCCATTTGCAATGTTCTGGTTTCATTTTTTGGTCCGATTACATTTCACAGGCGGTAGGGCATAATCTGAAGATCTACACTATATTACTATCCCTCCTCCTCCTCTCTCTCAGATACTACTACAGTAAAACCTCCATTTTGAGACCCTCCCTTAAACGACTTCCTCCAACATACGACCGGAAAAAAATTTACCTATGGTTTGTACTATATAAATGACCTCTCTTAAACGACTACCTCTAAAACGCGACTTGCAACCTTCAAATAAATAAATTTTACGACCTAGCATCTGAAAAATTCAGATTCCAAAACAATACTATATGTGTGTGCTTGAAGAAAACAGTTTTGTTTACAACTTTTAACAGCAGACGATGCATTATAACAGCTTGAAATACTCCAAGGAGCTGACCAAATTTGCCCTGAGCATGGGCCTGTCAGATCTTGCCGACACCATGTCTTGTGTTCAAAATGACATACTAAGAGAACATGCTTGATCATTGTTACGTTGAAACGCGAAGGATAGTATACCTGAAG
Source organism: Oncomelania hupensis (assembly GCA_036898135.1). NCBI lineage: Eukaryota > Metazoa > Mollusca > Gastropoda > Littorinimorpha > Pomatiopsidae > Oncomelania > Oncomelania hupensis. Next base: position 22,622,399 of record CM072521.1, on the reverse strand, counting down.
CGCGCACGATAGATCTAATCGTTTCGTTTTGCAAAGTATTCAATAATAGAATGTATTTACCTTTGATTTGAGTTTGCATTGTTGTTAGAAGAAGCTTTGTATAACGTTGATAATTTTCGTTAGTCGATATTATTGGAGAATTTTCTAGATGTGAGTATTTACTATCGATGGAAACTTCCCGATAAATATTGAAGTATGAGGACGTTCCCGGAAGGAGAAGAAATATGTATGACGTAAGACAGTAATGACGAAGTTAGAAGCGATTGGTTAAATTGCGTCATACGAGATTGATCCAGGTTGTTCGGGAGTATCAAGAGACTATTTAAGTGCCTCGCTGTTTAAAAAGAGAAGTTATTGTTGATAGTGAAGTTGGAAAGTAAATTTGAGAGTGGAAAGGCGATTGAGTGATTATATGCAGTTGTTGATGTGTGCTGAATAAAAGTGGAAAACTTCATATGTCGACTCCGTGTCTTGTATGCTGAGTGAGCAGGCTGCGTGGATACACGAATCTGAGTTACACCTTATCAGGAATTCAGCATTGGGGCTGAATCAAATACTGATAGAAAACACCAACATCAAACGGAGTGTAACAATCATGCAAACAAACAGAAATAACCGCTTTCTTTCAAAAAATACAATCTATTCAATGATTCAATAAAAATAATTACAACAATATTAATGGGGTTATGTTATAAATAGTTATAACTCCAAACATGCACTCAGCACTTACATACACTTTTAAACAACTATTATACCAACATTAATTTGTTATTTTGTAAATAATGAGAAACAGGAAGATATTGACTGTATTGGTTGTGAGACAGAGTTTAATCTATATTTCTGAAAGATGGTAGATGTTCCCTATACTTAATGGTATATGTATTTTTTGTACATGTATTTATTTTACTTAATTAATTTTCTAAATGTCTTTTTCGAAAATGTCCTACCTCCTTTTTAAGACCCCTCCAATTTAAGACTTCGTTTTAATGGCAATTTAAAGGTCGTAAAACAGAGGTTTTACTGTATTGTACCGTCTCACAAACACGCACATAGAATGAGAGAGGGAGAGATAGAGACAATACTACAGAGTGCGAAAGACGAGAGAATGCTACAGAGAAAGAGAGGGACAGAGGCAGAGCTAAAGAAACTGATAAACCAATGCGTAAGAGACTGACCAGCAGAGAGACAAACATGGATTAGTTACCTTCAAATCTCTGTGAGTGATGCCCTGGTCATGTAAGTACTTGCAAGCACAGGCCATCTGATAGAACAGCAATTTCCCTGTGGGCTCAGGGTACTTGTCAATGCTGACCACTTTATCAAATAGCTCTCCCCCTTCCACGCTAGAAATTAAAACGCAACGAAATAAAACTCAGAATTAAACACGTTTGCACTGCAAAAGAGGAGAGGAAGGAGGAGGAGGAGGAGGAACAAAAGAAGAAGAAGAATGATGAATGAATGAATACTGAAGTTAACCATCTAAACCCACAATATGACAGGCAGGGATAACCATCCAAGAAAGAGGAGCTCTGAACAACCAGAGCACTCATATGGCTAAGATGGACAGCAAAAAATTGGCCATTTTTCTCTAGCCCACCTGGTTGATCGGTGTACCAGGTCTGCCACTGAGCTAATGAAGAAGAAGGAGGAGAAGAAAAAATGATGATAATGGTGATGATGATGACAAAGAAAACTAGAAAACAATTCAGTCAAAAAAAGAGTTAAGTATCAGCTTAAGAATTTTGTCATGTGAAAAACAAGAATCCCAATGTGCTTACAGCTCTAATAAGATGTACAGCGTATCGGTAGTGTCTATGACATCCTCTATGCCAATGATACAGGGCTGAAATACAAAGGAAACATTTTACATTAAAAGAATGTATGTGCAGAATATTAATAGGACAAAGCATTCTTCAGTGCATATTCATATATATATAGTCTTTAGTTAGCGTTTCCAACATTACTTTCTGCAGCTTCTGTCATATAATGAAGATTAAACCATGAGCGAAGACCCTGGTTTTGGGAAATCAACTTTTTAGTTTTGTGATGATGTATTTGGTCGAGTCTAAGTGCAACTGTCTTCCAACATCCACCCTGAAGGTTCATCTCATTGTTTTCTATATGAAGTCAAGTCCTCAATTTTCACGAACATGGACCTGCCTGCTTTGCCATCAAACATTAGAGACATGCACAGTTCACTTCAAAATATTTTGTACGAAATGCTGTGTAAAACCCTCAAAATTAATAAGAAGGGAAGACAAAAATTCGTTCTCTCTTTAATAAAAGTATACACAAAATAAGATTAATACTATAATCTATGCTTCCTTTGACTTCATGATCATGCTTTATCCTGACAACTCACATGTTTCATAGCTTTTAGGATTTTGACTTCACTCATCACCTGCGATGCCATGTTCTGTAGACAAAACCAAACCAAACCTAAAGTGATAAACTGTAAGATGCAAAACTGCTATAACACATGCCTCATCAAATTCAAACACACCAAGTCTGGTGATTAAAAACCATTGCTAAAAAGCTAACTTATATTTTCCAAAAAAAACCAACAAAACACACAACAGAACATTTCTAACATGATACTTCAAACTCCAAACCATGCTAACATGGTACCACCATCCCCCACCGCAACAACAAACAGCAACAACTAAATTCACAACCAAAATTCACACTATATAAATTTACATTAACATAATAAAAAAACTGAACTAAACTGAACCGAACTGAAATGAACTAAATGGCTTCAATTTTCATACACAACCCTCTATCAAACACTATACTAACCAGTAGATATCCAAGAAGAGATTTGTATGCACCCCACGCCTAGCTCCAACATTTTGGTTAGTCATGTTCTGAATTTATTGCGTTTGCTCTCTCTGTGTTTGGTAGGTGTTCTTGTGGTTTATGCTTTGGGCTATTGATTGGTTGAGTGGAATAATATAGGTTTCGTGATCTACTGTAATTAATACGCTCATTGTTTGATTTGAATAGTTTTCACCACACTATTTATAGTAATATATAGAATTGCTCTCCTGAGATTTACTCATTTAGCCTTGTTTTACCTTGAGAAAGATTTTTTGTAAAAATACTCAAAACCTTGGTTTTTAACTGACGACTCGTTGTGTTGTCTTTATTTTATCTTTTTTTCTACCTATCAAACAATACACGAAGAAATACCAGGCTAGAATCCATCCACTCACCACAGCGGAATTTCCTCCGACAGAAAACTTCTTTTTGGAGATGATTTTGCAGGCAAACTTGTCACAGGAGCCTTTGACAAAAGCCAGGCGCACCTCCCCACACGCTCCCCTGAAGAGAAAAAACCTCACTTAACATGTTACCGGATACACTGCCACACAGTTATTCCAGCATGGGTGTATGTATGGCACATGTGTATACAAAATACTGAAACTGCTTTTGTTTTAGTTATAGAATTTAAATACAGATAACTAAAATGCCTACCTTCCTAACACTTTGGTAAGAGTGTATTTCTCTGTCAACTCTCTAGGTAGGTCAGCATCTTCATTGGCATTTAGGTCCATGAACACAAAAGCTGTAAAACATGGATTATCACAATGACAGATTATGGCAGGACCTTCATCACAACTACATAAAATCACAGGTAGGGTATAGTAACAGTAGTAGGGAACTTCTAAACGGCCTCAAGACTTTTTATTATTGAGGATTTGTACAGCGCACATATTTCACTGTACTTGGCAACTCAAGGCCGATATAGGATCTAACACAAGCTGCCCGAGGCGCCAACTTGCAGCCTTTGGGCGCATCGTAATAACACTCCAGACAACTGAGCACAATCCTGGGCAGCCAGGGATGGGGGAGAAGGACCTAGGTGCATGCTGGGTGTGTTCTTGTCACCGGCACTCACCCGTCTACGACATGAGCGTCAGGATCTTTAAAGTCTGTTATGATGGAATGTATGCGACACAGACTAGATCTCGGTTTATACTCTCATCCGAAGGAGTACTTTACATGTCCCCTCCTTAAAAACAATTGTGCCCGCTATTCACCAAAGCCATACATCATAGTGCTACACAGGCTATCTCTGTCTAACAGATTCTTCAAGCTATTTAGGTCAGTTGCAGATTTTGTTACATTAGATAATTTGTTCCATTGTTGTTGTTGTTGATTTTTAATGTCTTAATTCATCAAGATGATAAGAAAAAAAATTTAAAAATATAAAAATTTAAACGATTATATTAACAGGTGAATCAAAGATTATTTTAGCTAAGGTAATACACAAAGGATAATTAATTTCTTTTAAGGAAGTTTTGTCGTTCATCTCCAGCGGTAAAATAGGGGCAATAGTGGAGCATGCAAACAACATGTGTTCTAAAGACAAAGGTCTGTCACAGGCACATAAAACATTTTTACAATATTTTTACAATTCCATTGTTTAGTTAATTTATTGCTTAAAGTCCTAAACAGAGTCAGATACCCATTCACAGATGGGTCAACTGGAGTGTGTGAGGTGCACTTTTTTCATTCTTTGATGGATGACTTCCAAGCATGACCAACCACCCAAGTGCTAACTGCGCTTAACATGGCTTAAAAAACAAACGTGTCTAGTGTGCCCAAACCACTACGCTACTGAGCCACATTGATAATGATAACTGATAATGGGGATGGTGATACAAGGAAAATCAACAAGAACAAGAAAATGCAGGAGCAGAGCAGGAGAAGAAAAAGAAGAAGAAAAAAAAAAGAAGAGGAACAACAACATTAACAGCAACAACAAAAACTTGCCTTTATTTTTCTTCATAGCGAGCGCTATCTCATCGTTGTTATTCAGCACCTGTCTGTTGCCTTTGCCTGAAACCATACACCGTGCAAAGACATAAATCACTCACAAACTATAACATATATCACTGTCTGGAAATAACACGGCTTATCTCAATATCATACATGTAATACTGAGATAAGACCCAATTATTCGGTGAGCAACACGTGATCTGATTTATCAAAATCACTCATAACTGCAACACAACTTTTTTTTTAAACAAAGAAAGGGGAAAAAGAATGGAGGGGATGTGGGAGGGAAAGAAGAAAGAGAGGGTGAGGGAGGGGAGGGAGGGAGGGGAGGGAAGAAGGAGAGTTTGGTGGGTTGGTTTGGTTGCATGCATGAGTACACAAACAAAGCTTACCAACTTTCTCTCCATTTACAAATGTCCCATTGCTGCTTGTGTCTTCTAAGAAAATGTGAACGCCTGTACTGGTCCTTTCCTGAATTGAACAAATGGAACAAAATGAATTTTACCCAGAACATCACAGGCCATGAACTATTCTTACATAGATGGGAACACGTGGGGTTTCAAAGTCTGCCTAAACTTTTTTCGTAGTACATTAATTATATATATATATACATACACACTATCAACTGTCTGTTCCTATACTCTGTATCAGATCCGGCACTGGCCAGCAGGACCTCATATCAAAAAGTCAGAATCTGGAATTCCAGCATAGTCACATGCACCCATTAACATAGCACAATATATAACAGTCCAAGGAGATGCTCAAGGCACAAAAGGGGGAAAGAATGGAGAGAAGTATTCAATCAAATATTGTGTTCTTTTTAATATACAGTGGAACCTCCGGTATACGACCGTCCAAAATCTGAGAAAAAACAGTCTTATAATAGAGGTGGTCTTATACCGGAAACAAGGGGTGGGATGGGGGGGAGGGGTGTCAGCCTCAAAGGGGTATGTAGTCATAATTTTCACACTCACCAGCATGTATTCTCTGACAAAAGAAACTGTAAAACATGTTTCATTTTTAGCTTTGTCTTTTATTCACAACTTCAAAACTAAAAAACAGTCGAACCACTGCCAGACGCGTTCATACAAGTCTGTCAGTGCAGAAGCTCTCGGTTTCGATGTTTTCGTTTCGCCACTTTCTCCACTCTCCCATCGTAGTTTAACAGATTCCTTATCCTTTATGATGAGCTGAATTTGGGTCTTTCCAACGTCTAAACTTCTTGCAATAGACAAACAACTCTCCCCATTTTCACTTCTTTCAATCCCTTTCATTCTCTCTGCCAAACTCAAAACGTTCCTCTTGCGCGACGCCATTTTGACAAGCCAGTGTAGGCGAGTAATGTCCCTTATTTGCGAACCGGAAATAGCAGACAACAGCAGGCGTGCACTAACATGAGAGAAAAAAACGGAAGGTACAGACAACAAATTAACTGATATCCTCTTTTAAATTGCCCTAAGACGGTCGTATAAAGGGCTTAAGACACGGTCGCTGGTCGCATAAACGAGGTTGTCGCATACCAGAGGTCATTTATTATTGGAAGTGAATCCGTCAGAAGTTTTCAGGTCACATAACGGAAGGAGTCGTATACCAGAGAGCCGGATACCGGAGGTTCCACTGTATATGATAATTTCAAAACTGGTATTGGATGCAGTCAATCTAAGTGTCGAAAATAAAATAAAAAATTTTTCTTCCGCCTTCTGTAATACTATAGCAATCTCTTCATCTGCGATTTTAGTTCGATTAAGAAACAAATTATTATATACAGAGAAAGAAAGAAGGAGGGAGAAAGAGAGAGAGAGTTAGGGAGAGAGAGAGAGATAGGAGGAGGGGGGGGGGGGAGAGACACTGTATAAGTATAGTGACACTGTACATGTATGATAGCTCAGTGCAAAAATTCAGATTCAAATTTAGATTCAGAGAGAGAGAGAGAGTGAGTGAGTGAGAGAGAGAGAGAGAGAGAGAGAGAGAGAGAGAGAGAGAAGAGAGAGAGAGAGAGAATAAGTTACTGACTGCTGTTGTCACAGTATGTCTTCAGCGATCAGTTCTTGCTGATCAAATGTGTACCAACTACAATTGCAACAAATCAAAAATGTTTTAAAGAAACACACGTGGAAGCATTCAAATTGTGAATTATAATCATTCTAAACCAACACAAGGAAATCTTGTATAGCCATACCCTGATTAGTTGGAAGTGGACTTTGCTGTATGCCTGAAAACACTGGTTTCTTTTCCCCACATTGTTGAACATCACATCACAGTTCTCTCCTCTGCCAAAGGTGTATTCATCTTTCACCAAATCTGAAAAATGGAAAGAAAGACTAAAGAGGTAACAGAAATTATTCAATGTAAAAAAAAATGACAACATGAAACTTACTTGGCAGCCAACTTTATAACTAAACCCTCAGACAGGTAGACATGTGCTCCCTGAACCTGTGACCATGATAGTCTCCTGTAAGGAATGTTCAAGATCTTCTTCTTCTCGTCTGGACAGTGACCAATTCAATGAACTGAAGTAAATGTACACACTGGATAGGGAGGGGGGGGGGAAAGGGCTAGGGAGGAGGGGAAAGGTAGGGGGGGAGGAAAGGGACCTAGGACGTGCTGGGTGTATTTGTATAGCCGTCACTCACCAGTCAAGGACATGTGCATCAGGATTTTTAAAGTCCATGCAATGGAATGCGTGCGTGCACAGACTAGACCTCAGTTTATACTCTCATCCAAAGGAGTAAGGGCTCAGTGTTTAAGTTTATTTAAAATGTATTATTATTATTTTTTTTAAAACTCAATGCCATCAACGGAGTTTGAACGACTGCCTGTGCAGGCTGCAATGTTATGGCCTGATATGCGAGCATACTGCGTACACCACTGAGCTAACTTTCCAGATCCAGATAAAGAATAAAAAATGTCTGACCTATAAAATTTTCACAATTCTTCCTGTGGCTGAATCTGTTTCTTGTGCTTGTATAAATTGTTGCGGCATTTGTTGTGGATGATGAATCATGATGATGAGAATAATGATGAGGATGAAAATGTCATGTTGTCAATGTTGATGATTATATTTTGTAAGTAAAATATTATATTCATTTAACTGAATTGTCCTTGTAGAGCAGAGGGAGAGGGAGATTAGTGTGTTGAAGAGTGGGACTGTGGGGAGCAAAGATAGCCTAATGTTAGGATTTAAATAACTGAAAATGAAATAAAAATTTGCAGAGTTTGGAAAAAATTTCCATTAAATAAACAATGTTTCTGAAAATGGGTCAGGATGATTTTGAAACAAGCTTTTAATATGGTGCATTGCAATATGTTACTAAATTTAGAAACCACATTTGCAAGCAGTTTATACAAACTAAAATGCAATGATTGCACAATTTCTGTTTTATATGGAGGCAATAAACATGCATGGTTAATAGTAATACAAATGGTTTCATACAAATCATGCATGCAGCAAAACAGATAACTGATACCAAATTGTGAGTATTCAACATGCTGACTCTAACTGCTATTTTTGTAAACTGCTAAATTGTAATGTACAAATATCCAAATAAACAACAACTTCTTAAATCAAATAAACATTAACCTAAATCGAACATGCTCTTGATCAAGCTAAAACTTGCCAAACAGTTTACAAACTAACTTTCGTCAGTCAAGGCCACAAACAAAATACACACATCATCAGCGAGAGGGCACGCGATCGATAATCGAAGTGACCGCAAAGTGCACCCGGCAGAAAGCAATGAAACAAAATACAAATGGACTTGCCTAACGATACGAAGCTTTCCGACAGTGGAAACAGTCTTCCCCATGCTTCTTCCACTTGTGAATGATCATCTTCATCACTGAAGTATCCATCGGTGACATCTTGCGTAGGAAGATCCATGGTGCTCGCCAAGCTACTGCCCAAAGCGGTTCCCAAACTTTGCAGTTGGCTGTTTGAATTCTCCTCAGCCTGCTCAGGGTGGGTGCACGCTGCCGCTTTCTTGGTGGGTACGGGTGGATGAGAGGGGAAGGAATTTCCGTCTGCATTCATTGCGACACTTCCCGTGTTCAGGTAGCAAAGGACGCTTTGCACATGCGCGCATATTGTTTATCCTTTTATAAATCGAGCACGTGGTTTGCAAACAGTACAGTTACGTTTCAGCGATAACAACAACGCAAGCGCAACAATAACAAAGAAACAAACAAACACCATAAAAGCAATAATAGTCTTAATGTAAATAAATAAATAAATCTTCAGTGTTGTCAGATATTTCATGCGATTTGGTAAATGATAAATTCACGAAAATATACCCTATTAGATTAGTAGGTAGGCTATATAAGGGACATAATCTTTTTTTCTATTTTTTTTTCTATAGTTTATTCATTCATTCATTTAGTAAATTAACGTCCCCGGACGTTTGGATAGTTTTAAGCAAGGTTGGTCCCCTTATAAAGAGATTATCACATGCCGTCCGAGGACTCTGCATGATCAAGGATTTTACATAAGCCCCAAAAATAATATGGCTGTTTACGGTAACAAAGAAAAAAAAAAAAAAGGGTCGGTAAGCCTTAAAAAAAAAAAAATCCTTTATCACCTTGGGTGCGATTTTGTGTGTGTCTTTTTTCCAAAACTTTTCCCAGACGATCCCAAAATAAGTTTAGGGTCGGGCCAAAAAATTAGGGTCGGCCGGGACACAGTAAACATACAAATATAGACCTAAAATAAAATCCTGGTATGATGAATACAGGAATACAGGATTTATTCAGCCAAATGACAACAGCGTCTTTCAATCAAATCTTGATCATGATCTTCCCTTCGTCATGTTCTTGAACTACACTCACATCCCCACTTTCTGGAAATTTAGTGCTTTAAATTCCCACTGTCGCTGTCTTTCTCATTTGCTCTTTCTCATTCCTGTTCTTTTCTATCAATCTGCTATACTATCGTTTCTTCGCTAGACCAGTCTCCTACCTTTTTCTTGAAAACTTTGGGACAAGACCCTGTTTGTGTATGAGGTCTGTTGGATCAGCTTGGGAATATTGGACGCTTTCTGCCAGGTGGTCACTAGGGCTTCCTATGATGTTATTATTTAGCAATGTAGGCATTTTATATGTATGTGTTTTTTGATAATTTATAATGATGTTTGTATTCTATTTTGTTTTTGTAAACGGGGGTTCGATAAGTTGGGGTGAAGCCTCACCATCCCCTGCGTGGGATGTCTTTATTGTAAAGTGACTGGCTGGTGGAGAGCTTTCGGTTTTACCACTAGGGTTGATTCAGCAGATCTTTTATGCGGATCGGGGGTTTTCCGGTCCTGATTTGGCTCGGAAGAGTCCGCTGGACCTAAAGCAATAATAATGTAATGAAATGTAATGTGCGTGCATGTGCGTGTGCGTGTGTGTTTGAGTGTGTGCGTTTTGATTTGGTATTTCATGTTATGGTTTCGCCTTATTTGTTGCTTTGCTGTAAAACCCTATGAGCTCTAGTGAGGAAGGGCGTTGTACAAATGTTCATTATTATTATATGTTCATTATTATTATTATATGTTCATTATTATTATATGTTCATTATTATTATATGTTGCGTATGGAAATTGCCCCGATGCTGGTAAACAGCCCCTCTCCCTCCTCCCTCCCCCCTCCCCACCCACCGCACACGCACATATCCACTCCCCACACAATACCTTGTAAGACTGCAACAAATACTCTCACACAGATTGGACGCCTCAGGCGGCTAGAATTAGATCATGCATCGGCCAGCGCCTTGAGCAGCTCTTGAGCTGGAAAGGCGCCATATAAGAACGAGTAAATAAAAGAAATAAACACACGAGTTGTGCGAAGGTAGGAAAAAATGGGTTCCATTTCTGTGAGCAATTAAGGCATAGTATAATTTATTTTTTTTTTTTTTTAAATCAGTTTATAGTCCCCTCTCTTCCCGATAAGGATTTTCAGAGAGGAGACTTGATTGATAATTTATGTTATAAGGTAATATTAATATCTGTATGAATTTGGTCTTACAATACCAGAGTAGGCTGTCATTCATTTAAGCTATGTCGGGTCACTAATGACCATGTTATAGGAGGCATTCTATAAACTTGGTTTGCATTACCAGGTTGTCGTGTGAGCCATATATTGCTGCACAACATAGTCATAACGTGAGAATGGATGTGCGTATGAGGCTGTGTTCTTTGCGTGCGAGTGTATGTGTCTGAGGCGCCTGGAGTTCAGCTTCTTAACCCTTAAGATAAGATAGATAAGATAAGACAACTTTATTATCTTTTACAAGAAATTACATTGTGTTGTACAATTACAATCAACAAGAAATAAACATCACAATAATAATAACAACAATCATAATGACAATGAGGATAAAAATGCACAGTCACACATGAATATAATTACACTTATGCATGCTAACATGGTTAAGCTGGTTTCAAAGATAAAGTCGCAAGTTCTATTGATCGCAGTTATTTCCCTTTTACCATATCTGAAACGAATGGCTTCCTTCGATGAAGACGAAACATGGATTTGAACTATTTAAAGACCGTGCTCTGTGGGTTCGGGCAAATAGAATAGACCCAACGTTTCCCGGCGTGTCGTAAGAGGCGACTAACAGGGGTGATGTTAGCACGGCATCACTGGGCGAAAGTCTTCTACACAGAAGTCACCGGCCAGGGCGGAGGAACCTCACGTTACTACAGGTTCAACGACCACGTGCTCAGGGCCAAGGCGAGCCACACTGTATTCGTGGATTTCGGCTGTGGCCAACAGCCTGGAGAGGATTGGGCCCTGCCAGGTCTTTTTTGCCCAAGACACAACACATGATGAGGCTATCCACTAATTCCATGCCGGATCGGTCGTCGCCCGGCTACACAAGGACCGCGCCTTCCGTTGGCCACCAGGACGGAGGTGAAAAGTATGCTACTGATGGACAAACTAGCAAGATCCGCACGAGAAACAACATCGTCATAGGAACCTGGAATGTCAGGACCCTAACTGCGGAAGGAAAATTAGAAGAACTGGCCCACGAGCTGGACCACTATCGATGGAACGTTCTAGGTATCAGCGAACTGCGCTGGAAAGGCCTAGGTGAAACAACGACTGACAAAGGCCACAAGCTCTATTTCAGCGGTAGAGATGACAGGCACGAACACGGCGTTGGATTCTTGGTCCACAAGAACATTCTAGCCACTGTCATGGGTTGCCGCCCAGTCTCCAGTAGACTCATTACCATCCGTCTGAGAGCAACCCCTTTCAACATTACCATCATCCAGGCCTATGCCCCAACATCAGACTATGAAGACAGCGAAGTGGAGGATTTTTATGAAAATATACAGGCGGTCCTTGACCAAGTGCCGAAGAAGGACATAGTCATAATGCAAGGCGACTGGAATGCCAAGGTTGGCCAAGATGCGCACCACAACTGGGGAGACACATGCGGACCCCACTGCAACAACGAGACAAATGACAGGGGTCTGAGGCTATTGGAGTTTGCCAGATACAACAATCTGGTACTGGCAAACACGCTTGGTCTCCACAAAAAATCCAGACGATGGACATGGCACAGTCCCGGCGGGGAACATCACAACCAGATCGACTACATCATGGTCAAGAAACGCTTCAGATCAAGCATCAACATTGGCAGGACACGCACTTTTCCAGGAGCAGACATTGGAAGTGACCACGATCTCGTGATGATGTCTTTCCGGCTCCATTTGAAGAGAGTAAATACAGCAAAGTGCACTAGGCTGAAGTTCGACCTGGACAAACTGCAAGACCCGGAGGTGGCAAAAATATTTCAGGCCACAATTGGAGGGAAATTTGCACCACTGCTTATTTTGGGGGCAGGCGAAGTAGATGTCAACACCATGACCAATACCTTCAACTCAGCTGTAACAGATGCCGCCACGGAGATCCTTGGCAAGCACCGACCAAAGAAGAAGCCGTGGATCACACCTGAACTTTTGGATCTGTGTGATAAACGAAGAGAGTTAAAAAAGAAAAAGAACACCTCACAGGGAGCTGATGTCTACCGAAAAATCAACAATGACATCCGAAAAGGCATGCGCACAGCAAAGGAGAACTGGATAGAAGATCAATGCCAGGAAATAGAGAACAATCTGAACAAGAACAACAGCAAGAAGGCCTACCAGACTGTGAAGCGGCTGACAAGTGTTAAACAGCCCAAAGTCTCCACTATCCAAAGCAAGTCTGGCATTTGCCTTACAGAAGAACAAGAAGTCTTGGACAGATGGACAGAGTACTGCTCTGACCTTTACAACCATACACCAAATGGAGACCCATCAGTTCTAGCATGTCCCGAGAGCAGAGAAGAAGAAGAAATCCTCCCAATTCTCCGGGAAGAAGTTGAGGCAGCAGTGCAATCGCTGAAGAAAGGGAAGTCAGCGGGAGTGGACAACATACCAGCGGAACTGCTACAAGCAGGAGGAGAAGCGATGACTGATGCTCTCACCATTATCTGCAACAAGATCTGGCAGAGTGGGGAATGGCCTACACCATGGACCCAGTCGCTTGTCATCACTCTTCCCAAAAAAGGTAACCTTCAGGAGTGTGAAAATTACCGCACCATCAGCCTCATCAGCCATCCCAGCAAGGTCCTCCTGAAAATAATACTCAACAGGTTGAAACCACAAGCTGAACAAATCATAGCTGAAGAACAAGCAGGATTCATGGCAGGGCGAAGTACCACTGAACAGATTTTCAACCTCAGAATAATCTGTGAGAAATACCTACAGCACCAACAACATCTATATCATGTGTTCATAGACTTCAAGAAGGCATTTGACCGAGTCTGGCATGCAGCTCTATGGGCAACCATGAAAGTGTACAACATCAGCCCTAAAATTATAGAAGTCATCAAAAGCCTGTATGACAAGGCTACCAGTGCAGTCCTCCATAACAGCGTCATCGGGAACTGGTTCAAAACAACAATCGGTGTGCGTCAAGGATGCCTACTCTCTCCAACACTCTTCAACATCTTCCTAGAGCGCATCATGTCAGATGCTCTTGCAGATCACGAAGGCACAGTCAGTATAGGGGGCAGAGCAATCTCCAATCTTCGTTTTGCGGATGATATTGATGGATTGGCTGGAGAGGAACAAGAACTTGAACAGCTTGTACAGAGGCTTGACACCACCTCCAGAGCTTATGGAATGGAAATAAGTGCGGAGAAGACCAAAATGATGACCAACAACACCAATGGCATCAACACGGACATCAAAGTACAAGGCCAATCCCTCAACACAGTGCACAGCTTCAAATATTTAGGAGCCATTGTGTCAGACAATGGGTCTCGACAGGAAGTCCTCTCCAGGATCGCACAAACAACTGCTGCCCTGACAAGGTTGAAGCCTATTTGGAAAGACAGAACCATCAGTCTACATTCCAAAGTAAGACTGCTGCGCTCTCTGGTCATCTCCATCTTCCTATATGCTTGCGAAGCATGGACCCTCACAGCAGATCTCCAACGAAGAATACAAAGCATGGAGATGAGGTGCTACAGAAGACTTCTGTGCATTTCCTATACCCAACACATCACCAACGTTGAAGTCCGACAGACCATCACACAAGCCATTGGACAACACGATGACCTGCTCACAGTGGTGAAGAAACGGAAACTCCGATGGTATGGCCACGTCACCAGATCATCAGGCCTTGCAAAGACCATTCTGCAAGGCACAGTGCAAGGAGGTAAAAGAAGGGGGAGACCGAAAAAGAGGTGGGAGGACAACATTCGAGAATGGACTGGTTTGACACTGAGCGAAGCCATGAGGGCTGCTGAGGACAGAGAAAGATGGAGTATGCAGGTTAAGCGATCATCTGTGGTGCCCCTACGACCTTCGGGTTATGGGACAGGATAGGATAGGATAGGAAAGACCGTTACGCTTTGGAGTCTGAATAGATGAGGATCGGGTGTAGTAGTAGTAGTAGTAGTAGTAGTAGTAGTAGTAGTAGTAGTAGTAGTAGTAGTAGTAGTAGTAGTAGTAGAGTAGTAGTAGTAGTAGTAGGAAACGGAAAACGGAAACTCCGATGGTATGGCCACGTCACCAGATCATCAGGTCTTGCAAAGACCATCCTGCAAGGCACAGTGTAAGGAGGTAGAAGAAAAGGGAGACCGAAAAAGAGGTGGGAGGACAACATTCGAGAATGGACTGGTTTGACACTGAGCGAAACAATCAGGGCTGCCGAGGACAGGGAAAGATGGAGTACGCTGGTTAAACGATCATCTGTGGTGCCCCTACGACCTTCGAGTTACGGGATAGGATAGGATAGGATAGTAGTAGTAGTAGTAGTAGTAGTAGTAGTAGTAGTAGTAGTAGTAGTAGTAGTAGTAGTACTCGAGCATATTATTTATGCATTTGTAAGGCAATACTGTACGAATTTGGCCTTAGACTACCAGGTTACGTCCTAGGCCTAATTCGCCAAGCTATGTAGGGTCACTAAATATCACGTTGTGAGGTATTCTATAAACTTGGTCCTACATTACCAGGTTACTGTGTAGGCTATTAAGGCCCACTATAGTTATGTTGTAAGGAACAGTGCGTGGTGCCACTCGAGTCCGCAGGATTTCTTACACACTTCTCTGTCAATAGCAACACCTACAAAAATACCCAGGGCTGTAACAGAGCAGAATGTCTATGCCTTGAGCGACATTAAAAAGAATGTAGTTTGTTTGTTTGTCTTTTATTAAGTTTGTTATTAGTTGTTGTATATATTGTATGAAACAAACTCTCTCTCTCTCTCTCTCTCTCTCTCTCTCTCTCTCTCTCTCTCTCTCTGTATGTGTGTGTGTGTATTTGTGTGTGTCTGTGTCTGTGTCTGTGTATTGGTTGACTGTTTTCTTTCACCTTTATTTAGTCATTAATAGCAATTTATTTTATAACGCGCGATACCAGACATCGTCTGCTCTGACACGCATCATCACACATACTCACAGGTTAACATCATATTCATTAAAACATTGCTAATAAACACAGTGGAGAAAAGTATTGCAGAAAAACATCCACATTTACCTTCAAAGTGTGACAACAGTGTGATACTGTTAACTTCAGACAGAAAATCTTCAGTGGGAACACCGAGTTATTATTCCTTTTTCCTATTATACGTACTTTTATTAATCGTTTGTTTCTAAACACTGCATTCAACCTGTATTGTTTTCCATCACTGTGTCTGCCAAAACACATATCAAAATGATGAATTTTGGGATTCTGGCATAGCCACATGCACGCTGAAATAAGACTACCATAACCCAATCATAATTATATTTGCGTTTTTTTTTCTTCTTTTGAACACTAGCCGCCTGTGTAATAATTATTAGTTTACTTATTTGTGCAGTAATACCTGTCAATATTAGTTTGTAAAAGATGTTTTTATCTTTTTACTTTTGCAATTATCGTCTGTGATTAGAATTGATTGATATGATCTTATATACACTTAACAAATACAACATACATGTTCTTATAATTACCTTTTTTTGTTTTAAAAACGTATTATCTGTAAATAGACATAAGCAAAAAGGAGAATGATATATAGATGTCCAGTATTTAGAATGTGAAGTGCCCACTGCGTAGACCAATGATGTTACGCTTTTTATTGATTGATGTTTTTGTTTATACTGCCTGCAAGATATGTTTTAATTTTTCTGTGAGATAATAAATGTTTCTTGTATCTTGTATATGAACATTTTATTTGTGAGTTGCGCGCCTGTAACACACTGAACTACGTTCGTCGCGCGCCTGTGCTCAATCTCTTATAATAAAATGGAGATGCCATTTACAGCAAGATATACCATAGTAGACGACTTTTTTCATGTACCCACACGATTGTTAGATTTAATTTTCACAGATACTAGACTCTTCTCACCCACCACATCCTCACCCCCATCCCGCCCCCGAAAAAAAGCTTAAATTCATAAACAATTAGTCATCTCTTAGCATGAATTAGACATGTTACAAACTTTTTGCGCAAATTTAATTTCGGACTCCGACGCACTTTAATGTAGAGTCCTGATATTTTAATATTTTAAAACAAAAATATAGAATCTACTTCTTAAATGAGTAACCAGCAGTGCATTCTTTTCAAATACACACAATTGTCTTTAGCCTAGAAAACTATAAAGTGTTTAGTCGTTGGGTTGATTCGTTACAGCCCTAAAATCAAGGGGAGGGAAAAAGGATTATGAAGTGCCAGAGAAATGATGGACGCACAGCGTCACAACAAGGAAACAAGCCCACACGACCACACGGTGCCTTCTGCGTAACTTATTATTACCGATCGTCTAATTATTAGTTAAAATTTCCTTTAGCTCTTCTGCTGTGTGAGACAAAAAAAGATTGGCTCAAGCAGTCTCACTTGTCGTCTGCTCGAGCTAAAGGCAAAGTAAAGCAAATGTTTCAAGGCAAAGTTTAAAGTCTAGCACAAGGCATGACAGAGAGAACAACTAGTGTTTTTTACTGCCTGTTGGATCTTATTATACATCTTTAACTAATGTTATTTTTAAAAACGTGTTCTCAGGCCTATCAACTATCAAGCCTTGAAGGAACATTAGTCTACAATTTGTACACGACATGTTACTTCTTTCTTGGAGTTGGACATTTCGTTTCTATGCTGCAGATTCCAGTATGTGCGATTTTGGTATGTGTATTAATTTTTGTTTTGTTTCAGATTCAAAACTGCTTTGATTTCTTTGATGTAAAATTGATTGTATGTTTAATTCGGTAATTAGTTCCCCAGCTATTAATCTATTGTTTTAGGCTCTATTGTTTTAGGCTCTGTCCGACCGTCCATTTTTGCGCAATTTTCTCTGAAACTAATGGACGGATAATATCGAAACTTGGTGTATTTGGTTATTAAGTTCAGTTAGGGAAATTTAGGGGATACTTCTCATGGTGTGTTAGTTCGTTTTGCCACTAGAACTATTTTATCACAATGATGCTTCCCCTCCCCCCCCCCTCTTTTCCCCTCCGCCCTTCCCCCTCTTCCCAGGAAAATACAAACTATGATGAGGAAGAAGCTTCCAAGCAAGAAGAACAGGAAAATAAAGAAAAAGGAGAAAGAATAACAGAAGAAGGAGAAAGAGGAAGATAATTAATGAAGAGGGAGCCAAAGAAGTAATGTAGTACTAATATATTTATTGTTAATACCATTGGTCATCCGAGAGGACATGTATATATACATTTATGTATGTCTGTATGTATGTATTTATGTATGTATGTATGGTGTGTGTGTTGGAGTTGGTGGGTAGGGGAGTGTGTAGGTGGAAGGTGGGAAGTGGAGGGTGGTGTCAAAGTCCGGAACTTGTTGACAGAGCAATGTCAGTTACTACGTATAACGTAGAGATCAAGAGATTGGAACCACTAATTCTCTGTGATAAAAGTCACCATTACGAAAATCAGCTGGGGCTATTCAACCAGCCTCTCCGGAACTTCCTGCAATGCCACAGACCTTAATAGTGCACGTATACATATTCTCTAACATCTATTTGTTGTAGGTTGTTCAGTGTTGATTTAAGTCCCTAGTACCCCACTTCCCTGGGATAGTTATGCCTGTCTGCCCTTGCCAATGGTGTGGGTAGACAATAAACTTCAATGTTCATTTAAAGAGACGTTTTATTTATCTTCCGCCGCTTGTATATAATTGTCCAGGACGCAATGTCCTTGGAAGAAATAAACGCTGCCCGAAACTACAACTGACACAACATTGGTCTTTGAACAAAAATAAATACATGAAAAAAAAAAAAACAAGAAGAAAAAAATTGTTAGATGCGGCAACGTGCAACAGGAAGATAAAATAGCTTCAACATGAATAGGCAGCAGTTGGCACATCCTGTCCACGCGTCGGTGCTATTAGCTGTAGGAAAGGAAAGCTCTTCGATCTCTAAAGATCAGAATGCAATTGGCAGACACATGACGGCATTACGTAGGAAGAGCTAGCTATAGGGCATCCATTTTAATACACTCACGAGGTCTGTGTGAGGAAGCATGCAACGTCACTGTAAAATGAAGAGCTGATGCAGGCTATAGACCAGGGTGTGGTGATGATTGTGCAATACCGGACAATATGTTTTTGCCATTAACACAGTTGTGAGGTCAATCTGGGTTTCAGAAACCGCTGACGCATACACTCACACTGGCAGGCCTATGCTTGATAGATCACTGATACTTAATTTGTGAAGAGGCTGGTGGGAACTGTGGAAGGCGTGGGGGATGGGGTTGCTGAGGATGGAGGGTGGGCGGGGTGGGTGGGTGTTGGGATGGGGTAGTTTGGAACACACTACTGACATCACTAGAGGTAGAATAGGTGACGTATAGTGTGTCACTGTGTGCATGATGTGGTTGCGCTCGTGCTGTGGTGCCCTGATTGAATGATCGATGATCGATGACTGATTACGTTCTGGGTGGCTTTGTCTTCAGTTGCTGTGGTTTGTTATTAAAGCTGAGGTGACCCAGTGGTCTGCAGCGTGATACCCACGCTCCAGTTTTTCGCAAGTTACCGTCAAAGAAAACACGGCCTATCATATTTTGGAAAATTTCACCTGCTGTTCCAAACAGAAAACGGGCCTTGACATGTCACTATGACTGTAGTCTATAACATCATTATATGGTTATCAGTAATATATAGGTTGCACATACGTAAAAATCACCACGATACGGTTTAACCATTGGAGAGAGAGAGAGAGGGAGAGAGAGAGAGAGAGAGAGAGAGAGAGAGAGAGAGAGAGAGAGAGAGAGAGAGAAAGGAGTTGGGAGGGAAAAAAAAGAAAAGGGGTGAGGGTGAGGGGAAGGAAGATTGGTGGGTATGAGGTGGGTAGGTTTCCCAGTTTGCGGAATCAGCAGAACTGAGTCACAACTGTCTAACGCAGAAGAAGAAGAAGAAGAAGAAGAAGAAGAAGAAGAAGAAGAAGAAGAAGAAGAAGAAGAAGAAGAACGATTAGGAAGAAGAAGACGACGAAGAGGAGGGTGAAGATATCGACTTTAATATAGTTTGTGGATCAAACCCATAGAGACATCATATCAACACCTGTTGATGGCCTGTATGATGATACAGTTTAAATTAAGGGGAAGCTGATATGGTTTAACTATAGAATCAATGGAGAAATCAAATCCTGTCCATGCCAAGGGAGATCAGTCAGCCCTGGCAACGATCGATCATTCTCACGGTGACCGAGCCATTTCACAGTGAGTATCAGAGCTTGAATGGGGTCTCCATGTCCTATCCTATCCTATCCTGTCCCGTAACTCGGAGGTCGTAGGGGCACCAACGATGATCGTTTAACGAGCATACTCCATCTTTCTCTGTCCTCAGCAACCCTGATGGCTTCGCTCAGTGTCAAACCAGTCCATTCTCGTATGTTGTCCTCCCACCTCTTTTTCGGTCTCCTTCTTCTTCTACCTCTTTGCACTGTGCCTTGCAGAATGGTCTTTGCAAGGCCTGATGATCTGGTGACGTGGCCATACCATCGGAGTTTCCGTTTCTTCACCACTGTGAGCAGGTCATGTCCATTTCCATGTCAATTTCTCAAAAATATAGGAAATTCTATAGGTCTATAGGCCTCCTGTCTATGAATAGGTTCAAAAATGGTCTAGAGTGGCCTTCTATTTCTAGTTTTGATCAGGTTCAAGATTTGACTCGTAGCCTACCTATTTATCTTGTGTTGTTTTTTTTTAAAGAAGAAAGTGTATATATATTATATATATAATTTATGTACACATTGATTTTAATTTTAGGAGCAGGTAGTAAGATACCCATGCCATTATTCGGGAATGAAGTCTAAATTACAATGACAATGCATTACCTACAGTGAAAAAGGGAGCTAGTTTAGGCTTCTGTCCTGAAAACGAAATAAGGAATTGTAAAAAATTTTTTTACCCTAAAGCTAATTCTAGATAATATTTTAGTATTATTCTAATAGATCTAATTTATACAAAAAACTTTAGTGGATTCAAAATTCGATATAATACAATAGTATTTACTATTCAACAAATCGATATGTAGAATTAAATCTATAGGCAGATGAAAAGCCTGTAAAACTGGGAGTAAGCCTGTAAGTATAATTACTGTTTGAATAGGTAGCCAGCGTATTACGCTTAGCGATATATCGCTTTATATTTCTAAAGGAAGGCGGAATGGAGTATGAATGATTTGTATACGTACTAACTTACAATAGGAACACAACAGCATACCGAGCCGTGTTAGCTTTTCACTGAAAGGCATGTGTGTTTGTTAATTTGTGGTACTGAACCGCTCAACAACTTCGTTCTGGAGGATCTACCAGGCTAATGTTCGGCTGTGGATGGCTAGGAGATGGCATCGTATGTTTCTTGCTCAGATCCGAGTAAAATTAAGAGTCAGAATTGGAGTCAGAATCGGAAAAGTATTAAGAATAGAATAAGAATCCGATTAAGGATCAACATCAGAATAGGATTAGTAATAGGAATCAGAATCTTAATTGAAATAAGAATTATAGTAGTTTTAGGAATAAAACCGAGAATCATAATATTGTCCTCATTAAAAACACAAGAAAATTATGTGCTTAGGAGATACAGATTTACATAATTTAAAAAAACTTAATTGTGAACGAAACAAAAGCGATCTAGTAGGTGAGTTCTTGATAATTCTTGTACGAGACAGGGTCCTAGGGTTTGTGTGTGCCTACCCATCGCAAAGGTAAGCAAAGAGGATTGAGTGAGAGGGAGAGAGAGAGAGAGAGAGAGAGAGAGGCAGGCAGGCAGGCAGGCAGGCAGGCAGGAACAGACAGACCGACAGAGGAAGTCAGACAGAAAAAACGGCATGTTGTTTCTTGCTGATAAGCAGTTTGGTCTTTTTTAATTTTAAAAATAAATAAATAATTACAGGAGACAACGAAACAAAACAAAGGCGCACATTTAAATAAATAAACTAGTGGATACAATAACATATTTTTTTAAACACTTATAACTAAGTCACCTAGAACCTAATACGTATGGTTATCGGCAAAACTATGAAACACAAGTGAATACCCTGTCTAATGCCTTAAGTATTGCCAGCCTCGTGGAAACACAATATAGCATTTGTGGTCAAATTACTGATCCTACCCTATCCTATCCTATTCTGTAACACGAAAGTCGGTGGTGCACCCCAGATACGTACTACATCTTTCTCTGTCATCAGCAGCCCTGAGTACATTCTCGAATGTTGTTTTCCCACTTCTTTCTCAGTCTCCCTCTTTTTCTGCCTCCTTGCACCGTGCCTTGAAGGATGGCCTTTGCAAGGCCTGATGCTCTAGTGATGTGGCCATACAATCGGAGTTCCCGTTTCTTCACCACTGTGAGTTGTCTTCATCGGGTTGTCCAATGGCTTGTATGATGGTCTGTCGGATTTCGACGTTGGTGATGTGGTCGGTATAGGAAATGCCCAGAAGTCTTTTGTTGCACTTCATCTCCACGATTTGTATTCTTCGTTGTAAGTCTGTTGTGAGGGTCCATGTCCAGAAGACTTTAAGGTGCTGCTGCGCTACATACACACACACACACACACACACACACACACACACACACACACACACACACACACACACACACACAAACGCGTTATCTCGCGCGCGCACGCGCGCTCACAAAGAGGCATAGGTATTATTATATGCACAAACAAGTTATTTCATTCTTGGAAAAGTTTTAACGTTTAACCAATGAGCATTTGTGTGTGTAGCGCAACAGTACCTTAAAGTCTACACCATTTTGTAGAATTTGAATTAATAAAATTAATGACTTATTTTCTGTGCCGATAGATCCACTGACCCTATCCACGCTACTATAATAAATATCATTTGGTTCAGTAATTCAGAACTTGAACAGCTGGTACAGAGGCTTGACACTAATCAGAGTCTTTGAAATGGAAATAAGTGCGGAGAAGGCCAAAATGATGACCAACAACAATGGCATCAACACGGACATCAAAGTCCAAGGCCAATCCCTCAACACAGTGCATAGCTTCAAATATTTAGGAGCAATTGTATCAGACAATGGGTCCCAAGACGTCCTCTTCAGGATAGCACAAATAACTGCTGCCCTGACAAGATTGAAGCCCATTTGGAAAGACTAGACCATCAGTCCACATTCCAAGGTAAGGTTGCTGCGCTCCCTTCTCAACTCCATCTTCCTATACTCTATCGAAACATGGCCCCTCACAGCAGACCTACAACGAAGAATACAAGGCATGGAGATGAGGTGCTACAGAATACTTCTGGGCATTTCCCTATACCCAGCACATCACCAACGACGAAATCCGACAGACCATCACACAAGCCATTGGACAACACGATGAAATGCTCACAGTGGTGAAGAAACGGGAACTCCGATGGTATGACCACGTCACCAGTTCATCATTTAGGCCTTGTAAAGTCCATCCTGATAGGCACAGTGCAAGGAGGCAGAAGAAGAGAGAGACAGAAAAGCGGTGGGAAGACAACATTCGAGAATGGGCTGGCTTGACACTGGGTAAAGCCATAAGGGTTGCTGAAGACAGAGACAGATAGTGTACGCTGGTTAAACGATCATCTGTGGTGCCCCCACAACTTTCGAGTTACGGGATAGGATAGGTTAAATAATTTGATCACAAGTGCTATATTGTGTTTCCATGAGGCTGACAGTATTAAAAGGTTTCAGAAAGAATATTCACCTGTGTGTTATTTGATGCCTCTATAAGCATACATGTTTATTTATTTAAGTGTAATATTTGTTTTGTTTCGTTGTCTGTTTCCTTTAATTATTTATTTATTAAAAAATGACCAAACTGCTTGACAGCAAGAAACAAAATGCAATTTTTCCTGTCTGTCTGTCCTTGTCTCTGTCCCTCTCTGTCTCTGTCCATCTCTCTCTCTCTGTTCATCTCTCACTCTCTCTGTCTCTCTCTCTATGTTGCTCCCTGTCTGTCTATCTGTCTTTCTCTCTGTTTCTGTCTCTGTCTCTCTCTCTGTCTCTCTCTCTGTCTGTCTGTCTGTCTCTCTCTCTGAATCACTCCTCTTTGCTTACCTTCTAGAAATGTGATGCGTGCGAACACACAAGCCGTAGGACCTTTTGAATGTTGTCTCGTACAAGAATGAACAAACTCACCTACTACATCGGTTTTGTTTCGTTCACAGTTCAGTAAAAAATCATGTCATGTAGGACTACATGTATATCTCCGCCGTGCATAATTTTCTTGTGTGTTAATGAGGCCCCTTAATATTTTGATTCTCGTTTTGATTCCTAAAACTATTATAATGATTGTTTCTATTCAACAGCGCTCTTTGAAGCGTGGGGCGTCAGCTTTAAAAATCCATAAAGCAGCAAGTATTCTTGTTATTAGCTATACTGTTACGGACAAATTTACATTTGCTATGGTCTATGTGCAGACGCGTCACAACAGGGCCAGTGTGACATTTGATTATTAGAAGCGATGTCCTTCTGGCTTCCGCGGTTTGTATCCTATTACTACATAGTAGTTGACATAAACTCGCACAGCTCCGAGATCTGCACACAGGATTCAATAAAATTAACTACGCCTTCTGACTGGTGCTAAATCTAGTGCTTTAGAGGATCCTCTTCATTTCAGTGAGGTCTGGGTGGCAGTGACCGAATCGATTTTCTTAGCATTAGTACGCTATAATGGTAGCGGATAGAATTCAATGCTCCTTGGTGAATGAATGAATAAATCTCAAGATCATATTCCTCCATGAATACACTGACAATAAAATTCAGTTTTAGTTGGACTCTTCTATAGACCTGAATGTGTGAATTCTGAAGGATATGTGTATGATGCACGGTGATAAACCTCATGATTATTAGGAATATGATTTTTATATTTTGAATCACTTGTTGAATGATAGCATTGAAATTTTAAACAATTCTGTAGTAGTGTAGGTCTGGCTTGTGAATGTTTATAATCCATATCCATGTGCAAAATAGGCTTGTAGAGCTGTGAAATCTTTTATCTCACTTCTGCTTGATGTGAATTTACCAAGAATAATTATTATTGAACCTGCGACTGTTCTGTATTAGGAGAATGAATATCACTGTGCATATTCTTGTTAAACCTGCGACTGTTCTGTATTAGGAGAATGAATATCACTGTGCATATTCTTGTGGCAGTTATATGAGTTCATGAAGGGATATATATATATATATGTTTGGTTTCATTGCAGCATGTTGTGTTTATGGTGTTTCGGTGGTTTGCAATACCAATTTTCTATTCTTTCGTCGTTGAGGCTTTGTTTGTCTATGTCGCTTTTGTTTAGTAAGCATACTTGCTTACTATTGATGCTGATTTTTTCTCTATTTTGTGTTGGTTATTGTTGTTGTTGTTTTATATTGTTGTTGCGCTTTTTGTGGATGTCCAAAAGAGTTAGTTGAACACATGAAAACAATGTGTCTCCGAAAAGAAGTTGAAGTAGCAGTGCAATCGTTGAAAAAGAGGGAGACAGCGGGAGTGGACAACATACCCGCAGAATTATTTTAAGCAGGAGGATGAATCGATGATTGAGGCTCTCGCCATTATCTGTAACAAGATCTGGCAGAGTGGAAAGTGGCCTACACCATGGACACAGTCGCTTGTCACCACTCTTCCAAAAAATGATAACCTTCAGGAGTGTGAAATTACCACATCATCAGCTTCATCAGCCATCCCAGCAAGGTCCTCCTTAAAATAATACTCAACAGGTTGAAACCCAAAGCTGAACCAATCATAGCCGAAGAACAAGCAGGATTCAGGGCAGGGCGAAGTACCACTGAGAAGATTTTTTTTACCTCAGAATAATCTGCGACAAGCACCAACAACATCTATATCATGTGTTTGCAGACTTCAAGAAAGCGTTTGACCGATTCTGGCATGCAGCTGTGTGGGCAATCTTGAGAGTGTGCAAAATCAGTCTTTACATTATTGAAGTCAACAAAAACCTGTATGACAAGGCTACCAGTGCAGTCCTCCACAACAGCGCCATCGGGAATTGGTTCAGAACAACAATCGGTGTGCGTCAAGGATGCATACTCTCTCCAACACTCTTCAACATCTTCCTAGAGCGCATTATGTCCTATGCCTTTGCAGATCACGAAGGCACAATCAGCATAGGGGCTAGAGCAATCTCCAGCTTCCGTTTTGCGGATGACATTGATGGATTGGCTGGAGAGGAACAAGAACTTGAACAGCTGGTACAGAGGCTTGACATCACCTCCAGAGCCTTTGGAATGGAAATAAGTGTAGAGAAGACCAAAATGATGACCAACAATACCAATGGTATCAACACGGACATCAAAATCTAAGACCAATTCCTCAACACGGTGCATAACTTCAAATATTTAGGAGCCATTGTATTAGACAATGGGTCCCGACAGAAAGTCCTCTCCAGGATCGCACAAACAACTGCTGCCATGACCAGGTTGAAGCCCATTTGGAAAGACAGAACCATCAGTCTACACTCCAATGTAAGGTTGCTGCGCTCCCTTGTCATCTCCATCTTCCTATACGCTTGCGAAACACGGACCATCACAGCAGACCTACAACGAAGAATACAAAGCATGGAGATGAATTGCTAAAGAAGGTTTTGTGGGCATTTCCTATACCTAGCACATCACCAACGACAAAGTCTCACAGACCCTCACTCAAGCTATTGGACAACATGATGACGTGCTCACTGTGGTTAAGAAACGGAAACTCCGATGGTATGGCCACGTCACCAGAGCATCAGGCCTTGAAAAGACCATACTGCAAGGCACGGTGGAAGGAGGCAGAAGAAGAGGGAGACAGAAAAAGAGGTTGGAAGAAACCATTTTGAGAATAGACTGGCTTGACATTGAGCGGAGCCATGAGAGTTGCTGAGGACAGAGAAAGATGGAGTACGCTGGTTAAAATTTCATCTGTGGTGCCCCAACGACTTCCGAATTACGGGATAGGATAGGATAGGATAGGATAGGATAGGATAGTTAGTGGGTTAGGATTGTATTATGGATTTTTTAATCTTCAGTATGTACCCTCGCACTCGCTTTTTCTCTCACGCGCGCGCTCGCACACACACACACACACACACACACACACACACACACACATACACACGCACCCATGCCCACCCGACACACACACACACACACACACAAACACATACACGTCAGCGGAATAGGCCTACCTAGTTGTCTACTCAACATTAAGTATTCCTTTGAACAAGTAGGCTATTTATATATAAGTATATATACCATTCATGTATAATATACCATTTAAGTCTTTGCTATAAGCCTCTTGAATGACATTATGTATTTTGTACAAAGCCACTGCAAACAATATGCCTTTAAAGTGGTGCTTGTGTAATTTTAAAGGAAATCTTTGTCTGAAAGCTGTCGAGGGGGATCATGTATATATTCTAGGTTATTCTGCATAAGTCATGATATAAGAAATCGTCCTGTGCTCGTTGGTCTGGGGTTTCAACAAAAGTGATTTGAATGACAGTGTGAGCTTGTGTACATGTCTTTCAGTTCGTATATGTTTTTGAAAAGAATTCTTGAATACAGAACCCAATCTCAAGGAGAAATGTCGGGTTATTTATATTGTTAAGTATGACCGGTATGCGCTGCCTATACACAATGTTTTCATGTAGGCTGTGATGATATTCTGGGGAAGATTGATTGATTGATTGATTTATTGTTGCTTTAGGTCCAGCGGACTCTTCCGAGCCAAATCAGGACCGGACAACCCCCGATCCGCATAAAAGAAATGCCGAAACAACCCTAGTGGGAAAATTGAATGCCCTCCACCGGCCAGTCACTTTACAATAAAGACATCCCACTCGGGGGACGGCTGAGGGTTGACCTCAACTACGCGAACACCCCGGTTACAAAAACAAAATAGAATACAACCATCATTATAAATCATCAACAAAACACATACATATAAAATGCCTATAGTGCGAAATAATACAATCATAGGAAGCCCTAGTGACCACCCGGCAGAAAGCGTCCAACACTCCCAAGCTGATCCAACAGACCTCATACACAAACAAGGAGTCTTGTCCAGGAAGAGTTTTCAAGAAAAAAGGTAGGTCATTGATCTAGCGAAGAAGAAGAAAGTATAGCAGAGTGATAGGACAGATCAGGAATGGGAAAGAGCAAATGATGAAGACAGCGACAGTGGGAATTTAAAGCACTAAATTTCCAGAAAGTGGGGATACTATTTATACTGAAACCCCCGGCACTCCAACGGGGGGAACTGTTGCCGCAGTGAATTAGTCATGCCTACAAAGGCAAGACAGGTTTTCAACTGGGGCTTTCACTGTTCCCTTTATAGGTTAGAACAATCTACAGTGACAAGATTGCTCATGACCCCAAGGGGTTCTGGGGAAGATACGTTTATCTTATTAGGGGAGTAAGACTTGTAGATAGATGGGGCGTTAGGCTACCTCTATCAGCCGTTCTTTTGCCAGAATTGCAATGCGGTGTGAGAGACTAATCACGGTGCTTGGTCACATAAAATTTATATTTGTTCTCGGGTTTCAAAGTATCATTTGGCTCACTTTAAGAAATGCTTATTACTAATCAAAGGACTAGGTTACATGATCTCAAGAGAATAAATTTATACTAGTAGACACACAACAATACAAATAGAATGACACCAGTCGTATGTATGTGATTTCAACTTTTATATAGTCAACACAAATTCTAACATTACTTCATTTAAATGTAAATTAATAATTATAATTGTTCAATGTGCTGGGTAATTTCTTTAGCAGCTCTTCTTCATCACTTGCTAAGCAGTTCTAATATTGTTCTAGTTTTCGTAATCTAATACTATTGTTTTTGTGGTCAACTATGGGTCCGAGTTGGGTTCTATCTCAGTTGGCATTTGAGGGAGACACGCTGCTGCGTGTGCTTGAGTCCGTCGATCAAGTTGAGGGTTCTTGCCTCTCAGGATGATCGGGTGAGTCGTGTAGCTACGGGGTTGGACGTGGCGAGGTAGATTCTAGATGATCTATTTCTCTTCCACGGGAGCAAGCGTCATGTGTTGACTCCACAAACCGTCCTAGAGCTGAATTCTAGTCTCTGGGAATCGTGAAACCGTCTCTAGTCTTATCACTTTTCTTGATGAGGCTGAAGCATTATGGTCCACCGCAGTTTGTTCATTTGACCCTCGTGGCTTCGTACTTCGTATTCGACTGACGAGCTATTCGTTCGTTGGTTAAAATTTACGTCCCCCAACACCTTAGGGCATATTCGGGACGATGACGAGCTAGAGTTTTGGGTCCGAGGATATGCAGGAGGTTCTACTTTCTCTGACCAATCATTTAATTCTCGTTTCTAGTTAATCTCGTTCCTACGGAACTACATTTGAATCTTCTTTTTGGAAATTCCTCTCACCTGTTCTTACTTGGGAGACACGCTGGGTTATGTCTGGACTGTGGCGCGTCAGAGACGCAACAGGGTAGATCTCATAGAGATATGAGACGCATAGGCTACTTATCGCTTAAGAGACCCCGGTCATATTGGCGGAGTAATCTACTTAACTTTCTTGGTTTAGCAAGGTCTGCCTGATTGTCTGAGGAACGCACGGTTCAAGAAGGTTAATTTGACACATGTAGACTTCTCTGTAGATAACTAGTAAATTAAAGTCAAGTTTATTCAATAGTACTACTATCGGTTTATCGCGAAGCTGATTTACCACATTTTTGCTGGCAACATTTCTGCTGTTACATAGGCAAACATATTTGATTTAAGTAAATATATGTGTGTGTAGATTAATGTGTACATTAATTAATTAATTATAGCAAATGATTAGCCTGAGAGAGAGAGAGAGAGAGAGAGAGAGAGAGAGAGAGAGAGAGAGAGAGAGAGAGAGAGAGAGAGAGACTTTGACACTTTAATTAGGAACAATGGCCTTTGGCTCACTTCATGGCAGACAATCAACAATGGATCTTTAAATAAAAATCAAAGTTACACATTTAACCAATAGAAGAAAAGGTGCATTATATCTTACACACTCCATTCATGCTCTATCTCCTACAATTACATGCTCGCTCTTAAATGTCACTTTTATATAGGCCTAAGTTTAAACCTTAACTGGCCCATTGCATTATCGCTATATGTTTACAAGTGTCTTTATTTCATTCGTTATTTAATTAAGCAATTGATTTCACAATCTCTATCTCTTTCTCTATCTCCCCCTCCCTCTTCTCTTTATTATCACCTATTATCATTTGCTTATTATCTTCACACCTCTCTCTCTTTCTCTCTCTATTTCATTTTCTCTCCACAACTCTTTATTATCTTTTTCTTTTCATTAGTCTTCACTCTCTTCTTTTAAGTTTCTCTCTCTCTCTCTCTCTCTCTCTCTCTCTCTCTCTCTCTCTCTCTTTCTCTCTCTCTCTCTCTCTCTCTCTCTCTCCAATTCCAGGTGTCTTCAATTAGGTTCACACACTACGCACAATACTGATCGTGCTTCTGGAGGTACTTGTAGAGGAACCACGCAAGATGACGAATCTTTCCAAATGTACTGGTGCCCATCATATTAGCCAAGTGCTTTCTTTGATTGTAATGTTATACGTTCTGCAAAAGTGCTGGGCGTAGCTGACTGTACTGACTGCAACAATACATCAGATGCAGTTCATTGTCCAGTACACCAGGGCAAAACGGGCAGCTGTTGTCCGGTTGTTGGTCTGAATTGGCATATCTATTCTTATGTACTCTTAACAAACTGATGCCCATATTCAGTCTTACAGAGAGAGAGAGAGAGAGAGAGAGAGAGAGAGAGAGAGAGAGAGAGAGAGAGAGAGAGAGAGAGAGAGAGAGAGAGAGAGAGAGAGAGAGAGAGAGAGAGAGAGAGAGAAAGCGAGAGAAAGCGAGAGAGAGTGAGACAGAGGTGGACAACTTGAACCAAAGGTGTGTGTGTGCGTGTATACTGTGTACTGAACATATCATCGTAACTTGGAATTGTGCGCTAAACAAAGGAATATATTAACTGGAGCAGTATCTTACACATTAAAACATGGAATTAAAGTCTCCATGGTAGCCTGTTTTCACGCATACACCCCCAACACCTGCTGTCCTTCATAAAATGTCTTGAGGTTTTCAAAGTAAAATCGAACAAGTTACTCTTTTTTCAGATCTCGATTGAATTCTGACATATTTTAAATATGACATAAAACTGCCTGTGACATTAATACATTAATAAACTCATCCATGCAAGTAGCCTAGGAAAAATATAAAAAAGTATGTTAATTTTTGACATTTTAACTCAATCTGTTCACTTTATAAATAATCTTCATTTATTTTAAAGCACATACATAATTATATTCAGTTTGCTTTTATTTGTGTGTTGCAGGTGTGACGGAAGATCTTTGGAGTACCCGTTTTAGTCCTGATCACAAGATATCAAATCTTTCAACGAGCAGTCTACTTCTGTGATATTTAAGTGGATTCGAAGTTATCGACTTTGAGTAATATCGCAATTTTAAAACAGCTTTTTTAATTTTTTAAAAGGGTCTAAACAATCTGAAGCACTCCGTCAAACCAAGTTTAAGCTAAGTGTGTGGATTTTGAATTACAGAATTATAGTGAGAAGCGCGTTGTTCTGCGCATGTACATTTATTTTATTAAGAAAAGGCAAGTGTTAATGTTTATCGCCGTCTTATGGATCTCTGTAGCTTAGCTGACAAACTCCAAGAAGATACCAAAGCCACCGCCATAGTTTACCCATGATTTCCATTTTAGCAATTAGTTTACTTTGACAGACTCAGGAATATTTTCACTATGAGCAAATATACACTGCCAACCATGGATCAAAACGAAGGAGGGTTTTCAAACGGAGCACACCAAACTACCCAAAATGGGAACGATCCCGTTTGCGCCCATCCATCCCCAGGGAAAAAAGCGAGCACGGGAAGTCTTGCTGGGAAATTGCGTGCAGCGCACTACGAAGTTACACCATCTTCTAAATCAAAAAAGGAGTCTTTGGAAGACCCTGGCATGCACAGGAGAAAAACGAAAGGAAGCTCAAAGGTATTAGTAGACTACTGATACTATTAGTAAATTTTAAAAAAAATTAAAATATATCTTTATTAGGACATCGAATAGGATGTCCAATTAATCAATTCATGTATATGATATGTCTTGAATTGATTTGTTTTGTAAGTCAATCAACTCCTGACCAGTTGGACAATCTAGATATTCATTTAGCATGGATTTGTCGGACATTCAGAAATTAATTGGAGACGAAATTAAAAAGAAAGAGATTACTGTTATATAGCGCAGTTATAAGCTCAGAGAGCTTCTCAAGGCGCTGGCCACCAATATCCAGCAATCACAAAGTAGTTTACTGAAGTCAGGATTCGAACCCACGTCGCCCGAGACGTGCGTACGTAAAATACTGTTAATTTTGGGCGATCTTGTAGCGTCGTGATGTTGCTGACGATGATAGTGATGATTATGGCAATGATAATGATGACGACGACGATGACGACGATATGATGATGATGATGATGATGATGATGAAGATTGTCGAAAACAACATTAGACCTACCTACATAGTAATCAAGTCAAAACAGTCATTTTATGTAAACCTAAAGGATTGGCAAAATCTTTGATAGGTTGGTTTGTTAGTCAGGAAATCAGTCAGTCAGCTTATCTGTCAGTTACTTTCATAAATGGAGGACCAGATAATTCTAGGAGACCTTTATAATGTTGGGCTCTGAGCAGATGATGCCACGAGGACTTTTGACATTTTATTATTCCCCTTGACAGAAGCGTTTCTCTTCTAGATAGATAGATCGATAGATAGATCGATAGATCGATAGATAGATAGGAGGCACTGTGGTCTAATGGTAGTGCTTCGGCTTGCGGATCGGAAGGTCCCGGGTTCGAGCCCTGGCCGGGCCATTGTGGGAAAGACACTTTACTCCTGTTTTCCTACTCCTTCAGATGAGAGTATAAACCGAGGTCTAGTCTGTGTCGCATACATTCCATCATAACGAACTTTAAAGATCCTGACGCTCATGTCCTAGACGGGTGAGTGCCGGTGACAAGAACACACCCAGCATGCACCTAGGTCCTTCTCCCCCATCCCTGGCTGCCCAGGATTGTGCTCAGTTGTCCGGGCGTCAGACCATGCGCTCAAAGGCTGCGGGTGGGCGTCTCGGGCGGCTTGAGTTAGATCCTGTATCGGCCAGCGCCTTGAGCAGCTCTTGAGCTGGAAAAGCGCTATATAAGAACGATTAAATAGATAGATAGATAGATAGATAGATAGATAGATAGATAGATAGATAGATATGTTAATGAGATGAGATGAGATGAGATGAGATAGGCTAGGCTAGGCTAGGCTAAGCTAAGCTTAGCTAGATCACATTTTAATGTATTACCATTTACTAACAGGGTGGGAGATTCAAATCGGCGCCAGGCCGCGGTCCGCGGACCAGTGTAGTACACAGCCTTGAGGTGGATAATATACAAGAAGGACAGACAGAAGAGAAAAGAGAAGTGCCACAGACAAGCGCCTCATCGGCCACTTCGGACACCAGACCGGACAGTGGACAGCCCAGGCGCGGCCATCAATATTTCAAGGTCAATTGCTATGTTTTCAGTATTAACTTCACTGCATAAAATGATTTTTGACCATCACGATCCTTTCATCATCATCGTCAACGTCGTCATCATCATCACCATCATCGTCATCATCATCATCCACCCATTGCACATAGCTACGATCGAAAGAAAGTATACTCCAGGCACACGCTGCGCAGCAGACCAAAGTATGTCCCTTGTCCCTTGAAGGGATACTTTTGCGAGGTTAGCAGCCTGCTCAATTACAGTGTCGCTGAAAGACTAGAAACGGAAAGTTTCGTCTCCTCTAGGCGACGAATTAGGTCACGCTGTATTTGTTTCTAGGTCAACTGTCTTTTACGAACCGTTTGAGAATCTTTTCGAACCGTTTATTGACGCCGGATAGTGTCCTCACTTGGGTTCATACAATTTAAGAATCCAAGAAGGCAAATGGGTTTTTGGGACGGAAAAATAGCATTTTTGTAAGGAAAAGGGTTAAGGCAAGGGCTAGGGATAGATCTACAACTAACCATTACCCGAACCCTTGTAGCAATATTCCGTTCTTTCCGTCACTTTTAAACAGTACTGCGGTTCGCATCCGCGGCTAGCAGCGAGCCCGAGGTATACTTTGAAGGGATGGAGGGAATACTTTCACCTGCTGCTAGCGGAAGTTTTGGCGATACTTTCTACCGATCGCAGCAATGTGTATTACCTCCATCATCATCATCATCATCATCATCATCATCATCATCATCATCATCATCATCATCATCATCATCATCATCATCATTATCGTCGTCGTCATTGACGTCGACGTTGTCGTTAACTTCAGGTGCGTCTTAATAATCGTTATTATAAATCAGCATTAGCAGCGATGCCGTCGTCGTCGTCGTAATAATCTTCATCCCTATCACCACCATCATCAGCATTGGCATCATCATCATCATCATCATCATCATCATCATCATCATCATCATCATCATCATCATCATCATCATCATCATCATCATCATCATCATTAACAACAACTTCTTACTCCTCCCCATCATCATTTACAAATCGTACACAAATTAAATGTGAACGTATTGACTTGACACAGTGGGCCGAAGATTAGTTTATGGTGAGTAATGTACTTGTAACTAAGCGTGACGTGCAAAGAATGTCAAGCATTGTGACGTAAAAGCGCGTGTTGTGACGTCACTAATCTGTTAATCCTCGAAGAATTAATGTTGTGTCAAGACTTGCTGTGGTTAATGGGTTAATGTTGCGTGCAATATCATGATACCATTCGCGCATGGGCAGTTTTTATGTGAAAGTACTCTTTAACCTGTTTGTGTTTTCCTTAATATGTCGTGACGTGATCCTAGCAAAACCTATATAGGGGTAGGGGCCGCGTAGTAGGGTGGCGAGGAGAGAGTGAGATGGCTGGGGTGCATGTATTGTGAGTGTACTGTTCACACTGCGTGGCAGAGACAGCCGAAGCTTGCGTCTCCTCTCTACCATGGTGCTACACAGTGCGGATTGTGTGATGGTAATGCGCTTGTGTTTATTATTGTGGACCTGATTGTTGGTTGGTTGGTTGAATAGATTAATGTCCCCAGACACCTGAGCGTATAAGAGACGTGTCCTGTTTGTTTCTCTCGTTGCCTCTTTTATCTAGATTTTCAGCAGACCTACAGACTGAATGACCAACTAACTGACCGATCAACTGACATACGAATGGAAAAAAAAGAAGAAAAAGTGTATGTTCGACTTCTACACAGTAGTCTTATCCATCATGAATCACTTTGCTGACCGTACCATTCATTATCAGTGGATCACAGGTAGTGTTCTGACTGATCCAATGTTGTTGTTGTTGATGATGATGATAATGATGTAGACGAAATGGCGACTGATAATGATGATGTTGATGATGACTGTGGTGGTGGTGGTGATGGTGACTTCAGCGAGGACATCGATGACTTCAGGGTCGGATCACTTACTCTTGGAGGGGGGGGGGGGGTTCCAAAAATTTTTTAAGGGGTTAGGGGTGACAAAAACGTGTCCGCTCGAGGAACTTGAGTAGAATGAGGAACGTTTTACTTACCACCAGTGTCAACTAAATTAAGAGCTTTAAAAAAACTCCATATATATTTTTTTTTCTGACTGAGTGAGGTACACCGAATGGCCAGGGGGGGGGGGGGGGGGTCCGGAACCCAGGAACCCCCCCCCCCAGATCCGGCCCTGGACTTCAGCGAGGACATCGACGTTAAAATAAAATAGTAAGCGAATCATTAATAGCACAAGCTCATTAACTCATGCCGCCTAAAAAGTTTTCTTAAGTAATCATTAACTGGTGTTGTTGTTGATGATGATGATGATGATGTAGACATTACATTACATTACATTATTATTGCTTTAGGTCCAGCGGACTCTTCCGAGCCAAATCAGGACCGGACAACCCCTGATCCGCATTAAAGATCTGTTGAAACAATCCTAGTGGTAGAACCGAAAGCTCTCCACCAGCCAGTCACTTTACAATAAAGACATCCCACGCAGGGAACGGCTGAGGAGTGGGGCCGGGTAGCTCAGTTGGTAAGAGCGTCTTGCTAGTAACCGAAAGGTCGCTGGTTCGAATTCCGGATTGGTCAACGTGTGATCATATTATTTTCCCCTTTACCAACAACTGGCCCGCTGGTGTCAGTATAAATCGGTCCAGTAGTCACCTATATGCGAAAGTGTCGTGTGACTATAATCTACATACAAACAAACGGCTGAGGCTTCACCCCAACTTATTGAACCCCCGTTTACAAAAATAGAATACAAACATCATTATAAATTATCAACAAAACACGTACATATAAAATGCCTACATTGCTAAATAATAACATCATAGGAAGCCCTAGTGACCACCTGGCAGATATATTCCCAAGCTGATCCAACAGACCTCATACACAAATAAGGAGTCTTGTCCCGGAAGAGTTTTCAAGAAAAAAGGTAGGAGACTGGTCTAGCGAAGAAGACGATAGTATAGCAGATTGATAGAACAGAGCAGGAATGAGAAAGAGCAAATGAGAAAGACAGCGACAGTGGGAATTTAAAGCTCTAAATTTCCAGAAAGTGGGGATACTATTTATACTGAAACCCCCGGCACCCCAACGGGGGTGATGATGTAGACGACAACGATGACGACGACAATGATGATGACGATGAAGATGATGAAGAAGAAGAAGAAAATGATGATGATGATTATTATGATGATGATGATGATGATGATGATGATGATGATGATGATGATGATGATGATGATGATGATGTTGGTGGTGATGACATCAGCGAG
The DNA here is from genome assembly GCA_036898135.1 of Oncomelania hupensis. NCBI lineage: Eukaryota > Metazoa > Mollusca > Gastropoda > Littorinimorpha > Pomatiopsidae > Oncomelania > Oncomelania hupensis. The sequence goes on along the minus strand of CM072521.1, from coordinate 22,585,772 downwards.
GACATCGACGCTAGTATAAAATATGTAAACGAATCATTAATAACACGAGTTCATTAACTCAGACCGCCTAAAACGTTTTTAAAAATAATCTTTTACTCAATGTCTGGGTGCTTTTAGTATTCTGTAGACTTAGCAAAGAGCTTATATATAGTCTTTGGGCTTAGTAAGGGTTGTATGTGAATGTTGCTACAAACAAGAAGAAACCACCAATCTGAAATATATTACTCACGAGCTTTTTTGTAATAACTATTTGAGCTGTTATTGAATATTCGTAATGAGACTACTCCCTGATGACGTGAACATGAAATGAAATACATGATTGGACGAAAGAGAAAATCAGCAGCCATTCAATTTGCACGACACGTTACTTTGGCGGAGACTAGAAATAGGAAAAGAAGGCTCATTCTCCTAATGGAGCATTCTTCGAAATACATGATTGGACGCAAGGGAATCAGCAGGTTAATTGTAGATTATAGTCCCACGACACCGGACCTTATAGGCGACTTACTGGTCACATTATTCTGACACCAGCGAACCAGTGGATGGTAAGAGGAAAATAATATGGCTAATCCGGGATTCGAACCATGTACCTTTCGGTTACTAGTAAGCCGCTCTATCAACGGAGTTACCCGGGCCCAGACTGCAGGCAATCATTTTGTGCGACACTTAAATTTGTTGGAGACATGGGAGTGGAAAGGAAAGGAAGGTTTATTCTGTTGAAGCACAGAGATGATTATCGTGGTTGAAACTCATACTGAATGTCAGAGAAGCTATCAAGCTTTAGCTTACTGTTTCGGGACGCCAGCAACAATCTCTAGTACACGTTATAGAGAAAGATAGTACACCTGACAGTTAGTTACAAAAAAAAAAGAAAAGAAAAAAGAACACTGCATGTTTTGACATGTTGCCTGGCAAATATCAAAGCAATTGTCGATCCAATTTAAAGGCGTTTATCCGATTGAACGACATGGGGTGGATTATCAGAGGGTTTATAATATCAATTGCGGTAATATTATTGTCTCTGCTTCGCGAAACTGGTACATGTATGTGAACAGCAAACCGTCGGAGAGTCTAGACATGCAAACAGCAGGTGAAAAACAATCCTTGAAAGCTGTTTTAAGTGCGTCTGAGGTCGAGATCAAAACTGCGAAAAAAAAAAGACCTTAACTTGCTAAGAGATGACTATTCGTTATATATTCTTACATGTGTGTGTGTGTGTGTGTGTGTGTGTGTGTGTGTGTGGGTGTGTGTGGGTGTGTGTGTGTGTGTGTGTGTGTGTGTGTGTGTGTGTGTGTGGTATTTGCGAAATGTGAATCTAAACGTTGTGTTTTAGCGTTCTAAACATTTTTTCTTCCAGTAGACATTCAGGTTCATAATCGTTGCTAGGATTAGATCTTCTGCTGAAAGCACTACATACATAGCTTATAGTCCCTTCGAATAAAATCAATTTGGGCAATATGCAATACATAGCGCTTTGGTTGTGGATTATAAGGGAGAGAGGATTGTGTGCCTGTGGTATCGGATGACACTTGGTGACTGTATCACAGACTATGGTTGGACTCGCGAGGGACTGAATGGTTTTTATAATCTTCTAATACGCTTATTTGAGAGGTTTCACCCTTAGTAATGTGGGTTAATTATCTCTTCTATGAAATACTATATATTTTGAAAGTTTGAAAACAATTAACTCTCTGTCGTTCCCCCCTCCCTCTCCCTCTCTCTTTCTCTCCCCCCTCTCTCTCTCTTTCTCTCCCTCTCTCTCTCTTTCTCTCCCCCTCTCTCTATCTCCCTCTGCTCCTTTCTCTTTCTTCTCCTCTCCCATACCTTTCTTACCTCCCCCCACACCCCTTTCTTGCTCATACCCTCATACTCTGTTATAGTTCCAATATCTCAAAACGCATCCTCCTTTTTCTCAATACCCTTTATCTTCTCTCTCCTTTCAAACGTTCAAATCCATGCTCCCTTAAGGCTCCAATAAGTGCATTGAGAACTAGTACAAAGGGGCGTTTGTATGAAAGTTCATTTTCTAGCAGTAATATATTTGTGTTCAATGCAGGTGAAAGGGACAGGTGCAGCCTTTTTATTTTAAAGCTTTGGAGATCGAAACTGCTACATGTTAAAATGGAAACTCTGTTCCCAGTTATTTACTGGTATCTAGTAGTGACCAGTTTGCTGCTGGTATCTAGTTTTAGTGGTGGAAAATACAGAAGAGATTTTATTGCTTTGTTGTGTCTGAGATTATTAGGTTCATCAGAAAGTGAAGTTGCGGAAACGACTGCCTGTGAGTGTTTTCAGTAGAAAGTGAAAAAAACAATTTTTTTGTTGATGTTGGTTTTTGTTGGTGCTATATTGACAAAGAAGGTGTTTAGCTGTAGTCGATGCTTTATTATAATTACAATTTTGTTTCCTTTGTGTCGTTTTAATTTGTGTGTGTGCTTATGTATTGTACAATTTTACGAGAGTCAGTTGGCTGGGGTAATAATTGTGCGCTGTTCCGTTTTCTTCCTTGTCCATTCGATGTTCCTATTTGGGCAACAACCTTATCACCAGACGGATTCACGAAGCAGCACAACGCTTTGGCACCATTTGTTTGCTCACGAGTATCGTTTTTTCCCTTACTTGTTTAAGTCCTTGTCAGTGTCAGTGCGATTTTATCGCGAAACTCGTAGTTAAAGGAATTTTATGTTGTCTGGAGACCATCTAATGTTATGTAAAAAAGGCATGCAAAGTTGTCTAGCCTCGCTGAAGTAGTTAGCTTACTACATAAATACCTTGTTCCCACCATCCAGATAAGTGTACACGCTTCCCATGAAGATATAGAGCATGGTATTGAGTGTTATTGCGAGCTCGGTTTAGTGGCTAGGTAGAAACGCCGTTATTCTGATATACACTTGAACCTCTACGTACTTTCTTTTGACGGACCCCGTTATTTTGACGTCAAAACAGTGTTCCGCTAGGGTTAGGGCTGTGTTAGGCTTAGGGTTAGGTTAAGAGTTGGGGTTAAGAGTTGGGGTTAGGGTTAGGGTTAGAGTTAGGGTTTGGGTTAAAGATAGCTTCAAAAAATGGACAAATTTGTAAAAATGTCAAACTAACGTATGTAGAGTTTTATGAAAGTAATCACAACGGCGTTTCTACACGGTTGTGTGTGTGTGTGTGTGTGTGTGTTTGTGTTTGTCTGTCTGTTTTTGCCTGTGCATGCATATACATCATTGTGTTTACCCCTCTGCCTGTGTGGAGAACATGTGTCTTTATCGTTCATGTTTTGTCTTTTCACCGAGCACAAAATGTTGAGGCTTGATTCAAACTGTGCTGTCCCAGGGTCCTTAAATGTTGAAGTCTAAAGTTCTACAATTTTAACGTTGTATGTCTTTCAGGTCTGAGGTTTAGAAGTCCTTCAAGGCGTATGATAGCTGTTATTCAAATCTTAAGTTAGAAGTCAGTTTTTTGTATTCAGGATTTTGCCTTTGATTAATTAATATAGAAGTAATTGAAATCTTAAGTTAGATGTTCTTTAAGTTTGAAGTTAGAAATGATTGAACTTTGAAGTTTAGAAGTCCTTTCTGTATTACTAGAGATCCTTGAAGTCTTGAGTTCAGAAGCCTTTGAAGTCTGAAGTTCGAAGTCCTTCAAGTCTGTATTTAGAAGTTCTTCAAGTCTTTGAAGTCCTGAAATCACAAAACTGCTAACATGTGAGTTGATGGTGATTAGGGTCGGGTAAGGAGAATAAAATTAGATTGCATATGGAAAAACCATGACTGTACTATATTTACACTTTACAGCACGCAAGAGGGTACTTGTGCACGTTCACAATTGCACACAGCTAGCGTGAACTCCAAATGGTTTGCGATGTTTCGAAGGAGTGCAAGAGAAAATGTTTAGAAATTATCCGAGGAGTCCAAGAGTCCGACTGTCGTTTTTCACCATGTTTCCTTTCTGTGTATCACTCGTTAAGAGTTTGCTTATGGTCTTTGGTCCTTGCTAGGGAATGTAGTTTTTGTGCATCTATCCTATCATATCCTATCCTATCCCATAACTCGGAGGTTGTAAGGGCACCACAGATGATCGTTTAACCAGCGTTCTCCATCTTTCCCTGTCCTCAGCAACCCTGATTGTTTCGCTCAGTGTCAAACCAGTCCTTTCTCGAATGTCGTCCTCCCACTTCTTTTTCGGTCTCCCTCTTCTTCTACCTCCTTGCACTGTGCCTTGCAGGATGGTCTTTGCAAGGCCTGGTGATCTGGTGACGTGGCCATACCATCGGAGTTTCCGTTTTTTTAACACTGTGAGCAGGTCATCGTGTTGTCCAATGGCTTGTGTGATGGTCTGTCGGACTTCGTCGTTGGTGATGTGCTGGGTATAGGAAATGCCCAGAAGTCTTCTGTAGCACCTCATCTCCGTGCTTTATATTCTTCGTTGTAGATCTGCTGTGAGGGTCCATGTTTCGCAAGCCTATAGGAAGATGGAGATGACAAGGGAGCGCAGCAGCCTTACCTTGGAATGTAGACTGATGGTCCTGTCTTTCCAAATTGGCTTCAACCTCGCCAGGGCAGCAGTTGTTTGTGCGATCCTTGTGAGGACTTCCTGTCGGGACCCATTGTCTGATACAATGGCTCCTAACTATTTGAAGTTATGCACTGTGTTGAGGGATTGGCCTTGGACTTTGATGTCCGTGTTGATGCCATTGGTGTTGTTGGTCATCATTTTGGTCATTGTGCATCTCGTTTACTTAAAAGCCTAATTGCATATGTGTAGAACGTTTGCCAAGGAAGCACAAGAATACAGGGCCATGCTTTTAAACATAATTAATTACATACAGTCTCCAGTAGCGGAAAGGGGGAGAGGCGGTATATTAAAATGTTCATAGTAGTAGTAGTAGTAGAAGCAGTAGTAGTAGTAGTAGTAGTAGTAGTAGTAGTAGTAGTAGTAGTAGTAGTAGTAGTAGTAGTAGTAGTAGTAGTAGTAGTAGCAAGCGCCAGTATAGTATATGAAGTGCGGGTTTCAACGATCAGGCGGGGATCTTGAGCGCCGATGCGCTCCGTGTAAGCTGTCAGCATATAAATGACAGCTCTGTTTCTCATCAACGCCTTTCCACGGCATTGAAGACGTCGGTCGTCGTTCATTATCCAATTTTATTCTCATTGTAAAGCGAGCTTGTTCATACGAGCGTGGACGCTATTGTGAATAACAAACGAATATACGCACGGTTTAGCTTTTGATCAAAGAATCACGAAACTGTAAGTGTGTGTGTTTGTGTGTGTGTGTATGTGTGTGTGTGCGTAACCATTATTATGGTCTTAAAGATAGAGATCACATTTCGTGCATCAGTAATCACAAGAAAATATAGCCTGGAAAATTTAAAATGAGAAGAGTTGTGTTTCTACCAAACATGTACTTGAATATTGTTTGCCTATAGACTTCATTCTTTGAAACAAACGACAAAGATCTTGCATGAATCCTTTTTTTTTTCATTCGTTTGTAAGCAGTAGATGTTTGGGCAAAGTCACGTCGAAACTTTGTACACAATATGCTTGTTTTAGGCGGGTTTCAGGATCTAAAATTTTACCTAAAAGGTTTTTTGTCACAGGCATCATGGTAATTTGATAAAACATACATATTTAGTTTCAAGTTTTGTGAAATTTGTAAACAATGTAATGTTAATGCAGAATAGACTTTTTTTTTTAAACACTGGCGTATACTTTTAGTATTTCCAGGCTTGCCTGGAACTCTTCAAATAATGACTAATCATTCAGTGTTGGTTCGTTGGTCGGTCAGTTGGTCCGAAGTTGAGTTTTTATTATTACCTTTCAAAAAACAGAAGACTTGACCGATTGTTATTATTTGTTACTATACAGATATTGTAACTACTACTATGCCTTCTATGTATTCCTATTAGCACTTTCTCAAAGGTCAAGGTCGCTGAATTCAATAACTTTCTAAATACATTTGGCGCTGTATCTCACACATGGCTGAACTGATTTGGAAAACGATTGGCTTGCAGATCGTTCAAGAAGAGGTATGTCGTTCCATATTTTCATTTTTCTTATGTAGGAAAGAACCGATATAAAACAGGTTCAGGAACATTAGCACTTTTCCACACACACCCACAAATAAAATAAAATAATAGTAATAAAGAAATATTCAGCAATGTGGTTGAAAGTGCGAAAACACATTAACATGTTTTGCCATCTTGTTTTAATCTAAAGCTGTCCTCTTTAAGCTGTTGGTTTTATGAAAACCCTTCGCAGATTAAATGTAGTTGGAACTGAAAGTCCCAGTTTCAAATCATATGTATACCACGCACAGTTTTGTATAACACGTCTGTAAACGATACCCTTACAAAGATTACAATTACAAGCCTAATATCAGGCGACCCCAAAACCGGAAATTTGGGCGGATAAAATATTATCGATCAGTGACAATGAATTGATTTTTCTTGTCATGAGGTATTATTAATCGCATTAGCATCGACTAACGCTGGTCTGTTTCGTAATAGTTCTATCGATTATGTAAAATTCTTGTTACATGGTTTTGGTTATTTTGAGCTCAATGCAAACTTAATGCAAATCCAAGCGAGTGTCAAGCCTAAGACTCTGTCCGTCTGTCTCTGCCTGTCTCTGTCTCTCTTTATCTTTCTGGCTCTTTCCCCTCAACCCATCTCCTGTGGTAGAATGGTTTGGTCAGTTGATAACGACTATTCACACTCTCTTAGTAAAATAGCAAAATACCCCCAATAACTTGGTAGGAAAGAAAGCAACAAGCACTTACAGGTAATAAAACACAAACTACATATTTTCAATTCCTTAAGACTATTTTATTATGTATACCGTGTCAACCAATGACATCTTTATCATATTTCATGTCCACAGTTGGTAAACTTTCTTAGTACTTTTATTGTTTATGGTTGCAGTTCAAATTTAAATGATTTTATCGTACTGTATGTTTGTATGTAGGTGCGTGATAAAAAAAAATCCAGACGATGGACGTGGCACAGTTTTTGCTTCTGTGGCATACCCGCGGAATTGCTTCAAGCAAGAGGAAAAGCGATGATTGACGCCCTCACCATTATCTGTAATAAGAGCTGGCAGAGTAGGGCATGGCCTACACCATGGACCCAGTCGCTTGTCATCACTCTTGCCAAAAATGGTAACCTTCAGGAGTGTGAAAATTACCGCACTCTCAGCCTCATCAGCCATCCCAGCAAGGTCCTCCTGAAAATAATACTCAAAAGGTTGAAAACTCAAGCTAAACAAATCATAGCTGCAGAACAAGCAGGATTCAGGGCAGGGCGAAGTACCACAAAACGGATTTTCAACCTCAGAATAATCTGTGAGAAATACCTACAGCACCAACATCTATATCACGTGTTTGTATACTTCAATAAAGCGTTTGACGAGTCTGGCATGCAGCTCTGTGGGCAATCATGAGAGTGTACAACATCATCCTTACCATTATTAAAGTAATCAAAAGCCTCTTTGACAAGCCTACCGGTGCAATTCTCCACAACAGCGCCATCGGGAACTGGTTCAGAACAACAGTCGGTGTGCGTCAAAGATGCCTACTCTCTCCAACACTCTTCAACATCTTCCTAGAGCGCATCATGTCAGATGCCCTTGCAGATCACGAAGGCACAGTCAGCATAGCGGGTAGAGCAATCTCCAACCTCCGTTTTGCAACCTCCGTTTTGCAGATGACATTGATGGATTGGCTGGAGAGGAACAAGAACTTGAACAGCTGGTACAGAGGTTTGACACCATCTCCAGAGCCTTTGGAATGGAAATAAGCGCAGAGAAGACCAAAATGATGACCAACAACACTGAAGGCATCAACATGGACATCAATGTCCAAGGCCAATCCCTCACCACCGTGCATAGCTTCAAATATTTAGGAGCCATTATATCAGACAATGGGTCCCGACAGGAAGTCCTCTCCAGGATCGCACAAACAACTGCGTCCCTGACAAGATTGAAGCCCATTTGGAAAGACCGGACCATCAGTCTACATTACAAGGTAAGGCTGCTGCGCTCCCTTGTCATCTCCATCTTCCTATAGGCTTGCGAAACATTGACCATCACAACAGATCTCAAACGAAGAATACAAAGCATGGAGATGAGATGCTACAGAAAACTTCTGGGCATTTCCTATACCCAGCACATCACCAACAACGAAGTCCGACAATCTATCACACAAGCTATTGGACAACACGATGACATGCTCTGAGTGGTTAAGAAACGGAAACTCCGATGGTATGGCCATGTCACCAGAGCATCAGGCCTTGGAAAGACCCTCCTGCAAGGCATGGTGCAAGGAAGCGAAAGTAGAGGAAGTCATAAAAAGAGGTGGGAGGACAACATTCGAGAATGGACTGGCTTGACACTGAGCGAAGCCATCAGGGTTGCTGAGGACAGAGAAAGAGGAAGGACGCTGGTTAAACGATCATCTGTGGTGCCCCAACGACCTTCGAGTTACGGTATAGGATAAGATAGGATAGGATAGGCGTGAGAATGAAGTCGTCTAAAATCATATTTAAGTGAAGAGACTTTAAAAGAAAATATTGAAATAAATTGAATGAACATAATATTTATCGTATATACAACGAACTTTTGAACCATGGACGTCAATAACTGTTAACATACAATGAAGTATATTGTACTCTAATATAGATATCACCGTACAGTTAGTTAGTCCCACGTCCACGTTCAGCATGCATACATATGCACACACACAGAGAGGGGTCAATAGAATTTTGTACTCGGGTAGTTAGAACCGTTGTGTGTTCTAGTGCTCACGTATTGACCATAACAGTCGCACCCATTGAGAGTGAATCCACGTACCCGCTAGTACCACACTAGCTACAGGCCTAGACCATAATAGTTTGAGTTTGTGTGTGTGCGCGTGTGCGTCTGTGTGTGTGTGTTGGTTATAGTTTTGTAGATTCTGTATTGGTGTGTAGGGGTGCCTACGAGAGTGTACAACAATAATGTAGGTACATGCGCCAGATTGTCGTTTTATTATAATAATGTGTTGCCCCGTTTATTTTATCTATTTGTATCTGTCATTTCCTGAAGCTTATTCTACATTTTATATCCCAACGTCCACTTTCTATGCCTCGTTCCTAGACGATTAAAGAGTCTCAATCTCTCAATTGAAGGTGTGTTCACTAGAAGAGGTGTGTGTTCTTTGTTCGACTGAAAGCATTGTATTTGAAAAAGATCGCCGCGTTTTGAGTCTGATTTAGAAATAAGGCGCGAATAGCAACCATTATTATTATTGTTATTATTATTAGTAGTAGTAGTAGTAGTAGTAGGAGTAGTAGTAGTAGTAGTAGAAGTAGTAGTGGAACTAGTAGTAGTAATAGTAGTAGTTGTAGTATTAGTAGTAGTAGTAGTACTATTAGTAGTATAAAATAGTCCAAATGCATTTTACCTCTAGCTGAATTAATCTTTTTGTGATTCTTCTTCTTTCATTTGTTTGTTTGTTAGTTCGTTTGTTTGTTTATATGTATATATGTTGGTTTTTGTTGTTTATTGGTTTTTTAACCAACGAGAAGACAATACAAAACTCTCGTCTTATACAACATCAAGTACTACTATTTTCACTGCCTGTGGTGGGATATTTAAAGTTCACTTAGCACAGGTCCGACGATGTAGAGGACAAAATGTCCATAAATTAGCTATTCCGGGCAGTCAAAACTACAGTCTGTGGTTCAAGGCAGTGCGTCAGAGAGATAACACATAGCAGACACTTCAAGAAGCACTGGATAACTTCTTCTTCTTCCTGTTGAGGACACACAATCGTTCTGGTGCTTAGGTGTAAATCTTTATAGTTAAGATTTCCTTGGGCAGTATTGGAAATATACTAAACTGCAGTAAAAGAGGTTGGACCTCTTTACCTGAAAAGTCTTCGAATTGAATGAGTAATCTTCTATTATTTATTTATATATTTTTTTGTTCTGTAGGTGTGTATCTAATAGGTTGTAAATTGAACTGTGATTTCAGAACGTCAGTTTTATGGCGTGTGGCAGCCGATAGTAAATTAGTTCTGGAAGGATTTGGCCCTGGAATCTTCTTAAGAAGTGTTCTAATAGAAAATATGGTGATATATAAATAATGTCATATTTTGCCCTAATTTTCAAATGTAATCCTATATCCGTAAACCAAACCAAAACAAAACAAAGATAATAGAAGAAGCGAAAAGATGAACTATTAAACTAAACATATTTCCAAAGAACGGGAGTTTTTGTGACACTTAGTCTAGTTGTTTGCCTAAGTTTGCCTCGAAAGTTTTGAACTTGTAACATCCACGAGACGTATTAAGCCTATAACAGCAAGTAAACTTGAACGTCAAAATATTGAGTCAAACCAAAAAGCTCTTTGGTCAAACCATGCCAGAAACATAGTTGATGTTTAAAACTGAAATAACACAACATACCTTTTTACGAAAACGTTTTTGCTTTCTCCCAAGAACAATAATTGACTGGAACAACTGGACGATAAAAGTATCTCTACTAAATAGCATAAACAGTTTCAGGTCAGCAGTCTCATACTCTCTCCGGTCACACCGCCGGATATATGCCCATGTTGGAAGATTGTCGGCGTAAACGCACCGTACGAGGCGAGAAGAAAGACTCGATTTCGTAAACGTCAGTAAAATTGAGTAGCTTTCGTTGATGCAGTAACTTACTCTTTTTTTTCCCAGTGTCCTCCTCGGTCACACTGCCGGCCATATGCCAAGATTGAATCAGCAGCCGGCTTAAACGCGCCTTAAGGTTTAATGAAGAAGAAAGATTAGATCTAGCAAACGTCTGTAAAGATGCGTAGCTTTTTTTGATGCAGTAACTTAAAAAAAAAGTATTTTACTTTGTTTATGTATTTTGATGAACGTCTTTTTAAATTTGTTACTTTAAACAAAATTGCCGCAATAGCTTGGGGCGTTAGGCTATTTCAACTATCAAAAGAGATAGAGGTAGATGAACTATGAAGAGAATTGATTTCAGCATGTACAGAGAATATAAGGCGGACTAGGAACCTCCTGAGTTTATTTTAAATCGATATAGATTTATGCACATAGGCCTAGCTGAGAAACTGATATTTGCTTAATTCTGAACCATAATATTGTATCGGTTGTGTCGGTAATACCAACCTCGGGCCGCTTGAGTTAGATCCTGTATCGGCCAGCGCCTTGAGCAGCTCTTGAGTTTGAAATGCGCTATTTAAGAAAGATTCTTTAAACAACAATTAAATAAACTTTATTTACCATTGACGTTTTGTTGTGATCTTAGAATTACTCTAGTAACAGCCAGAACTAAAGTTTATGTCAAATTCATAAAAGGAAGTAATGTAGGCCCCTCTAATTATCGATAAAGTTACGAAGGACTGAATTCGTCCAACCCGTCAGTTGATGTGAATAGCGATAATATACCTCATTTCACACTCCGTCAAAACATAGCTGTCATCGTCTCATTCATCTATGTTTTATCTCAATAAAACACCGTGCCTTGCCTTTTGATGTAAGGAATTGTGAATTGATGCTGTGATAAATATGTCACGTAGCACTTGAGTGTTTAATAATTGGCTATTCACACTCTAATGAATTTCAAATTACCAATTCAAATCTATTAAATATATGTCTTCAACCAAACATTTTATGCAGTTGTTGATGCAAATAATTGTTCTATCAACTGAGCAACATGAGTTTAGAAAATGTGTTGGAGTGCAATATGTCAAGTTGGTATTATTTAGCTATGTAATCTATACAAGGACTTAATTTTGTTTCTAAATGCTTGGGCCTATAGATTTGTCGGTGGTTCTACCTTACAAAACAACATCTCGCATATCTTTCTTTGTAGATGTTAAAGTTTGGCTCTCGTTGGGTTGCTACTTTCTGCACTGTAAAAAAAAGTGTAATGTCGTCAGCAATAATCAATACCATTTTCGCTAATTTACGATCAGCTATAAAAAGCATTAAAAAAACCCTCCTCCAATCTCATGCCCCACGGGCCCATCATGTACCAATGCAGTTACAAGAAGACGAATTTCTCAAACTTGCCTGGATACGTTCCTCAAGCCTATAATTGCAGGCAGTGATCGGTTAAGAGGTATGGTGCTCAGTTGCAGCCAAGCGTTTTCCGATGCCGTCAAGAAATTACTGTGGTCGTTTTCAACTCGTTTGGGACATTGTCCCGTGCGCATGCGTCATTTCCTGTTCTCGGCGTCATTTCCTGTTCGCGGCGCAGGCGTGCGATGCGAGTTAGTGATTGGAAAGTGAACATGGCAGTAATGTGTTGTTAAAACTAGTTTATTTTTCTTCTTTCATCTTTGTTCGTATTCTTGTTTTGAAGCAACGAATTCGTGCTAGAGATTCTGGTTTCTATTCGTGTTCAACGTGCCCTAGACGGGCGAGTGCTGGCTACACAAACACTAGTTCCCTCCTTCCCAATTTCCGGTTGCTCAGGATTATGCTCAGTTGTCTGACTATTCGACCAGAGGCTGTGATGTATATAATTATCATTTTTAATATTAGAGAATAAGGTGATACTTTTAAAATAAATTAACAGGACCTTTTACGTTCCAGTCATGCTTGTTGTGTGTTCATGTGACTAATCAAATGGTAAGTTTAAAATTTCGTGCAAGAAATGTTTGTTGCATAGTAAAAAAAAAAACTTTTTTTCTGTCCGTATGTTTTGAAGATTAAAATAGCTTGGATTTAAGTCTGATGGAAAATCCTATATCTAGGTAGGCTGTACAATCAGAATATCTTATTTTAATGGCGGCTTGGAGTACAGCAATTGTTAGGTTGCACGTGCGATTGCTAAACAGTCCAGGCAACTGTTTGTTCTAAGTAGCGATTTAGAACTTGTTGACCAAGTGGCCTTTGGTCTTTTTGTACTTTCTCTAGCTCTGTATGGTGATTTTTTTCCTCTATAAATTAGGACGGCTTTTTCCTCCATGCTGGCTGGAGACTTAAATATTCTACAGGGTGTCCACTGCAAAAAAGCACAGTATACTATATTAAAGATAGATCTCAACACACACACACACACTCTCTCTCCCTCTTTCACATACACGCACACACGTACAATCACACACACACACACACGCACACACACACACACACACACATATCTGTGTGTTTCTCTCGTTTTGTCTGTTTTCGTGTTTTTACGAAAAAAAAATCTAGTGTTCATCGGTGAAGGTTAGTTAAGAACAAGGGCAGCGTCTTTCTCTCCTCCTCTCTTTCTCATTCTCTCTCTCTCATTATCTCTCCCCTTCCACATCCGCCCCCTCTCTCTCTCCAATATTATTTTTTTTCCTTTATTTACTTTCTTCTTCTTCTTCTTCTTCTTCTTCTTCTTCTTCTTCTTCTTCTTCTTCTTCTTCTTCTTCTTCTTCTTCCTTCTTCCTTCTTCTTCTTCTTCTTCTTCTTCTTCTTCTTCTTCTTCTTCTTCTTCTTCTTCTTCTTCTTCTTCTTCTTTCTTTCTTCCTTTCTTGCTCTTCACTTATTGTGTTTTCCCTTCTCGTTTTATTTTGGACTTCCTAAATGCTGAATATATTTCTGTGTTTCATTTAATATGATCGCAAAAACCTGACATAGAACCAATTGATTTTTATTTTATGCTCAATAATTTGATGAATGAAAGAATCAATTTCCCCGGCGAATATGAACAAATGAACCAATTGTCCGTAGTGCTGCATGTGTCGGCTGTAGACAGCATTTAATGTGGTACGTTCAACCTATGATACATAAGAACTATGGAATGATCAAATCAAACCAAAGCTGTGCCTGTACAGTACATTAGGTTAATGTGAATATTTAATTAACATGCTAAGAAGTGAGAAAACAACACCACTTTTTTTTCTTTCTTTCTGTCTTTGTATACAGTTTTTGTTTTCCTTATTGATGTTTGAATAGACCCTTATTGAAATTAACAGATCGAACTGAACTAAAATGCGTGTAAGCATCCGTGATTTATCTATGGCATAGATTTTCGTCATAACTTTATATAAATTACTTATGAGCGTTCTATGAAAAAGTAGGCAGAGGTGTAGAGTGAAGGTGAGGTGTGTGTGTGTGTGTGCGCGCGTGTGTGTGTGGTGGGGAGTGGAGGAGGAGGTGTGCGGGTGCGGTCGGTTTGTGTGTGTGGAGGGAGGTTGTTGGGGTTGGGGAAAGGTGCTTTCATTATACCATGCTGAACTTAACTGAATTGGAAGTGCTGACGTTGACAGTGATTTATTTATTTATTTATTTATTTATTTATTTATTTATTTATTTATTTATTTATTTATTTATTTATTTATTTATTTATTTATTTATTTATATTTGTCTGCTTTTGTTTCAAGGACTATACATACCTGTAGGCAAACTGATTCATTCAGTGTGTAACCTAATATACCTTACCCTAAGAATTGATGCAGCGGTTTTCTGGATGTTATTTGTACTGTATTATTTTGTGAAAACTAGTTTAGGCATACAATTTATCTTACGACGCAACTCAGAAGTCTACCGTTGAATTATTCTCAGGTATTACCTAGCAAAACCATCATTTGCAATGCTAATTCTTCTTGTTCTTTTAGGCTGTCAGTAGCAAATAGTTGGATGGAGACGACGGACTGAGCCTTTGGAATCGCGGAAATTCACATATCTCTAGACTTACGCTTCGCTTGTTAAAAGGTATTGACCATTACCTTAAACCCAAAAATAGTTTGGTAGTCGTAGGTCATTCAAGAATTTCCTCTCTGTTGTGGGTTATGCATTGTCATTTTGATAATAATAATAATAATAATAATAATAATAATAATAATAATAATAATAATAATAATAATAATAATAATAATAATAATAATAACGCAATTCTCACGCATTCACACACCAAAAAGAAAAATATCATAGCGAGGTGGGGGGGGGGGGGGGGAGGGAGGGAGGAGGGGGGATATACACACACGATGGCAGACGTGGGTTGGTAGAGACCATGTGGAACAGATTATTGTTGTGGAAGATGGTTAATGAACCAAGGAAGGCGAGAAGAGATGAGTGTTTGGATTCTGTCTGAAGGAGGAGATCGAGGGTTTGCTGCGGAGAAAAAGTGGGAGTTGATTCCAAGCAGAGTCCAAAAGCAGAGAAAGAGCGGGATCCAGCAGAAAAAAGTTTAGTTATAATAATAATAATAATAATAATAATAATAATAATAATAATAATAATAATAATAATAATAATAATAATAATAATAATAACAAGAATAACAAGAATAATAATACAGAATGCTATCTCGCGTTTTTCTTCAATCGAACTCAAAGCGCGACGATCTGAAGAGATCGCTTTTACAAAAGTCGGAATAGAAGGCAATGTTTATCTTAGAAATTTTAGATTCTCCTCCAATACCATTATTGAATGGAGGGAAGAAACCGGAGTACCCGGAGAAAACCATCGGTGTCCTGAAAAGTCTCGTAGTTCGGTGACGTTAGTTCGACCCACGCGAGGTTCGAACCCGCCACCTTCAGCATCAACTGAGCTACATGACACCCCCTTTTGATAAACTAAGGGTATGAATCCGTATTGCGGAAACTGCAGCGGAACGCCGGCGGCGAATCGAGGCGCCAAATTGGGTACGACTGATTTTTTTGGGGGGGTGGGGTGGGGGGTGGGGGGGAGTGTCATGGTTACAAGAAAACAAACAAACAAACAAACAAACAAAAAAACAACAACAAATAAACGCGCAAATGGACAAGACATAAACGTATTCCTATTGGTAGACTTAGGGTATGAATCCATATTGCGGAAACTGCAGCGGAACGCCGACGGCGATTCGAGGCGCCAAATAGGGTACGACTGATTTTTTTTTTTTTGGGGGGGGGGGGGGGGGGGGGCGCCTTGTTGTTGTTTCCTCCATATGGATACGCAGCCGAAGCGCGAACTCTTAAGGAAGAACGCTAGATGAACTTTGTTTAACCCTGAGTCGTATCTTCCCGAGGTATATTGTAGATCTATGTTGTTTTTTTTACCTGGCAATATAACCTCATATAGTGTATGCGTTTGATTTACCTGAGCAAGGCCATTTTATTGACGGCATGCTTTTGATTTACCTGGTAATATAACTTCATAGGTTTTATGCATGTGTTTTAAAACTAGCTGTATAATCCGCAGCACCGGTAAAATCTTCTCTTTAAAATATTACAGACGTGGGTATCAAAGCAAAGCTCGAAATATTAGTGCAGTCTTATTCTTGTTACGAAACTGTGATTATCAATATCATTACAATACTTAGATGATTTTACATGTGTGCCTGCAAGAACATAGGTAGAGTATTGTCAATCATTGTTGTGGAAATTCACCATTATATAATCAGACAGCATATTGATTGATTGATCGGTGTTGTATGTCATTCATTTTGAAAATAATCAGGTACATATTTATATTGTAGATGAAATAACCGGTTCTTTTTTTGTTGTTTTTGCTTGTAACCATGACCTCCCCCCCCCCCTCAATGACCTCCCCCCCCCCTCAAAAAAAAAAAATCAGTCGTACCCTATTCGGCGCCTCGATTCGCCGCCGGCGTTCCGCTCGAGACCAAAGCTCTGCAAAGATATCGACATTTGTTTTACATACAAATTACATGGCTTGTCGAAATGCAGATTGAAATCGCCAACAATAAAAAGTGTATCACGATTCATAAAAGATTCTAACAGTTCAAGAAATTCATCAACAAATGCCTTATCAGAGATTTTGTTTTGGGAGGAGTAAGGAGGTCGGTAATTGGACAGAAATGTAAACGTCTGACCCTAAACAACAAGGCGTACCTCACAGGCTTCAAAACAGCGGTAGGTGAGGTTGCTGGTGTCAGTGAATACAATCAACGAGTCCTTCAAGACCTCGCGATACACAATGGCCACACCTCCACCATGGCCAGTCTTACGAGGCATGGACTTGAGGATATAACCCGGTGGAGTCAGTTCAGCAATGTGAGCCTCGCTACCCGTAGGTTTCAGCCATGTTTCACTGAGAAATACCAAATCATAATTTACGTGTTGTGGCACACGTGATTTCTATGTGTTGTGGTGAAAGCCTGGTGAAAGTCTTTACAAGATCGTGATCTTCTGTGTAAGTGGAACATCCGAGGTTGTTTTTTTGTTGTTGCCTATTTAGGCTTCTTCTTGAAAAGAAAAAAAAAGAAGTAACGACGCAATTCTTCATTAATGTAGGCCATCATGATACCGAAACATATCGTTATTAAATCAAAGTTATACTATTAGGAAGTGTTGTTGTTGTTGTTGTTGTTGTTATTGTTGTTATTGCAGTTTATTATCCCTTTCTATCGGGAAACTCTGGGCCGCCTCCCCTGGCGAAGGCGTAGTCGCAGCCTGTGGCGCTCCCAAACCCAACCTACCTAACATTATTTGTGATTTTTGAAATTTTGCTGGGGGAGCAAACCGGAGTACACGGAGAAAACCCCCGAGACGTTGCCCGAGTCGAAAGTAAATAATATTCGGAGAAACTTAACGCCCAGATGCTAGATCGAACCCACACCTGTCAGGCGCCATTGGTTTCTGGCTTGTGGACAAGGCAAGTTAGTCCCGCCTTAGCCCACTTGGCCACAACGTATTCACTTACACAAGAGGAAAGGAAGATGACGTCTGTTTTGTCTTAACATTGATGCATGTTATTCATTTGGAAATGTATTAGTATATAATGATGTTATTAAGAAGTCTTCATTTAAGCTCTTGTACAAGCAGAGCGGAAAGAACGAAAGTTAAAGTTTAACGTCTACATCCACCATGGGTGACATGATGGCAGAGAAATCAGGCTTGTGCTATTCGTGGAACGGGAAATATTTTGAAATTTAATTGTTCGTGTTCGTTCATTCATACAAGAATTCCGCATCTCTGGTTTTCTTGCTTTTAAAGAATTGAGAAGGTGTCTCTGCAATTTAAAAATAGCGTTTATTTTTTATTTATTATTTGTGTGTGTGTGTGTGTGTGTGTGTGCGTGTGTGTGGTTCTGATTCGGCTCTTAGCAGTCCACTGGACCATTTAAACATTGATTATAATTATCTAATCTAATGTGTGTGTGTGTGTGTGTGTGTGTGTGTTTGTTTGTTTGTGATGGAGGTGGAGGGAGGCGGTGCTTGAGTGCGGATGCGTTTTGAAATTGAACTGAAAAAACCCAAACCACATCAACGATGTAAATGGTAAAGATGTTTTCTTGATACTGATTGAAAGTGTTTCGTGTAGATCGACCCATGCAAGCAAAAATCTGGATTGTTTTAAAACTTGTCTTAAGTACGTAACCTTAAGGAGCATTTAAGGTGCTTTCCTGCTAGACAAGACCCAGTGGTGTGTGAAACAGTCTCACTGTCCGTGCTCAGAACCGTGACGTGAATCCAGAACGCGTGACCAGGACTAGTAATGTGGAACATATTGTGTTGCTTTGATGGCGGTGTCCTTTTACGGAAGTTTTTCTCAAAGGTTTCTTGCGGCACGATGGTTTCCGTGCTTTTGTTTAGTTTACTTATGTTCTTGAATCGAGATTTGTTCTTACGGTCTTACAAATGAGAGTTTGCTAATATTCTTGAAATGGGACGAAGCTTTTGAAATACAATATGACGAAAACGTGGAATCCTGTGAAATGACTATACATAGTAATTTATGTACAAGTTAGCAAAGTAGTACAATTCTCTCTAAACTTCTTTCCTGTTCCTTCATTTGCCTCCAGCTCCATGCCTGCCCCCAACCCTCCCACTAGCGTTACTCTCTCTCTGTGTCTTTGTCTCTCTCTCTCTTCAAAGGGGCGATACCCCGAAATTCTGGAACAAAAGATTCGTATTTTCTCTGTCTCTGTCCGTCTCTGTGTATCTGTCTGTGTCTGTCTGTCTGTCTGCCTGTCTCTCTCTCTCTCTCTTTCTGCATATCATTCTTTTTTCCCCAACCTTTCCCGAACTAGCAATTTCACTTGAACCTTTTTGAAGTAATAATTACATTCTACGTAATCTTTAAAATGTATATTTAACCATTAGTCTTAAAAGTAATTGGAGAACAACAGCAGGAAAGCGCAGCTGTCTCGGCAAGATCAACGCTTAGATTTAGTAGGAAGACTTACCAGGACACCCTCTTTCTAATGCCTCGGGATGTGTAAACGAGTCAACTGTATTCTTTTCCCTTCACTTTAATAGGACTGTAGAAAAAGCGATCCAGGAGTTTGCGTTATGTTGATCTAGGAGTTACATTGTTGGTACACAGCCTCTGATTAGTTTTATTCAGTTCGAAAGTATTTAAGGTCCGACAGGTCTGAACTGTGAAGCATTCTCCAGCTTATTTTTGTCTTGTCACTTTTTTTTTGGCTGGCAAGATAAGTGTTGACAGACAATGTTAAACCTCTGGGGTCTGTAGAGCATTCAGAATTTCGAAAAGATCGCAGACCCCCTGAGTGACTTTTATTGTTACGAGGAGACTATTGTACAGCCAGATTTCAAATATTGTAGGCACTGATTCCTTATTTGATTTTTGTTAAAGGAAAACTCAAAAGAGTATGCAATATCGAGCCCACACTCTGGGCCTTAAGAGCATGGCAAAGATAGGAAAGATTGCAGACGTTTTAAGTGACTTTATTTGTTACAAAATGACTATAATGCCGGGGTTAAAGTATTGTAGACGTTGATTCTTTATTGGATTTCTATCCTGGAATAACTAAAAATGTTACGTGCTCCATGTTTCTTAACCCTTTAGATCATGAAGATGATCAACGCCTCAAGTGACTTTGTTTGTTACGAGTAAACTATAATGCCGGTTTCAAAGTGTTATAGACACTTATTCCTTGTGATCGATTTTTTTCAAAGTGCAAAAGAGCGTTGACTGTCAGGGTGTCCAAAAAGCGTGTAGTCTTTAGTAAGATTCGGACAGGTGATAATTTATGTTATACAAACAATATCAAAACAGTACCTGCTTCCGTGCTAGTCACTTAACCTGAATTGTACGATCCTAACAAAAAGCATTGCATATTAGACAAATAAATGCAGTCGCGATATTTGCATTTTGCCTGTAAGCTTAAATATTCTAGTTAAGACGATGTTCCATTATGGAAGGCACGCACCGTTGAATTTAAGGTTGTTGTTTCTCCTTTGCCTAAGGGAAATTTATTCATTGCATAGCTTCTGCGAGGATCAGCAGTGGACAGCCATTTTATTGTTGGCCCGTGTATGCTGTCCGCAAACAGGTGAACGTTCTATTTTCATTCAGCATTCTGCCTGAACGCGCCACTCATTGTTTTTGTCTTTAAAAAAAAAAGTTAATTGTAGATTATAGTCACACGACACCGGAACGTATAGGCGACTACTGGTCACATTATCCTGACACCAGCGAACCAGTTGATGGTAAAGGGAAATTAATATGGCCACACATTGGCCAGTCCGGGATTCGAACCAAGGACCTTTCGGTTACTAGTAAGCCGCATTACCAACTGAGCTACCCGACCCAACTTTGTTATTGTTGATCATCTAGTCCCATACCTATTGAAAGGCTTTCAACGCCCAATCGTCGATAGGTATAACACAGCCATTACAAATGAATTCGGCACGTTCCTACAAAGTGTTATCTGTCCAGACTAGACTATCGCCTTGTGTTCATTACTGTTCGAGCTCGCAGCAACTGATACAGATTTCAGTGTTATGAGCGCACTTTTTGAGTGTTGTTTTTACTTTCCGGTTTCCAGTATTTGAACCTTCTTCTGTTTGACCCGGCAGTCTGAACTTAATGTTCCGTTTGTAGAGGGTGTACAGATATGTCGTTTGATGTATCAAAGCACATTGAACGGAGTGGTGTCATCTTGCAGAAATGGACATTTTTACTCAAATGTTCACTATGAGTATGAAGATTTCCCATCAAAATTGACAATATCAAACTGCTTTGGATTGCATGGGAGTTGATGTGGAATACTTTGCTTCACCCTATAATTAATCTATATGCAGGACAACCGCTGCCGTCTTCCAAAGTCATCTTCAAGTAAACCTGTTTTGATAAACAGTGTTGCATATCATGTGGGACAACACGTCATTAGTAGCCTGCATTTTATCACAATGAGTGACGTCAATTTGTGGTCATGAATGTCGTTCTTTATCGTTTTGCATCATCGGAGTCTCAAGAAAGATTTAAACAATATTATTTGATTGAGAAAGTGTACTGGACAAGTTGATACAAGACTCGTGTTTTGTGTGAGCGATTTAGGTGGTTTATTGTATCAAGACATCGTTGCTACGTCATAGTGGTGTGCGTCATCATGTCGGCAATGGCGACTTATTACGTAGGCACTCGGAGTCTTACAGTGGACAAGAACATCTTCAGGCGTCACACGGCACTCTGCGGCAGAGTTAAATCGGCCCCGAAGGTAATATACTATACTATTATTATAGCTGCATGTATTTCTATATGCTTTGTGATCAAGTTCACTACTTTGTTGTTTGTTTGTAGCAGCGGCAGCAGCAGTAGTAGTAGTAGTAGTAGTAACAGTGGTAGTAGTAGTTTAGTAGTAGTAGTAACAGTGGTGGTAGTAGTAGTAGTAGTATAGTAGTAGTAGTAGTAGTAGTAGTAGTAGTAGTAGTAGTAGTAGTAGTAGTAGTTGTTGTTGTTGTTGTTGTTGTTGTTGTTGTTGGTGGTGGTGGTGGTGGCGGTGGTGCTGCTGCTGCTGCTGTTGTTGTTGTTCTTCTTCTCCTCCTCCTTGAAGTCCTCCTCCTCATTGTCTTCTCCTCCTCCTTCTTCATCTTGTTCTTCTCGTCGTCGTCGTCGTCGTCGTCCTCCTCTTCTTCCTGCTCCTCATCTTCGTCCTCCTCGTCCTCCTCGTCCTTCTTCTTCTTCTTCTTCTTCTTCTTCTTCTTCTTCTTCTTCTTCTTCTTCTTCTTCTTCTTCTTCTTCTTCTTCTTCTCGTCGTCGTCGTCGTCGTCCTCCTCCTCCTCCTCCTCCTCCTCCTCCTCCTTCTTCTTCTTCTTCTTCTTATTCTTCTTCTTCTTCTTCTTCTTCTTCTTCTTCTTCTTCTTCTTCTTCTGATCAAGACAGAAGTACTCGATTTATCAGTTACTGATTGGTATTGGAAGCAGTCATCGGCCCGCAGTATACCTAACACGATTTTATTGTCTTCCCTGATAGGACTCTTGGGTGCTTAAAGTGTTCTTGACGGGGGACCAGAACCCGCCCTGATAACGGCCAATATTGCCCCCTTGACACTGCTGGGATTAATATCAGAACCCTTAACCGTTTTATTGAACAAATTAAATAGTCAAGACGTAGGTCGTATTACTTAAAATAAACTTGTCATGATAGCTTACATCTTGAAAAAGTGTTTTAGAAGTCATTAGGCTTAAGTGCGTGGAAAGATAGGGAATGATTATTAGTAAATATAAAACGAAAGTATATTGCAGAATTAGGAAGGGGAAAGGAGTGAGGGTTGAACTTATGGTGGTTTTAGAGAAAGAGAGGGAGAGGAAGAGAGGGGGAGGGGGAAGGCGGAGAGAGATAAGATAACAATTTTATTTTGCAAGGATAAAAGAGTAAGCGCTGGATGCGCTTTTTTTACATCTTGTCCTTGGGGCTTATAACAATAACTATTAAATACAACAAATTAATGTTATAACATTAACATCATGGAACAATAACAAATAAACAAGGTTATCATTAGATAAAATAATTTTCAAGAAATTTAAATCAAATTATCTTTATTGATATAATAACAACAATTAATGTTTATTTCATTATTTAATGTGGTTTAAGAGACCGGTTTTAAATGTAAATTTAGATGCTGGAGTGCGGAGTCTGTCGGCAAGAGGTAGAATATTGATCACCGTTTATAGTCATCCGGAGAGATTTTTTGTGTAAGGATAACTTGTTTAATTGCACGTTTGTACATTTTGTAAAGTTCGTAAAGGCTACATTGCACTGCCACTCGCAGAATACCAAATAGTAGAGAAATAATCAATAAATGGTTGAATATGACCGGAATAAAACAGTTTACGAGAATGTAAATGTAATAAATACTTAATCCTTGATAATTTATAAGACCTTTTAGAAATAGTTTTACTAACATTTTAAAATATGTTTTATCCAGGACAAATTACTCTCTAAAATTACACCAAGAAGTTTATGACATTGTACTTTGTACAGTTATTTTATTGCAAATTTTTAATGGAGGAAGTTATATAGATAATTTTTGTCTTTTCGATCTTGTTGTAATTAGCATGGATTTTGTTTTGTTTTTTTCTGGATTGGGGGCCATACGGTTATATTCTGTCATTCCTTAGTTCACTAGCCCCTTTTTTGTAATGAGGACAGCTTATTCAATTCTGTATTTTGAGAATGTAATGTAGTGTCATTAGCGAAGACATCACAAAATGTTTAAATGGTTATTGCTTTAGGTCCAGCGGACTCTTCCGAACCAAATCAGGACCAAAATTATAAATATGAAGGGGAGGATTTTTTTATATAGATAGACAATAACAAAGGTCCTAAAATAGATATAAATATGAAGGGGGCGGGGGGGGGGGATCTTTTATATAGAAAGACAATAACAAAATCCTAAAATAAATCCTTGCGATACTTCAGCTGTAACCAATTTAAAGTCAGCAAATAACGTCCCTGAAAATTTTCCCTTATTAATATTATTTAGCGATCTTTCTATCATAGATGTAAGAGCGGGGTGACAAGAATGCTTAGCTCTGAAACCAGACTGATATTCATGGTAAAAGGCTTTTTTCAGCGAAATGATCAATAATTTTATTATTTATGTGCTTTTCAAGAGGCTTAGAGAGAGTGGAAAGAATCGAAATAGGCCTATAGTTCGATGGGTTAGTGCTATCAGCATTCTTGAAAAAGGGTATAACTTAGCTCTTTTTTCTTTCGTTTAAACATTATAGAACATTTGATTTGTCTATGCATAAGTTGTATATATACGTTAGTGTCAGTAATAAATGACACAGGCAATTATAATACTTCACTGTCCAATTCATCAACTCCTCTTGAATTTGTTTGCTTAGGTTTCTTAGTGCTTTATGTACAAATTCTGTAGACAAATAAAGGATATCTAGCTTGTTTTTAATATTCTTAGAATGACAAAAGTTTGCTAATTTCTCTAGATTGTTTTCTTTCGATTTGTCAATAGTAATAACCCTATCAGACGTTTTAACAAAATGTGAATTCAGAGTATCAGGAGAACTATCTTTAACTACAGTTGATATACTTGATTTGTTTGTTAAGTGATTAATTGCTTTCCAGATCGTTTTAGAACTGTTTTTGGACGATATTAAATTTTTAATAAATGTTCTTGTTTTTTTTTTTCTCTAGAGGGAAGTTACTGCATATCTCTGTTGTTGTTTTTTTTGTTGTTAAAAAAAATAAAATTCATCGTCTTTACCACTTTTCTTGAAATAATATATAAAATTAATGTTTTTTTATAATTCGGTGTCTAGCCATGGCGGTTTAGGATATATATATATATATATATATATATATATATATATATATATATATATATATATATATATATATATATATATATATATATATATATATATATATATATATATATATATATATGAGCATGCTTATTGTATATATTCATAAATGTGCCATACCAGTATGATAAAGCATCATCAGGGAAAGTAACATTATAAACATTTGAGAGAGCCTGAAGAATAGTTTATGAGTCATTGAGAAGATTCTTTACACAAACCAACTAACTGACCAACTCACTTTAGTCGATTGACCTACCAAACAGCCCAACAATCCCTAGTCTTTTGGACACCTACTGAATCAAGGAAGCCAATAATTTAAATAGGAAAAGCATGAATGTGGTAAACCTATGAAGGGAGGCAACCAAGATCGACTAGAGGTAAAACGATTTTGCAGGTAGTTGTTACTTCCCTTTAAAATTAGTTTGTAGTCTTATAACTGTCGCGGCCACTACCATGAAGAGGAAAACGAAAGAGAGAAAAAAAAAAGTCACGTATTTTGTTGTTTATGCTTTCGTTTCGCGTTCTTTCACTATTTCCCTGTTTTTAAATTTTATAAAAAATGTGTCTTATTTTCCTTCACTGTATTCTCCTCTGTGTCTGTCTGTCTGTCTCTGTCTCTTTCTCTCTCGGAGAGTTTATTAAAAAGTCTTTAACCATTTTAGTGTTGTGTATCCCTTTATATATACATCGGAATTGTATGTATAGCTTTGCCCAGTCTCCTCTCTGAAAATCCTTACCGGGAAGAGAGGGGACTATAAACTGATTTAAAAAAAAAAAAAAAAAAAAAAAATAGCTTTGCCCTGTATAGTTGCCTTTTGAAGACTATTGGGGTCTTCGCATGCCTAGTGACAACAGAACCCACTGATACAACCATTGCAATATTGATGAGAAAATGCAACCATATTGTGTAGTAGTATGTATACCTTAGGATTTCTAATTTCGTGAGGTAAAATGTCCAACTCATACTTTACACAGATTTTGTTGTTGTTGTGTCAGAAAGTGTGGATGCTGCTATGGCAATACTGCCAGAAAATGCACGTGTTTTAGCATTCCTTACTCTGAAAGACCTCTGTATAGGTTCCAGTGTTGTTAGGAAAATGTCCAGCTCACAACACCTACACGTGTGTGTGCAGTGTGGTTGTCGCATCGCCGCTAGTGTGCTTTGTTGCTACCGTTGTCGCTACGGAAGAGCTCTTGATCATACTTCACACACACACGCGTACAAATCGTTGATCAGAAATAGAGTATCAGGCCTATCAATCGTCCCATCGACAAAATAAAACGAGCAAGCCTAAAGCGGGCCCGAGCAAGCTGTATCACCGAACTCTGTAAACGTACACGTACATGTATATTAATACCATATTCAGGAACCTTACTAACTCAGTAAAAAACTGCAATACTAGACTAATAAAAAAAACGTTCCTTATCTCAAGTGCACTGAGCGTTTTGATCAACGTGGCGAGGGTGTAGTTGTAGTATGAATGTTGCTGTTATCATTGTAGATTCGTTGCAGTGGTAATCTATGTTACGAAAATATTTTGGGGCGCCATGTGTCCATTTATTCTATGTGACCATTCTATACATAGAATAAATTCTATGCACATAGAAAGCATTCTATACACACAAAAAGCTTTCATTAGTTGAAATTCCATTTATAAAAAAGAAACCAATATTGTAAGTCATAGAATAAAATTCTTTGTATAGAATAACATTCTATAATATAGTGTAAAATTCTATGTCCATAATACAATTCTATGTATAGAATAACATTTTATAATAGAGAATAATATTCTATGTATGTAATACAATTCTATATTATAGAATGCACTTGTATGCATAGAATTATATTCTATAACATAGAATGAATTCTATTACAAAGAATGAATTCTATAACATAGAATGAATTCTTTAAAATAAAATAAATTGCATGACATAGAATTATTTCTATATGCATAGAATTCATTCTATAACATAGAATGAATTCTTTAACATAAAATAAATTATATGACATAAAATGAATTCTATGTGCATAGAATAAATTGTATAACATAGAATGAATTCTATAATAAAGAATGAATTCTATATGCATAGAATGAATTTTATAGCATAGAATGAATTCTATGACATAGAATTCATTCTATGACATAGAATGAATTCTATAGGCATAGAATGAATAGTATAACATAGAATGAATAAGATGACATAGAATGAATTCTATGACATAGAATTAATTCTATGACATAGAATGAATTCTATAACATACAATGAATTCTATAGCATAGAATGAATTCTATGACATAGAATTTATTCTATAGCATAGAATGAATTATAAGTTACAGAATGAATTCTATGTCATAGAATTCATTCTATGCTATATAATTCATTCTATGTTATAGAATTCATTCTATGCTATAGAATAAATTCTATCTCATATTATTCATTCTATGTCATAGAATTCATTCTATATTATAGAATTCATTCTATGTCATAGAAATCATTCTATGTCATCTTATTCATTCTATGTTATACTATTCATTCTATGCTATAGAATTCACTCTATGTCATAGAATTCATTCTATGTCATAGAATTCATTCTATGTTATAGAATGAAATCAATATAAAAACTTTTTTTTAAATAGTAAAAACTGGGGCACTGTCAAGGTATAGAGAACATTTTGGGATATTGTGATGTTTTGAACATAGCACACTCGTGCAATAATGATTACAGAGCGATTTGTCACTGACAATCAGTTTAGAGTTGACGACATGCAGTGCTTCATCATTTGCGCTCGAAGTGGAAATCGATGAAAGGAAATGTTCTTTTCTTTGCAGAAAGGTTTTACGTCGGAGTTAGAGCATCCAAACGCAGCAAAGTACTTCACCATTTTCAAACTCGATCACGATGTGTTATTCCCGCAGCAATGTGGCCGCCACGCCTTTGTGCATAGCGCCCTGGGGGGCCGCTTGGGGTGAAATAGATTTTTTGCAATATTCAGCTTTATGAACCTTTCATTTATTATGTCTCAGAGTTGTATAGCAATATTCGACCTTTAAATATATTAATTATTGCTTTTTATGAGTGTACAGTACGGTTATTTCTTCGGTATTGAGCGAAAAGAACTGATTATTTAATTAGATTTTGTCACTATAAACCCTTACAGAACCTCAGCACATTGTAATGAAAAAAGCAAGCACGCAGAGGCGGAGGGGGGGGGGGGGGGGGAGGGTGTGACGTCAATTATTTTTATTGCTAAGCGATCTATTCACACTAATTATACCGTCGAAGTCGTCCGCATCAAGAAACCTAAATGCTTGTTCACGAAATTATGATGTCTGATAAAGCCGCAGAGCGCTTTGTACGTCAGCCATTGCGCGTGCAAGGCTCCACGTGTCCCTTTATACGTCACAGCCTCGCTTCACATAGAATGACCTAGTCGCGCATAGAATGAGCATTCTATGTTATAGAATGAACATTCTATGTTATAGAATGGATTCTATCATTCTAAGTTATACAATGGATTCTATGTTATAGAATGAACATTATATGTTATAGAATTAATTCTATGTTATAGAATGACCATTCTATGTTATAGAATGAACATTCTATGTTATAGAATGGATCCTATGTTATAGAATGAACATTCTATGTTATAGAATGAACATTCTATAACATAGAATGCATTCTATGTGCACCAAATGTTAAAAAACAATTCTATGAAAATAGAATGTATTCAGTGTTGCGAATAAAATCCATTTTATGTTAAAAAAATGAATTTTATGTCATACAATTCTTGCTGTGTTATACAATTAATTCTATATACATATAATTCATTTCATTCACATAAAATTAAAAAACACAACTAATAAATTGTAACAAAATTTAGAATTTAAAAAAAGATATTGTATGACACATCACCACATCGCATCATCACCACATCGATCACATCATCACATCACATCACTGCATCACATTGCTTCATCACCATCATCGTGAAAACGCACCACCACATAAAATCACATCATATCAACAAATCATCACATCACATCAGCCGACATCACAGCAGCAGCACATCTTCACATTGCAGCAGACAGCACATATCATGGCATCAGTGAATCACATCACATAATCTAATCACCCCACCCCTCCCACCCATCACATTTGTGGTGCAGTGTGGTGTAATTTAGAGTGATGTAGTGTGGTGATGTGATGTGGAAATGTGTATATATGTATATGCAATACAGGTCTATTATGCCTTAAAAGCAGTGAATCAGACCACATCGTCACATAACCTAATCACTCCACCACACCTACCCATCACATTTGTGGTGCAGTGTGATGTAGAGTGATGTGGTGTGGTGATGGGATGTGGCAATGTGTATATCTCTCTGCAATACAGTCCCATGCCATAAAAAATGTTCTCTATACCTTGACAGTGCCCCAGTTTTTACTATTTAAAAAAAGTGTATATATTGATTTCATTCTATAACATAGAATGAAGTCTATGACATAGAATGAATTCTATGACATAGAATGAATTCTATGACATAGAATTAATTATATAGCATAGAATGAATAGTATAACATAGAATGAATAAGATGACATAGAATGAATTCTATGACATAGAATGAATTCTATAACATAGAATGAATTCTATAGCAAAGAATGAATTCTATGACATAGAATTTATTCTATAGCATAGAATGAATTCTATAGCATAGAATGAATTCTATGACATAGGATTCATTCTGTAACATAGAATTCATTCTATGCTATAGAATAAATTCTATAGCATAGAATTCATTCTATGCTATAGAATTCATTCTATGTTATAGAATTCATTCTATGCTATAGAATAAATTCTATGTCATAGAATTCATTCTATGCTATAGAATTCATTCTATGTTATAGAATTCATTCTATGTCATAGAATTCATTCTATGTCATCTTATTCATTCTATGTTATACTATTCATTCTATGCCTATAGAATTCATTCTATGTCATAGAATGAATTCTATGTCATAGAATTCATTCTATGCTATAAAATTCATTCTATGCATATAGAATTCATTCTTTATTATAGAATTCATTCTATGTTATACAATTTATTCTATGCACATAGAATTCATTTTATGTCATATAATTTATTTTATGTTAAAGAATTCATTCTATGTTATAGAATGAATTGTATGCACATAGAATAAATTCTATGTTATAGAATTCATTCTTTGTAATAGAATTCATTCTATGTTATAGAATACAATTCTATGCATACAAGTGCATTCTATAATATAAAATTGTATTACATACATAGAATCTTATTCTCTATTATAAAATGTTATTCTATACATAGAATTGTATTATGGACATAGAATTTTACACTATATTATAGAATGTTATTCTATACAAAGAATTTTATTCTATGACTTACAATATTGGTTTCTTTTTTATAAATGGAATTTCAACTAATGAATGCTTTTTGTGTGCATAGAATGCTTTCTATGTGCATAGAATTTATTCTATGTATAGAATAATCACATAGAATAAATGGACACATGGCGCCCCATAGAACGAACACAAACGCGCACAGCAAGTTGAGCCGAAGAACCAGCACGGAAATCCCGCACTGCAGAAATTCAGCAATTCAATTATAGGCTATTTAGATATAAAACATTGTATTTTATTAATATCTTTGATAAAAAAATAACAAACCTCTGCATAAATATTTCTTCCCCCCCCCAACTCTCTCTGTCTCTCTCTCTGTCTCTCTCTCTCTCAATTAAAAATTAAAATAAATTATCCCCGATAGCATTGATTACATTATTTCTCAAATAGCTCACTGCTTTTTTTAGTAGCTCTAGTAATATTTTCTAATCATAGATAAGGTAACCAATACACAGATATGTTTCAAAGCCTAAATTTGTTCATTTCATTTCTCTCCCCAGATAACGTTAATATAGCAACACAAAACTCCTTTTCTCTTCCCCGAAAAGCACTAATTACTCTGATCATATTATTAGCCTACTAATAATATTTTATCCCATTTTAGACTGATAACACTGACATGATTTTTCATGTCTAATTATTTGTATTAATATAATTTATACCTAGTGAGCTTTATAGGGTAAAGTATTGAATGACTGATATGTGTTGTGGGATTATATGATAATTTTAATATTGAAGTGTGTGTGTGTGTGTGTACGCGCGCGCGCGCGTATTTACAGTATGTATAAGTGGGGTATGGAGGAGTGGTGCAGTGGCGGTGCAGGGTGTTGGTGGGAAAGGGGGGGGGGGGAAGGAGTATTCATGTATGTGCACATGTGTGTCTAACGTTGCACCACGGTTGTAATACACACTCAAGCGTTCACACAAGAGAACATGGAGAAGAAAAGAAAACCGTGGAGGAGGGAGAGAAAGACTTCAAGAATTTATTCAAATATAAGGCCTATGCCCCTGATTGAAGGGGAGTGTACAAAGGTACATATCATGCAAATGTTCAACGTAATGCCAGAGAACAAGGAGATAAAGAGAGAGAGAGAGAGAGAGGGAGAGAGAGAGAGAGAGAGAGAGGGGGGGGCTAGGGGAGGGGAGAATAACGAAGAGATAAAGAGGGACGGATTATGTGGCAAGGGATGGAAGAGGAAGAGTGCATGACTGGCGTGTGCCAGTGGTATTGCTATCTATGTGTGTGTGCGCGCGCGTGTTGTTTAATTGGCCGTCTGCCTGTCTGTGAGTGTTGGGTATCCTGACTGTAGTTCCGTTACAGACTTGCAAATCTTCCACGTATCGTTAAGAAAATCTGCGAATGAAAGCGAGTTTAAAGACCAATTGGTATCGATGTCAATGTTAATCTGAATCAATTTATATGCTAATGACCTCCATGCCAAACGGGCTCTTGATCATCACATTAGTATTCCCGACCAACCCTCACAGCGAATATAGCAGTGTTTGTTGCTGTTGGCGTGAGCTAACTCTGATTTCATTCTGGTAATTGATCAGAAGCGTCGTACACAACATCATTAACAACAAACAACAACAACGACGACGAATACTACGACGACAGAGTAGACGCTGAATTCTCTCTGTCCCTTTTCCATGTCCCAACCCCCCCCCCCTCTCTCTCTCTCTCTCTCTCTCTCTCTCTCTCTCTCTCTCTCTCTCTCTCTCCCTCTCTCCCTCTCTGTGTCTCTCTATCTGCTTCTTTCTGTCATTTTATCTGTCTCCGTCTGTCTGTCTGTCTGTCTCACTAATTCGATTTCAATTGTTTGAAAATGATTTTATCATGATGACTTCGTTTATTTGTTATTGTTCCATGATGTGAATGTTATAATCTTGAGTTGTATTTAATAGTTATTGTTAAAGCACCAAGGGCAAGATGTAAAAAGCGCATCCAGCGCTTACTCTTTTACCCTTGCAAAATAAAATTGTTATCTGATCTGATCTGATCTGATCTGATCTGATCTGATCTGATCTGATCTGATCTTATCTTATCTTATCTTATCTTATCTTATCTTATCTTATCTTATCTTATCTTATTTTATCTTATCTTATCTTATCTTATCTTATCTTATCTTATCTTATCTTATCTTATCTATCTTATCTCTCTCTAGTATTCCCGACCAACCCTCGCAGTGAAAAATCGAAGTGTTTGTTGTTGGGCGTGAGCCAACACTGACTTCATTCTAATAATTAATGACATGGAAAAGGGGAGAGAGAGAATTCAACGTCTACTTAGTTACTGTGTCGTCGTTGTCGTCGTCGTCATTGTCATCGTCGTCGTTGTTGTTGTTGTTGTGTACGACACTTCTGAACCAGAATGAAATCAGTGTTGGCTCACGCTCAACAACAAACACTGTGATGTAAAAAAGCAGACGACTGCTTATTCTACTACCTTCGTTAAATAAAGAATTATCTTATCTTATCTTATCTCTCTCTCTCTCTCTCTCTCTCTCTCTCTCTCTCTCTCTCTCTCTCTCTCTCTCTCTCTCTCTCTCTCTCTCTCTCTCCTCTTCTTTTTAAACAGCAATAGAAAAATTCCATTTTCTGGTTTAACACCTTAAGAATTTAAAACTTTTTTTTTTGTTCGTGTAAATTTATTGAAATCGCATTAGGTACATAGGCTTTAAGTCAACTATTTTTGAAGTGTAGTATACAACAGTCCCAAGGTAGGGTCTTTACGCTAAGGATTTGTCACAATCATTGTGTTCATTTTTGTCAATTGTGTTGCTTTCAAACAACTGCCACACAGTGTAGTTCTGAATTGATATTATTGTGGGTGCAAGACTTTATCGGGCTGTCATTGTATTCAAAACGTTGAAAGCGCTGTCTGCAAAAGAACTACTGCCCAATGATATTGCCGTTACAAAGCGAACGACAAATCCTTTGGAACACCAAGAAACTTATTCTTTAATTTTGACGAATGGTTTTGCATATAGGATCAATCATGTGATATGAGTAGGGTCTCTTTGTAAATCGATCTGTCACGAATACCTACCAAGAAATTGAAAGGGTGAATCCAAAAGGATAGGAGAGAGTGGAAGTGGTAAACAATGAGGGTGAGGTTGGGGGGTATGGAGGTATTAACAGTTTTGTGCCATTTTGTTTTCAGCTGTTATAGTTGATGTTGAGTCCGCTGGACCTAAAGCAATAATCATGTAATGTAATGTAAAGTAATATCCTACATATGAAACAAATAATTATATTTTATTTATTAAAGAATCACACACACACACACACACACACACACGCACACACACACAGAAAATAGTATGCAGCACCACATTTACTCATTTTACTCAAAAACGATGGATAACAGTTTTCCGTGAGTTTTACTGGGGAACGTGTTGGAATGGCTCGGTTTCTTGTGTCAGCTGTAT
Organism: Oncomelania hupensis; assembly: GCA_036898135.1. Classification (NCBI taxonomy): domain Eukaryota; kingdom Metazoa; phylum Mollusca; class Gastropoda; order Littorinimorpha; family Pomatiopsidae; genus Oncomelania; species Oncomelania hupensis. The sequence continues at coordinate 22,552,421 of CM072521.1, read as the reverse complement.
GTTCCCAGGCGCCATCGCTGTGTTAATTGCATTTGCCATGTACATTTTCGCACGGCGTACACAACATGTTGGAGTGGAGCGGTTTCTTGTTTCAATTTCATTTTCCCAGGCGCGACAACTGTGTGTTTTGCATTGTGGTCACACGTTCACAGAGATAGCCGTGTGTCCTTCACTGAATACCTCTCAATCTTGGTTAGTCAGGTCCACTACAGATTTTTTTTTACACAATATGTGAAGGTACTGGAATTTTTAAAAGGGATGTTGGTTGTTACATTCCAAGGTAAGACTGCTGCGCTCCCTTGTCATCTCCATCTTCCTATACGCTTGCAAAACATGGACCCTCACAGCAGATCTACAACGAAGAATACAAAGCATGGAGATGAGGTGCTACAGAAGACTTCTGGGCATTTCCTATACCCAGCACATCACCAACGACGAAGTCCGACAGACCATCACACAAGCCATTGGACAACACGATGACCTGCTCACAGTGTGGTGGAAAAACGGAAACTCCGATGGTATGACCACGTCACCAGATCATCAGGTCTTGCAAAGACCATCCTGCAAGGCACAATGCAAGGAGGAAGAAGAAGAGGGAGACCGAAAAAGAGGTGGGGGGACAACATTCGAGAATGGACTGGTTTGACACTGAACGAAACCATCAGGGTTGCTGAGGACATTGAAAGATAAAGTACGGTGGTTAAACGATCATCTGTGGTGCCCCTATAGGCCTACGACCTCCGAGTTACGAGATAGGATAGGATAGGATAGTTTGTTGCAGCTTAAATATCAGAGGCCATCCAAGGAAAAAGCATAATACTGGACCGTGTCACAAGATGTAAAAACTTTTGTTAAAAATTAAAAAAACAAAAACAACAACAATTCGTAATGTACTGACCGGCGCAAAGAGGCTGTAATAACTTTTATGTCGTCTGGTAGAGATCATTATGTTCTAACTAAATATCAAGTTTCAAAGAAATCCGTTAGTCTTATGGAAGCTTCGAGAACTAAAAACTATAAAATAAATTGAAATAGACTGGTTCGCACCATGACAGGTAATATTTTTTTAAATTCAACTAAAATAAATTCTAATATTATTGGTCTGAACAACGAGGCTGTAATAATCTTTTAAAAAACTAAAACAAATTGAAATACACGAGCCAGCGCCACAAGGTGTCGTAATATTTTTAAAAAATTGAAAATATATCCTAAGATATTGGTCCACGCAACCAGACTGTCTTAACATTTTTCAGTGTGCTGGGACCCAGCGAGAAGCTGTAACTAACCGTGTTTCGGCGTGTGTGTGTGTGTATACGAGGACTTAGTTATCTCAACCACGAAACGGCCATTGTAGCGGGTAGCTAAGACAAACGGATGGCTTTTAATCTCTGCTTGTGCTAACAGTGCAAATACACGTGTGTTGATAATGCTCAGGAAGCTTGTCAGTTTTTGACCTTCAGAAATTGAAATTGATAGGGATAATTTACATAAAACAAAAGTTTGATGTAGGCATTTAATTTAAAACAGAAGCTGGAATATGTCTACTTCAAAACAGTCAGAAGTTGGTGGAAATGAAATCTAATTCAAATCAGAAGCTGTTGTTGCGAACTAAGTCAAAGCAGAAGTTGATATGAAAATCTAATTAAAACCGGACTGTGTTATATGAATCTAATTCAAAGTTAATTTAGGAATCTAAACAGTATTTAATGTAAGAAACTACATCAAATCAGAACTTGATCGGGATGTCCAACTAAAAGCAAAGACTTTGAATATCTTCTCGGCTGGTTTTAAAATACACGTGTTTTGGTTACTTACAGTACTCGGGTAGTTAGACTGTGTTGGGGGAAAAAATTGTAATAACGACAACCCCCCCTCCCCTCCCTCCCCCCAAAAAAAAATTCACGCAAGGAAGAACTACTTTGAATTTGAATACCTTCTTTAACATTATTTCGAATTGGGCCACCTACTAGTTTGATTGCACACAAACGACCCTGGGTAATTCTAAAATGACGTTAAAGAGTTCCTTCAGTCGTATCCTGTTGTACTTTTATGGGTAAAAAAAAAATACCTGTGTCAAATTGTGCTTCCCGTATGTCGCTTCAAGAGGTTAAAATATCCTTACTCTGTATCTTTATGACGTACTTGTTGACTGGATAGTTTTCGGTCATAAGTCTGAAAGTGAAAGTGACATTAGCGAAGAAGTAAGTCTACTTACCCAGGCCGATATAGGAGAGGCCTGTTTAGCTCTAATACCTCTTTAAGTCGAATCTCCAATATGCTTTTTCGTCATTTGATATTATTGAATTCTGTAACCGGTATTGTAGTATTGATCTCTAACGGCTGAAGTGAAAGAAGTGAAGCTTTGCGTGACGCAAGTGCTACGAACAGAGGAAGATGAATTAAAAGGTTCAAAGGAGATACAACAAGAAACAAGATCAAAAAATTCTGTGTGTGTGTGTGTGTGTGTGTGTGTGTGTGTGTGTGTGTTTGTATGTGGAGGATATATGTCGTTAAAAGCTTTGCCAGTAGATACAAAGCAACTCATGCTTATAGAATTTGGGCATTTACAATTAACTATAACAGTTATAGAGCACGTTTGTCACTGTGACTGCGCTAGTTCTTATCAGTTTATGGAATAATAACTTTAACACACACACACACACACACAACCCCCGTGCCTCTACGTCCACATATTGCTCTACATACTGGTGTCTTTTATCTATTTATTGATTGAATAGTCCTTAAAGAGCGCTTTTCCTGCTCAAGAGCTGCTCAAGGCGCTGACCGATACACGATCGAACTCAAGTCTTGTAATCATTCCGCCACTCAAAGCTTAGATAACAATACATGTTCGACACTAATGCTACTCAGGCCTAAAAGACGACAGCTTTAATGGCCAAAGCAAGTATTTTATGCTATTGGCGATTCCAAGCAAAAGTCAATTCGTATCCGTATGTAAAGTGATCCTACCTTTCCACTCCAGGGCGTCTAAGCAAAGAGAGGGGTGTTCCTTTAATATGTAAAATGTTGCTTCCATTTAATCGTGTTCTGTACTAAGAACATTGTATTGATATGAAATCCTAAGCGTACGTATGGTCAAATTATTATGCTAAACGTACCGATAATGATTCTTTATTCACCAAGGCATCACGCATGAGCACCTTAGAAAGTCTTTATCTTCGATCTGATTACATTTGACTCATTTGCATGCGTGGTTTTGAATGCATGTACTTATGTTCGGTGAATGTGTAGTGTAGATACCGATATTGATACTTAATTCACCATGGCATCAAGCAAAAGCACTTTAGAAAGTGTTTAGCCTCGATTTTATGGTATGAGAACACTTTTTGCTGATTTAAATGCCTGAACTCAGTTCTTGTACCAGTAAAGGTATAATGTATATTGTTAATGATATTTCGTTCACCAAAGTACCGTGCAGGGGCACTTTTAAAACGTGTTTAGCGTCTATTGGATAGTTTTATACTAAGAACATTTCTGTTCATTTTAATACCTAAATATATATTCTGTAAAAATCATGCCTTAAATACCGATGGTGGTCAGTTTCAGTGTTATAGCGCCTGTTTTAAATGCAATTCTGCTGCTGGATTACAAGTTATACAGTTAGGAATTCATTTAAATAAAATGGTTGTTTGACTTTAGCTGTTTGGTATCTATTATGCTGGACATTATTATTTTGGACATTATTATGCTTTTGGGTAGGGCCTACTACTTACAATTTTACGATTTTACAAGGCCGTAATGGTAAAACCTTTTCGAAGACAAGGACGTTATTACTAGACTGTTAGCATTACTGTATTTTAGTTACGCGATTGTCATGAATTGGCTAGTATTAACTCTGCTTGTTGACTATTTAGCCATGTGTAGCCTTTGTAACAGTAGAGAGTCAGTGTAGTACACATCAAGCAATTAAATTACAGCACACTGCGAGCCTGAGCCACACACACAGCGCAGTGACGTCAGCACTTGAGTTTTGAATCGGACCGTTGGAACCAATGGGAGAGCTTAGGCAAAGCGGTTGGAGCCAGTTTGACTAGGTCCAAACCCCGCACAGTTTTGGTCAGTTGGGAGGAATACACCGAAGTGTTAACAGCTAGAAAGCTGGCAGAGAAATCTCTACACACTTAGACCAGGAAGCAGGACTTAGAATCTTAGAATTCTATCAAGTCACAACGGGCCTGAACTTGTCAAACAGGTAAATGAACACCCTTCTGTTTCATCGTGATATATTTATATTATTGTTGAAATTATGTTTGTGGAATTTGCTATGCATAATCCGAATTTGCGTGACCATGTGGAAGAGCCGACCACGAGGCGAAACACGACCGGTTACGCCGCCATGTTGTATCCCGGACGGAACCACTGTTGTTTAACTTATATGTATGTTTGCAGACCAGTGGCTGTACCACTGAATGTTTATATTATTATTAATTCTGTATGTGTATAGTTAGACACGATTGATATTTATGTATGTATAGGAATTTAGAGTGAGATTCCAGTGGAACCCGGAAGTAGCAGAATGTTCGTCGCTTATGTATAGAGATGTGGAGCTATCACTGAGGGCTACTTGGCTTTCAGTGAGACGCTCTGCACAAACCGGTTATTCAGGGTTGTGCAGAATTTCGTCTCTTATATTACAGACGGGCAGGCGAGCTATCCCGAGCTATCCCGTGCGCACAACTCCACAGAAACGACGAGTTGTCTGCGTAACCTCTACCGCACAGGTCGGAGAGAGTTACCCTGGATCACACCCTACAAGACCCCACAGCGTGGCAAGGGAACCCAACTACACAACTACACAGGTGCACCTGAAGCTACCTCACAGAAGGACTTCGCACGCACCATCTATCAGTTAAGTGTAACAACGAAGGTGCACTTAACCTGATCAAAACAGGACCACAGTAGTCCAACTCTTCAGAAACTGTAAAACGGACCACAGTAGTCCAAATCTACATGAATTCGAATAGAAAGTGCCCGATGAAGATATAACAGCTGCCTAGACTATCAGCGATCGAACTATTAGCATTGAAAGAGACTTTTTAAGTTAGATTAGTACTTAGAGAATCTTGTATAGAGTAGAAGAAATAAATGTGTGATTTTAACTGTTATCAAAAGGCTGGACTACATATGATTCATAGCCGTGTGAAAGCTAGTGTGACAGTATTCTTTTACCATTTTTCTATCTATTTCTGTACCCCAACCTTAACACAGAACGCGCTAAACAAATAAATTTATTAAAGTAATTCATAGGGTGACTTACTAGCAGTTCCCACCGAATAAACGTGAGGGTCCATAATTCCATTGTGCAGAGCCCATAAACCCCACGTGACACTTTAATTGGCGAGCCTAGCCAGGATCTGTGTAATAGGAATTGGGTATAACCGGATCTAAGTACAATAAAATTAGATAACAGCAGTAGTAGAATAACTTAGAATAGTGTAAGGGTATAACACTGATCAGTTCTGGTGCACTATTCTTTACTTAAAAACTTTTTTGCTTCAAATATTTTTGTGCCTGTATGTTGCATTGTTCTTTTGCAGGTTTTGCTTAAGTAACTGTTGTATGCCATTTGACTCTTGTTTTATTCTATTATTGATTACGAATTTTATGGTCTTTGCATTGTTGTTATTGACTTGCAATATTGCTAGTGTTTTGGTATTCCACTTGATTCAGAGGTTGTTCATAGACACGTTTGACAATGTCGGACCCAGTGGCCTTGAGATTGCGCTTCAAGGAATTAGGGGAAGCTTTACACTTAGCAGGGGGAGACCTAATTGCGTATATCAATGCAGAGGTAGAGAAGCAGGAGGCTAAGGCAGAGAGAGCAGCAGAGAGAGAGGCGAAGAAACTCGAAGCGGCAGAGAGAGCCGCAGAGAGAGAACAGAAAAAAGCAGAACTAGAAGCAGAGCAGAAGAAATTAGAAGCAGAGCAAAAGAAACTAGAATTAGAAGCAGCAAGAGAACAGAAGAAATTAGAATTAGAAGGAGAACAGAAGAAGGCAGCATTAGCAGCAGAGAGAGATGCAGAAAGTAGGAGATGGGAGTATGAGAGGGCAGAAAAGGAAAAAGACAGACAGCATGAGTTAGAGCTAAGAAGATTGGGATCAGGAGCTTCAAGTTCTTCCTCAACCCCTCCCCACTCAGATCAGCTAGAGGTAGCATCCAACCCTGTACAAGGAATGTCATTTCCACTGGGAACATTCAATGAGAGAGAAGAAGGTCTAGATCTCTATCTGACTAGGTTTGAGCGTCTAGCAACAGAGTATAAACTAGATCCCACTCATTGGTCTTTTAAGCTTAGCCAAGGGCTTAGAGGAAAGGCTTATGACATCTACAGTAAGCTACCGACTGACAGAGTGACTGACTATCACAAAGTAAAAGAGGCACTCCTAACGGGATTCGAACTGACAGGAGAATGCTACCGGCAAAAATTCCGCACCAATCGGAGAGTGAAAGGAGAGAGCTATGCGCAGTTCGCGGATCGGTTGTCCACAACGTTGGATAAGTGGATTAGCCAGTCAGCCACGGCTAAGACGTATGATGGACTGACAGAACTGTTAGTATGGGAACAGCTACGGGAAACCATGACCCCCGAGCTGAGGACATTCTCAGTAGAGCAGGGCGCGGAAAGACTGGAGGATCTGGTCAAGGTCGCAGATAGGTACGTGGCCGCCCACGGAGAAGCCAAGAGCTTCAGGCGAGACCTAAAGCCTAACGGGAAAGAGGCACAGAAACGAAGCCCTAACCGGGAAGAGCGCACCGCGAATAAGCCGAATAACCCCAGACCTGGGCAGAATAAAGGACCCAACACGGAATTCGGGAAAAGAGGTCCCGCAGAACAGAGACGGTATTGTTCGTTCTGCAACAGAAACAATCACTCCACCGCAGAATGTTTCAAGTTGGCCGCACAACGTAGGGAAGAGCGCGAAAGCCGGCCAGCGCACAGAGTTCTAACTCAAAGCAGCGGTAACCAGCCACACACGATCGGAGATCACCCATCGGTGACAGACACGGTCAAGGTCAACGGAAAAGAAGCGAGCTGTCTGTATGACACAGGTCTATCATACGACGCGATAGTTAGCGAATCTCTTGTATCGCGCGCGGACTTGACAGACAAGACAGCCGACTTACAAGGGGCAGACTTGACGAAACCGACGACTACTTGCCCAATAGCTTGGATCGAAGTAGAGAGTAGGTATGTCACAGGACGAATCCAAGCAGCTGTTTTACAGAAACCCCTGTATGATCTAGTGCTAGGTTGTAGGTATGTGTTCTTAGGCACGCCCCCTAAAACTGTAGAGATAGCTGCAGTGCAAACCAGGGCCCAAGCTAAAACCCAACCACCCCAGCCCGAGTTCGCTCCGAATCCAGGACTCGAAGAGATCAAAACAGCACAGAAAGAAGACACCTCGATAGCGAAGTGCTTCCAGAAGCTACCCAAGGCGCACACACCCCCGCACAAGGGAGACTTCTACATGGAAGAGGGAGTTCTACATCGACAAGGAGATGGAGATCACACCCAACTAGTACTACCAGCCACCCTTCGAGCCCAAGTACTAGAATTAGGCCACAGCATGCCACTCAGCGGACACATGGGAATTGGAGCCACAGTGCAGAGAATCAGCGCACACTACTATTGGCCAGGAATCACGGAGGATGTCAAGCGCTACGTGAAATCTTGCCACCAATGTCAACGATATTCCCCGCGACATCACACCGTACCAGTTACCTTAGGACCATCAGTAGTAGTCGGCGTGCCATTCCAGCAAGTCTCAGTAGACATAGTAGGACCACTGCCCATGACCAAGAAGCGGAACAGATTTCTACTCACACTCGTCGACGCATGTAAGATGTGGTGCGAAGCAGTCCCGTTGCCAGCGATCGACACCAAGAAGATTGCAGATGCACTCATCGCCATCTTTACCAGAGTCGGATTCCCGGACAGCATTAGAACGGACAACGGATCTCAGTTCACCGGCCGCCTGATGCAAGACGTGTTCGAGTTGATACAAGTCCATCACATTCGCACACCACCATACCACCCAGCCAGCAACGGACAAGTAGAAAGACTGAATGGAACCCTTCTCACCATACTCAGGAAAGTCGCCGACGACAATCCAGAAGCGTGGGACACCTACGTGAATGCGGCACTGTTCGCATACCGAGAAACGCCCCATGCAGCCACAGGCTACACCCCGTCAACCTTGCTATTCGGCAGACCTCTAGCAGGACCGCTAGAAGCCCTACGCAGAAGTTGGACGGAAGCCAAGATAGACGACACACCAAGAGGTGCCACCAAGTACGTCGCAGACCTGCAGGAAACCCTCAAAGCAACGTGGAAGAAAGCTGGTGAAGCACTGAAGAAGGCAAGAGCCCGTCAGGCGAAGTACTACAACCGCCACGCGAAGGACAGAGAACTGCAAGTCGGCGATCAAGTGCTACTCTTACTTCCAAGTGGAACCAACAAGCTGGACATCGCTTGGAGAGGACCGTACCGGGTGACTGCCAAGAAATCCAAGACAGTCTACCAAGTAGAGGTGAACGGGAGAGCCCGATACCACCATATCAATCTCCTTAAGAAGTATACGGACCGACCAGCGACCCCCAGCACTCACAACTTGCTAGCCATCGCCATCGCGGAAGAAGGAGAAAGCATGGAGACCAATGCAGTAGAGTATCCCCTGCACTCCAAAGAAACCTACAAAGACGTGATACTCAACGGAGACCTAGCCGCTAAACAGCAACAGCAAGTACGACAGGTCATTCGCCAACATCAGACTGTGCTCACAGACCGACCAGGAAGGACAGACCTCGTCGAAGTAACCTTAACGGTGACCGACCCAACACCCGTCCGCCAGAAGCTCTACCCGATGCCACTGTCGCAGCAGCGAGCCATCAAGGAAGAGATAGACACCTTACTGGCAGCCGGAATCATCTCAGAGTCTACTTCACCCTACAGCGCAGGCACGGTATTGTTGCGAAAACCCAACGGAGAGCATCGACTGTGCATCGACTTCAGACTCCTGAATGCCGTAACGCAGTTCCAGCCAGAGCCACTCCCGGACCAGACCGACCTATTTGCCAAGCTACAGCGAGCGAAGTACTTCTCACGCATCGACCTCAGCAAAGGATACTACCAGATACCAGTGCAACCGCAAGTCCGAAAGTACCTAGCTTTCAGCACTATGGAAGGACACTTCGAGTTCAACGTACTTCCATTCGGACTCCACAACGCACCCAGCATCTTCAGCGCCATGATGCGAAAACTCCTGGCACCCCTGAGCAGCGAGCACCTACATTCGTTTATGGACGACATCCTCATCGCTACGCCTACGTGGGAGGAACATGTCACGCTCCTACAGCAACTACTCGCCCGCCTCAGAGACACGGGATTGACGGCAAGACCCACCAAATGTCAGATTGGATTCACAGAACTAGAATTTCTGGGACACACCATCAGTCAAGGAAGCCTGCGACCGGTAGAAAAGACAGTGAAACGCCTACTCGACGCTCCTAGGCCCAAGACCAAGAAGGAAGTGCAGTCGTTTCTAGGACTCTGCGGCTTCTACCAGAAGTTCATCCCCAACTACAACAGCATCGCCGTACCACTGACAAATGGAACCCGGAAAATCGCCCCGGACAAAGTCGTATGGACAGCGGAATGCGAGACAGCCTTCCAAACACTCAAGGACAGAATGACATCGGCGCCAGTACTCCATCTACCCGATTTGACTCAGCCATTCGTTCTTCGCACCGACGCAAGCGACTTAGGCCTCGGAGCAGTACTGCTACAGCGCGACCCCAAGAATGCGGAGACGCTATTCCCTGTCGCCTACGCCAGCAGAAAATTGAGACCCGCCGAGACCCACTACGCCACGTCGGAGAAGGAATGCCTTGGACTAGTCTGGGCCATACAGAAATTCCAACTCTACCTGTATGGGACCCACTTCACAGTTCAGGTGGACCACCAACCACTATCGTTCCTGGCAGCCTCCAAGTCTTTGAACTCTCGCCTGATGAGATGGGCACTCACCCTTCAGGCATACTCATTCCAAATCGAGTACATCCCCGGCAAGGAAAACCACGGAGCCGACTACCTCAGTCGCCATCTCGTGGAGGACACAGCAGATGTCGCCCACCCAACACAACTAAGGGCCACAGCACCAGAATTCGTCCCCGCCCAGTAATACCCTGTCACTAGAGTCCATAGCTACCTGGCACAGCATTGCAGCTCAGGTAGAGCAACTTACTTAGCTTGTAAATAGGACCCTAGGATAGTGCAGTGTTAAACTAGGCTCTGTAGTAGAAAAAGGTCGAATCCAGTAGTCATCGCCTTTTTTCAGTTGAGGGAGCCTGTCATGAATTGGCTAGTATTAACTCTGCTTGTTGACTATTTAGCCATGTGTAGCCTTTGTAACAGTAGAGAGTCAGTGTAGTACACATCAAGCAATTAAATTACAGCACACTGCGAGCCTGAGCCACACACACAGCGCAGTGACGTCAGCACTTGAGTTTTGAATCGGACCGTTGGAACCAATGGGAGAGCTTAGGCAAAGCGGTTGGAGCCAGTTTGACTAGGTCCAAACCCCGCACAGTTTTGGTCAGTTGGGAGGAATACACCGAAGTGTTAACAGCTAGAAAGCTGGCAGAGAAATCTCTACACACTTAGACCAGGAAGCAGGACTTAGAATCTTAGAATTCTATCAAGTCACAACGGGCCTGAACTTGTCAAACAGGTAAATGAACACCCTTCTGTTTCATCGTGATATATTTATATTATTGTTGAAATTATGTTTGTGGAATTTGCTATGCATAAATCCGAATTTGCGTGACCATGTGGAAGAGCCGACCACGAGGCGAAACACGACCGGTTACGCCGCCATGTTGTATCCCGGACGGAACCACTGTTGTTTAACTTATATGTATGTTTGCAGACCAGTGGCTGTACCACTGAATGTTTATATTATTATTAATTCTGTATGTGTATAGTTAGACACGATTGATATTTATGTATGTATAGGAATTTAGAGTGAGATTCCAGTGGAACCCGGAAGTAGCAGAATGTTCGTCGCTTATGTATAGAGATGTGGAGCTATCACTGAGGGCTACTTGGCTTTCAGTGAGACGCTCTGCACAAACCGGTTATTCAGGGTTGTGCAGAATTTCGTCTCTTATATTACAGACGGGCAGGCGAGCTATCCCGAGCTATCCCGTGCGCACAACTCCACAGAAACGACGAGTTGTCTGCGTAACCTCTACCGCACAGGTCGGAGAGAGTTACCCTGGATCACACCCTACAAGACCCCACAGCGTGGCAAGGGAACCCAACTACACAACTACACAGGTGCACCTGAAGCTACCTCACAGAAGGACTTCGCACGCACCATCTATCAGTTAAGTGTAACAACGAAGGTGCACTTAACCTGATCAAAACAGGACCACAGTAGTCCAACTCTTCAGAAACTGTAAAACGGACCACAGTAGTCCAAATCTACATGAATTCGAATAGAAAGTGCCCGATGAAGATATAACAGCTGCCTAGACTATCAGCGATCGAACTATTAGCATTGAAAGAGACTTTTTAAGTTAGATTAGTACTTAGAGAATCTTGTATAGAGTAGAAGAAATAAATGTGTGATTTTAACTGTTATCAAAAGGCTGGACTACATATGATTCATAGCCGTGTGAAAGCTAGTGTGACAGTATTCTTTTACCATTTTTCTATCTATTTCTGTACCCCAACCTTAACACAGAACGCGCTAAACAAATAAATTTATTAAAGTAATTCATAGGGTGACTTACTAGCAGTTCCCACCGAATAAACGTGAGGGTCCATAATTCCATTGTGCAGAGCCCATAAACCCCACGTGACAGCGATTTAAACTTGTTCTTTCTATAATGTATGCTAAAGGTATTGTACCAGAACAAGCAGATATAATAACACTTCAACTTTACCCATTCAACATGGGCTCAGTTGTCTGAGCGTCAGACGATGCGCCCAAACACTGCAAGTTGGCGTCTTGGGCGGCTTGAGTGACATCCTGTATCGGCTAGCGCCTTGAGCTGCTGTTGAGCTGAAAAAGCGCTATATAAGAACGATTAAATAATAAATAAACAAATTTGAATGTATCTATCTGTGATTTCTGAACATGATTCTGCCTGTCATTTAAAAGACTGTTAACGTATCGGAAACCATTTTGTGAGCTCTTTAGTGCAGTATATAGAAAATAGTCTTAAGTTTTCCCGCTACGCGTGTAGGCTACCAGTGCAATACTTTCTTTTTTTTCAAAGGCTACAAGGCTATGGTATCGACGTACCGTTAATCAGGGGAAATCACTCTCTGTCAAAACCGAAATTAAAACTTCAAATTTTAGCGGTTGGTTTGAGCAACGAAAGTCCACTGCATCATTGTGTAATGCGATAACAATGCGAATTTCAGGGTAAACCCGTCTTCGCCAAAAGTAAACAAAGCCCAATTCGAAGGAAAGCGGACTTTCGTTGTTCAAACCAACCGCTAAAGTTTGAATTTTCAATTTCGGTTCTGACAGAGTGATTTCCCCTGCTTAACGGTACATCGATACCATAGCCGTGTAACCTCTGACCCAATTTTTGATTGAACTACGAAGCTTAAAGAGTGTGTCTTTGGTGTCTGGGATAGGGCAAGGTCTATTATATCAATGTAAAACGAAAAACCTTACCGACCATTTTAAAACCAATAGTTTCTGTCTCTTGCCTGCTTTGGTACATGCTATGTTTTTAGCTCAAGAATTCTGCCTAGCCTTTGTTAATAGGCACAAAAACTACGGAATTTATTCATTTAAGAAAACAACAACTAAACTTTCGAACGAGTGATTTTGTTGTTGTTGTTGTTGTTGTAAACTTATTTTAGTCAGTGGGGCAACACTCATTGTGAATGTTAAAAGGATATGTGGAGGGGGCGTGGTCACAGTGGGTCCCTTTAATCTAACTGCCTCGCAGACCTGCTATTGTAGTAGTCCAGAGTCCATTGTGCGATGTTATACAGTTCAGAAAATAGTCCACAGAGATGGTAATAGTACCTGTGTGTATGTATGTGTTCATGTGTTTAAATGCGTGAATCTGTATGTATGGTCTTTATCATCTTGATGAAAAAAGACGTTAATAAAACACCCAACCAACCAACCAGTCCACAGATTTCCTCTGTGTGTGCTGCATCCGGACAAGCAGCTACTTATTCTACACTCGCTTGCCCATTCAGTACTTACTTTGTCGGTTCTTTGTAGCCTGCTGATGACTGTCGTTTGAAAGACTGTAATGTTGAGAAGACTACGACTCTGTGATTTCCTTACAGTGCCGTTTAGAAAATAGTCTTCAAAGGTTTTCTACAGTGAGAACTGCACCAGAACAGGCAGATACTTATACTATTTTCACTTCACTATTCAATACGTTTTTTGTTTATTATTTCTGTCTTTGGAAAGATTGTTGTCTATATCAGAGACCATTGTGTGATTTCTCTAGTACAGTGTGGACCATTGTTTTCTCTTGTTGCGCTGTGAGTAGGCATACTGTATAAAATCAAGTTCCTAATAGTACTATTTACTATGTATGTTCACTTACGATTCAATACTCTCTTGTCCATTTTTTCTAGTAGGCCTAAAATGATCTGGTACAGTTCGGACCATTAATAATAATAATAATAATAATAATAATAATAATTGGACGTGTATATTTAACCATATAATATTCTTTTCGTCCGTTCTTTCTAATAACCTTCCGACTTTTTTGAAAGACCGTTGCAGATTAGCAACCATTGTTTGATTTATGTCGTGCAGAATTCTTCAGGTTTACTTTTTAAAAAAAAGTTTTATTTCAGAACCGGCAGACACTGTATTATTTCCACTTAACCACTGAAAATGTAATTGTCCATTATTTCTGAACATCTTTTGGATTATTTTTTAAAATTTCTAATCAAAAGATTGTTGCAGATCAAAGAGCACTTTGGGATTGCCTCTGGGAAGCAGTTTATACAGTAGTCTTCAGTTTTCTTTCTATGAAGACTGTATCAGAACATGCAGATTGTAATATACTACTTCAGTTTTCTTACTATGAAGACTGTATCAGAACGTGCAGATTGTAATAATTATACTACTTCAATTTAACCCGTCTTCCATGCTTTGTTGGTCCATTCTTTCTCCAACATGTCACTGTCTTTTGAAAGACAATTGTCCAGTCATGGGTCGTTATAGGCCACTGCAGACAGAATGTAGATGAAAGCAATCGAGATTTATGGAAAGGCAATACGCTGTCAACCAACTCGGCATTACTAGCCATAAGGGTTAACTGTTTTACAGGAATTAGTTAAAGCTGAAAGTAATTGTTTTAAATCATGCTTGTAGTGTGTCAAATTGAAAATAATGGTTTCCAAAAAATATATACATAATAAAAATAATTGTAGTGATTGCAATTGTAATTGTTAGAGGTTTATGCATGGGGAACAGCACACAATGTGTTTCATAGTGTAGACCAATATTTGGGCGTGATTTAAAAGAAAAAAAATTAAATTGCCTTAATTGAAAGATTTGTTGAAAGGCTAGGCTCTAGAGCAGCCAAGTGCATTGTTAGCGGACAGACCTCAGGCTGTTTAGAGGCTATTGCAAAAGCCAAGTAAATAGGTATAGAACGCAAATAGTAGGAAACAGCAAGTAATGCAGACTACGTCAATCTCATTCAGGGAATAATTAAGAATTTTATGAGTTAGAAGGGAACAAAATTCAGGACACTGTCGATCAGCTAGAAATTGTAAACGGAGAGATCGAATGTTGGATGTACGCGGTGTAGTGAATGCAAATAAAGACCTAATGTATACTATACGGTATGCATGACCTTCTATCACGCAGAATTCAAAACAGATTTTACTATAAAGGGCCTGCTCAAAACGGACGTTGTTAAGGAACTAAGTACCTGTATACTACGATTTACCGTAGAGAGTTATATGGCACCTTAATCTCTCTAAAAGGTGTACACTTTTATTAGCCCCCCAAAATATGTAAAGCGGGACGAAATATAAACACAATGGAACTAACCGATGTACAAATGCTAAGGGTCACAATGAGACAACAGTCCTTCCTCAATCCTATTTTCGAAACAGTTTTGTGAGAGAGGGGTGTGGTGGAACTGTTTAATAGAGTATAGGTATTATCAATGTACTGAAAAAGAAGAGAAAAGAGAGGACAAGACACGAGAAGGAAAAGAGCATTATAAATAAGAAGGAGATGGAGGAAATGAAGAAGGAGGAGGAGAAGAAGAAGATAATGAAGGAGGAGAAGAAGGAAGAGAAGAAGAAGAAGAAGAAGAAGAAGAACAACAACAACAACAGCAAAGATCCGGAAGAAGAAGAACAACAACAACAACAAAAATGAAGATGGTGATGATGATGATGATGATGATGATGATGATGATGATGATGATGATGATGATGATGATGATGATGATGGTGGTGGTGGTGGTGGAGGTGGTAGTAATGATAAAAGAAGAAGATGAAGAAGATAAAGGAAGAAAAATATGAAAGAAGTAGGAGATGTAAGTAAAAACAACAACACACACACAACCATCCCCAGCAGCAGCAGCTACAGCAACAACAACAACAACTTGGAGGATCGTGTTTTCCAATATATAGATTTGTTTGTCTTACCTACATATATGTACCCAGTACCTTCGCACTTTTGCCAAAGCCAGTACATACAAAGCAAGGAGTAGAGTAGAAAGGAAACAAATTCCTGCATTGTCAAGTTAGTGTACGGGATTAAAACAGCTGTAAATCATCAAAGGAGTTATAGAAAACACACGAAATATACGTCTTTTCTATATGATGTGAACGATAGGCTGAATGTCATTGTCGGTAGGGCTACCAGCATGCGATTGATAAATATGCCAATTGCGGCTACCGCTATGGGTTTGACAAAATATGCCAGTTATGAGCGCGTGTTTAAATAAGAGGGACAGGAATCAAAGGCAGAGTTTAACTTAAGCACTGGAAGTAGATCTACATCGAGAGTCAATAGTTCAAAGGTTGCTATATTGCACAATTGCAGTTGAAGTTTCCTATAGGTATTTCACGTGGAAAGAGTGGAAATACATCAAAACATCACAGCTTTTAGGGGGATTATATTGGCAGTTTCGGCGCCTTGATCAGCTCTTTGAGCTAGTAATTGCGCTGTACATGTTTCATGTTCACGTTCCCGGTATTTTTCTGTTCTGATATGCCTGTACTTGTGAATTCTATGTGCTGTTGCAAAAGTATCGTTACATGAAGAGCGGTGTACACTAAAGACTTAATTGATTTTGTGTTCCAAATTTGGACTATGAAGAAAAAAAAAGCACCTGTGATAATATATTGACGATATGACATCGTCTGCTATTAATTCCGAAGCCGCTTCTAAATAAACAGACTTGATACTTCCTGTTTTTAAATTTGAACTATGAAGGGAACTTGTTGACCATGTGAAGTAGCATTGACTGCCTCTATTTTGCTGTAAATTTATAAACTTCTGTTTGGAATGCAACAGATTTTTAACGTACTGAAGACTCAATGACTGTTTGATTTTGTTTTTAAAAAGTGCTTCTAAGAATGTGATAGACCATTGCTTGGATGAGGAAAGAACATTTTGTGAAGAATAAAATGCAAATGGAACATGCATGTGGTGAACCTGACTATTCACGTGCGCTCCGACAGTAGATCTAGTTGGTTGTGTAAAGACATCCTGTTGACAAGACAATCGAAGAACTAAATACGATTAGAGGTGTGTTAATCAAGAACGGTTCAGTCTCAGTGAAAATGGCGTTCTCGTTGTTTTCTGCTAAAAGAGAGCCACCAAGAGTTGGTAGACGTGTAAGTACATTTTATGTATTAGGCTTACTTGAGTGAAAAAAAAACATATACGCGATAGTCGTGCTCTGTGTTCTGGTGCCTGTACTGTCGTACATATGTAAAGCAGAAGCATTTTAAAATGTGCAAAGTCCCCTATTAATTTAACCCTGAACTGAACTGAACTGAAAATGTGCAACTATTCCAGTGGACATTTTAAAACAACATTCAACTGATTTATTCGCTCTCTTACCAAGTCATGTCCAGCCTCCCTACTTGACAATCATCATCATCATCATCATCATCATCATCATCATCATCATCATCATCATCATCATCATCATCATCATCATCATCATCATCGTTATTGTCGTCAAAGTAGTAACCGTGGGTAAATTACATAGAACTTCACTCACGCTTCTTTATTTCCCTATATCCTTGTTTTAAGCTGTCCAATACCAGAGTGTTGAATAAAGTTTTCTTTGCGTTTTACGGTGGACAATGTTACATTTCATCTATATCGTCTTGCTGAATGGTCACGAAGATCTTAAATAATTACGCATTTGAACTGCTCACAGACCATAGTAATAAACATGAGAGAGATAGCACTATTCTATGAGTCTTGTACCCTCTTCCTGGACGGTTACTCCGTCTGCCTTTTGCTGGTGGATGAAGACGTATATATTCAATGTACTGAAAAAGAAGAGAAAAGGGAGGACAAGACACGAGAAGGAAAAGAGCATTATAAATAAGAAGGAGATGGAGGAAATGAAGAAGGGGGAGAAGAACAAGAACAAAAAGAAAAGAACAAGAAGGAGAAGAAGAGCAAGGAGGAGAAGAAGAAGGAGGAGGAGGAGAAGAAGAAGAAGAAGAAAAAGAAGAAGAAGAAGATCAAACAACAACAAAAATGAAGATGGTGATGGTGGTGATGATGATGATGATGATGATGATGATGATGATGATGATGTATATATTGTTTCAGACAATAAGCCGCGCCAGTAGCCGTAGATCCCAAGCAGACAGCGCACAGTCCAAGCAGGCGGATAGGGGTCACAGCTCAGGAAGCGACAGCGAAAATGAGCAAGACAGAACGAGAAACTCCGACCTCGACGCTATGGCCGTGGACATCGGTGATGAAAAAGCCTGGGACACCGATTTGGAAGTGGAGGGTGAGTGATGGAGATGTTGTTGTAGTTGCGGTGACAGCAAAGTAACCAGCTAGCTAGGCCCTCCCAGATGAACCATGGGTTTAAAGTATCAAACCGGAGTACTGTGCCACTGCACTCCACCTTAAAGTTCCAGAATTTTCATTGTTTAGGCATGAGTGAAGAATCCCATGTCCCGGGGATTGAAGGGAGGTACTGACAGTTGCTCCGCAATAATTAGTCTTTGACAATTAATTTTCTCCTTAAGTAATTGGTGTTCGGACAATTGCTCCTCGGACAATTGCTATTTGATAAATTCCCCCTTGGACAGTTACTCCTTCAATAATGGTACAGGACGCAGTCAATATAAAAAATTTCAAAAATAAAAATTCGATTTTCTTTCCGTCTTCTAATAGCGATTTCCCTGCCTTTACACCACCTGTTTGAGTGATGGATGTGTGTTTGGTGTGTGTGAGGGTGGATGAGACAGGTGAGCGTGTATGTTGGTATAGATCGCCGCGCTTTGAGCCTTGAATGATTTGGGGAAAGGCGCGTATAGCATCCTGTATTATTATTATTTCTCCGCGATGTTTTCACCCGTGTAATTGTAGCCGGGAAAAAGAGGTGGGAGGACAACATTCGAGAATGGACTGGTTTGACACTGAGCGAAGCCATCAGGGCTGCTGAGGACAGAGAAAGATGGAGTATGCTGGTTAAACGATCATCTGTGGTGCCCCTACGACCTTCGGGTTACGGGACAGGATAGGATAGGATAGGAATTGTAGCCGATTAAAATAGAATTAAATATATAAAACAAAAACTGTTTACTTGGTGTTGGCATGTCGTAGCTTAGGCTAAGAAGTGAGCCTCCACCATCCAAAAGAAAGAGTTGACACGATCAAAACAGTTGTTCGAGGTCAGCATTGTCGGGACATTGTGGATGACCTGAAGAGCATTACCCATTGCTACAATCTGTACACGACTTCTATTACAGAGACAAATTGCAGAGAGGTAGCATTTAATTTGTGAGCGAGCGTTGTGGCCAAGTGGGCTAAGGCGGCACTAACTTGCCTTGTCCACAGGCCAGAAACCAATGGCGCCTGACAGGTGTGGGTTCGATCCAGCATCTGGGCGTTATGTTTCTCCGAATATTATTTAATATTCACTTTCGACTCGGGCAACGTCTCGGGGGTTTTCTCCGGGTACTCCGGTTTGGTCCCCCAGAAAAATTTCAAAATCAACAACTAATGTTAGGTAGGTTGGGTTTGGGCGCGCCACAGGCTGCGACTACGCTTTCCCCAGGGGAGGTGGCCAAGAATTTCCCTATGGAAAAGGGACAAAAAGGTAAATAAAATAAATAAAAAAAATTAAATAATAATTTTTTTAATATAGATTTTCTGACTTTAATTGATACTCTCTTCTCGTCATACTCATACATTTTATGAGAGAGAAGAGAGAGAGAGAGAGAGAGAGAGAGAGAGAGAGAGAGAGAGAGAGAGAGAGAGAGAGAGAGAGAGAATATGATGATGATGATGATGATGATGAGTATGATGATGATGATGATGATGATGATGATGATGATGATGATGATGATGATTTGAGAAATTGTCATTGGAACACACTGACTGAGTTATCCGATCCTTTTCTTTACGACTAGACCTATATGATTCATTTATATTCCAAACTTATCGCTTGACTTATTCACGTAGCTATTTTAAGAGCCGGAATAGTCTTGACCATCTTGATTCTTTGTGACAGATGCACCACCGCCGTTTGACCACAGCGGAAAGTCCACGTACCTGGAGGAATGCAAACGGTCAGGGGTGATCCCTGTATCATACTTTCTGCGTCACATGCACGACAAGGAGCTGGACATGAAACATCACGGTCTAGCCGCCTGTGGAATTAGGCCCATAGCCGCTGTTATGCAGGTCTGTTTACAAAGCTCATTTTGAATCCATTTTTCTTCCACTTGATGTTGATGGCAGGCATGTAGATTAACGTCCCCGGACACTATAAGCATATAGAGGACTACAATGTTGATAATGATGATGTTGAACACATGTATGTTTCGGGGTTTCTATGCTATAGTATCTTGCTCGCCTGAAAAATAATGAAGAGGGTGAAAAGTGGCAGTATCTGCAGTAAAACAGGAAGTTTATCGGCTGCTTCACACGAATACCTTTAAAAAAGTTAGTTTTTTTTTTCTAGACATACTCTCTTTCTTCTACTCATTATTGTTGTTGTTATTATTTTGATTTGTTTGTTGATTTTGTTCATCATCATCATCACCATCATCATCATCATCATCATCATCATCATCATCATCATCATCATCATCATCATCATCATCATCATCATCATCATCATCATCTTCTTCTTCTTCTTCTTCTTCTTCTTCTTCTTCTTCTTCTTCTTCTTCTTCTTCTTCTTCTTCTAGTGATCTCCCTGCCTTTACACCACATGTTTGAGCGATAGATGTGGGTTTATTGTGTGTGTGTTGTGTGTGTGTGAGTGTGGGTGAAACACGTGAGCGTATATGTTGGTGCAGATCGCCGCGCTTTGAGCCTGATTAGTGATTTGGTGAAAAGCATGTATATAGCATCCTGTATTATTATTATTATTATTATTATTATTATTATTATTATTATTATTATTATTATTATTATTATTATTATTTCTTCTTCTTCTCCGTCTTCTTCTTTGTCGTCGTCGCTCTCGTTACACATCGTTGCACACAAATCTGCTCGTGCATGCTTATGGGGACAGTGACGTATTGTGATTATGATTGTGTTATAGACTTTAATCATTACAAGAGCATCGAGAAATTAAAACGTTATTTGGTGTTGTTTCAGTCGAACACAACAGTGCTGACCCTGGACCTCTCCGACAACTGGTTAGGCTACGATGGAGGCTTGGCGGTCTGTGAGATGTTGAAGGAAAATTGCTTTATCACAGAACTCGTAAGTACTAACAGACAGACAGATAAACCGACAGGCAGACGGACAGACAGAGAGACACAGACAGATAAACACAGACAGATAGACATAGAAAGATAGACACAGACAGACAAACAAACGCAACGCACGCACGTACACACATATACTTCTCTCTTTCTCTGTCACGCACGTGCGCTCTCTCTCTCTCTCTCTCTCTCTCTCTCTCTCTCCCTCTCTCTCTCTCTCTCTCTCACACACACACACATACACACACACGAATGTTATCTTTGTTGTCTTCTTATTTCAGAATCTGACTGACAATCGTCTTAACAAGTGTGCAGCAGAACTGTGCAAAATTCTCGCCGTTAACGACACTTTACGTAAAGTCATCTTAGCAGGTAAAGCACTTTCACAGTTTGCGTGCCAATGGTTCTAGTGTACAGCGCACTTATTTAATAATTTATTTGCTCAAAGGGCTACTCAAGGCGCCAACTTGCACCAAGCACACTGCTGGAAAATTGGGCATGCCTGGATATCCAGCATGTATATAATTATGCGCTTATTCAGCCTGTCCCCTGTCCCCTGCCCTTTCTACCCAGAGTGAGGATTAAGGGGTAAAGAGTGGAGGTGAAGGGGGGAACAGGGACGGGGCGGGGGTGGAGGGAGGTGAAACACAGTATAAAGACTCAGTACAGAAAGAACACACCTGTGAGGGGCCGGGTAGCTCAGTTGGTAAGAGCGTCTTGCTAGTAACCGAAAGGTCGCTGGTTCGAATCCCGGATTGGTCAACGTGTGATCATATTATTTTCCCCTTTACCAACAACTGGCCCGCTGGTGTCAGTATAAATCGGTCCAGTAGTCACCTATATGCGAAAGTGTCGTGTGACTATAATCTACAAACAACAACAACAACAAACCTGTGAACAAAATTTTGCCGTAACCGTTGAAATCTAACCCGACTCTCCCGCATGTCAATCGAACGTTCCACCATAAAGCCATCCGATACGCAATTTGCCGGAACTTTCATGTTAGCGATAATTTCATAATTTATGCATCCATTCCTTATTGGAAGATCGATCTCGGAGCCGTAGCTTTGGAAAACTTGAATCAGCCAATAAAACTTCCTTGGAACATTCAACCTTTATCGCACATCGCTTTCAAGGGTAAAAATTGCATTACTCAATAATTTTGCAACGAACCAACGCTGACATTTAAATGTTGGTATATTTAAACAAATCTAACTATTTTTGAGGGAGAAATCATCATTTATAAGCAGTGGTAGCAAACTTCTTTTTTTTATTTTTTAAAGGTTCATAAGAATTATTCAGTTGAGGTCAAGTAATAGAAACAGATTTGATTTATTGTTTAATTTTGAGAGGTAAGGGTGCACAAACTTAATTTTGAGGGAAAAGGTGACTCCAAACGAAATGGGTTTGTGTTACAGGTAACGGGTTTGATGATCGTGCTGCCGAACATTTTGCTGACTTGTTCACTGTAAGTATGGCATGGTTCCAGTAATTAGTTTTACGCTATTTCAGCACTGAAAATAAATCCAGCATTTAATAGTTTATGATATCCGAAGATAGCACCATTCGGCAATCAATTTGATCACCACGTTGATGGTGATGTTGATGTTGACCATTTGTATAGTGCCGTTCCTCCAACCCAGTCTGTTCCCTTCAATGTTTGCGTAGCGTTATTTCTTTGTCCATTCCCCTTGTAGTCTCCGACGCGAGTGGAGAGTATAGACCTGAGCCACAACAATCTGTGTGAAGCCGCAGGATTGCTGTTGGGCCCAGCCATTTCTGACAACGCGTCCATCAAAGAACTGGACCTCTCCTGGAACCACCTCAGACGCAAGGGCGCCGTGGCCATCGCTGCCGGAGTCAAGGTCAGTGCACTGTTTTCTTATGTCGAGGTCAGCTTACTTGAGAAGGTCAATAGGCCTACCTACAGGATTTCGCAAATGTGTGATGCACGTGTTTGTATGCGTGCGTGCATGTGTGTGTGCACTATTATATTTGTATAATGCGTAGCTGTAATTTGCAGGCCAACGTGTACATGAAGAGGATCAACCTATCCTGGAACGGCTTTGGTCTGGAAGGTTCCATAGCTTTAGGGGACGCTCTCAAAGGCAATTCTGTGCTGGAAGAACTCAATATCATGTAAGAGCAAATTTGGAAAAATAACGCGTAAATTTTAAACTATGCAACTAATATAAAAGTCAGCATTAACTTTGGCATAGCTTCGTCATTTTAGGAGCACACAAAAAAAAAGTATATCTGTTTTATCAGTACAACTTATGTTAATCTGATGAATAAAATTTGATACAACAACAACAACACACAAAAAGAGGGAAATTATATCAGGGTAAACAACATTGTCGCTAATTTTAGAAGATAATATATTTGTCAAAAGTGATGAAGTTTATAGTTAAGGGTGGTTTTGATAAATAGTGTCACTTCGGAAGTTGTGCGTTTGGCGTCTCTGGTGGTGTTATTGGAGTAAATCACACCAACACTATTACTATAATTATCGGTTGTCATTATTATTATTATTCTTATAAATGATGGTTATTTTTACCTGTTGTTTACATTTTCGCATTAATAGCAGGATTGTTGGTTGATTTGTTTGTGCAGGAACAATCGAATCACTACGGAAGGGGCGGTAATCATCGGTAAGGGACTGACCGTCAACGAATCCCTCAAAGTGCTCAAGGTAAACGGATAAGTAACACACGACACTATCGATTTAAGAAGTATTTTTGGAAGATAAAATCCAATTTCTTCGGTCTTCAGGACCGGTACCAATAATGTATTCAAGGCACCATTGCCGTTGACTTGCACTGAAATAATGACTGGTATGGCAATAGTGGTGATGGTTGTGGTGATTATGACGACGGCGGCGACGACGACGACGACGGGCGGCGACGACGACGACGACGACGACGACGAAGAAGAAGAAGAAGAAGAAGATGAAGAAGAAGAAGAAGAAGAAGAAGAAGAAGAAGAAAAGGAGGAGGAGAAGGAGAAAGAGCAGAACGAGGGTGACGACGATGAAGAGAAGAAGAAGAAGAAGATGATGATGATGACGACGACGATGACGACGACGACGACGATGATGATGATGATGATGATGACGACGACGATGATGATGATGATGATGACGACGATGAATGATGATGACAAAGAGCTGATGCCAATAAAGCTAAACTGCTTTTGCTTCGTTTCGCTGGCGTTGATGATGACTGCAGCTACGTGTACATGCGGTTCTTATGATTGCTAGGCGACAGGTAATGGCTACCACAATGACAGCGACGACGACAAGACGTTAGAAATCAATGATGCTGCATTTAGCACGAAAAATTTTATTTTACAGATGGGGAAGAATCCCATGCAAAGTGCGGGATGCTGGGGGATATGCGCCGCCATTTTGAAAAATCCAAACTGCATACTGACACACCTGGATTTTGAGGTAATCCTCTAGCCATTTAGCTTTAGCGCACTTATGAACACTCTTAAGCTTACCCTTTAGCAAAGTGTCTTAGGGGTTCGTACTACAATCCTCTTTGCCCCTAGAACACGCGGTTTTACGTGCAACTGTAGCGAGTACTAATTACAGTATAGGCACTTTCAATGATAATGATGAACACTTGTATCGCGTTTAGTGCGCTGTATGCCTTGATGTAATAACTGTCCCATACTGGTATACCGTAGTATGATTTGCACGGTAATGTAAAACACCTTCTCAGTTCCTGTTATATCACAATATGCAGGGGCGGGTCAAGGGTAAGGTAGGGGGAGAGAGGGGTTCCAAATTGTGGCCAGATTCCAGACCCTGATGGTGTCCAGGGGCAAAGGCTTTGGGGACGAAGACCTTCCTTTCCCCTCCCCCACCCCCCTCCCACACTTCTCTGACGCTGAAGATAATGTAACTTTATGAGGTGCATTGTAAGCCTCTTCTGGAAGTAATATGCTTAATCACTAGGGTAAATCTATTTCTATTTCACAAATATACGCTCGTATCTTTGAGATGGCAATATGCGGCTCAGTATGAGGAAGACACTGTCATTATTTTAAAAAGTACACGCACAGTGCAACATTGCTGAGGAAAATGAAAAAGAAACGCCATAAACTACTTCCAGATAAAGAAAGAGAAAGAAATATGAGCATTTTTGCGAGACAAATGCACAGAATCAATGTCACACGAACACGCAGTGTGTGTTTAATTTTACTCCTCTTATTACAAATATAGTGTCTGATTTATTTCAGCTATCAAAAATAGCACCCCTGCTTCCAGTACAATGTCAAAGTTGGCTAAACGTGCAATTTCAAATGGAAACTTTGGTCAGATTTGCATATAAGTTTAGTTTGTAAATATCTCTGCTTCTAATAACGATTCAGAAATGGGTTAAGTATCATTGGAATCAGACAAACAGATCTGACGAAATATTGCATTATCATTTTGCGTACGTAGCCACAAGACCATTTATTTATTCCTTTGTTTTTTAAATAAGCTAGGCAGAGTCACATGCTTATGTACACAACTAAAAATGTATCTACATCTCTTTATATGTTAGTTTGACGGATTTTTTTTTTTAAAGTAAATTTACGTCCCCGGACACATTACGCGTATAGGGGACGGGTGAACCACCACTTTTTTGACGGATTCATTCATTTACATCTGTTATATAGCACATTTTCATTTGTAAGAGCGTATACTTTGCTCCAGAACATATTCTTCTATGCCGGTAGTCGTCTTTGTTCTTGGTGTATGTCTTCAGATCTAAAATTAAAAGTAGGCCTACATTTTTTATTGTGAAGCATTAAGTTTAAAGCGTATCAGATCTAAGCTCAACTGACACTTAAAAAAACAACAACAAAAAAACAACAACAACCCACGATTCATGACGTAATTCTGCAGTTTCTTACGTAAGCTGAAGTCATAAAAATGAAGTACTTGTCGAGAGGACAGAACGATGTTTATGCAGAACTAAATATTATTAATGTACGGCCAAAAAATAACATCGGCAGATTTCAGAGTGGGGGTCGCTTAGCCATTGCCTTCAGCGTCCTGCCCGTAGCCACTTCTTTAAAAAAAAAAACACGCTAGTAGACACTTTGCACTGGTAAACGGAAGTGAAAGCAACGCCAAGGGACGTAACCATACCGTAGTAATAAATATTTTAATCGCAAGCATCCATAGGCTTTGGATGTTAGTGGTAGACATCACAACACAATTTTTGTTTAAAATTAGTTTTATTTCTTTCAATTTAATTTTATTTCATTACTTTTTTTTCTTCCTTTTTATTTTTGTCATTAATTTTTTTCTTTTTTTGGGGTGAGGGTTGGAGGGGTGGGGTATCTATGACTCCCCTTCTCCTTCCCCCCACACACTCCCCTAGATCCGCTTCTGGTAACTGTCACTCAGAAAGCGTCGGCTGACCCGACCATCATTATAAATATTAAGTGGTACGATATTGTTGACTGAAAACCAACTAGGCTATGTTTGCTCAGAACTATGCAGAACTGTTTTGTTCGTGCTTGCAGGATATCCTGGTGAACAAAGACTTCGATGAGATCTTCAAAAAGGTGCAGGAACAGTTGCCCACCTTAAAGTTGCGACACGGAGGCATGGAAGCCCCGCTGAAGCCCAAAGCCAGGATGCACCCGATGGTCAAGCTCATGACCTACATCGAGAAGCACAACCTCAGGCTGGTCGACTTCTTCAACAAGTTTGACAAAGATGGGTCCATGAGCGTCACCCATGACGAGTTCAGGGAAGGTCTTATGGTGAGTCGCTTGGAGACGAAATACAGTTATTTAACCTATTTTTAAAAGTCTACTTATGTTGTTGTATGCTTGGACAGGGAAAGTTTTCTGTTTTTAATCGGCCAATAAAGTTGAATTTTATCGGACTGGCTGTTTAAGGTAAGCAAAACTGAATGAAAATATATCATAATTGAAACACTTTATACTTTAAAGCTAGCTTTCTTCTTGTGTAAGAAAGATGTCTGTGTGTTCACAGGAGACGGGCATTCAGATGGCGGAGGACGACGTCGTTCTGTTGC
Organism: Oncomelania hupensis; assembly: GCA_036898135.1. Taxonomy (NCBI): domain Eukaryota; kingdom Metazoa; phylum Mollusca; class Gastropoda; order Littorinimorpha; family Pomatiopsidae; genus Oncomelania; species Oncomelania hupensis. The sequence goes on along the minus strand of CM072521.1, from coordinate 22,525,407 downwards.
TGGAAGAACTAGACAGAGACGGCGATGGGGAAATCAACTACAGGTAAAGAGACGAAACGACAACAACGACCACGATGTTATGGTGATGATGATGACGATGATGATGATGATGATGATGATGATGATAATGATGATGATGACGATGCTGCTGCTGGTGCTGATGATGATGAAGATGTTCATTGTAATGCGTCAAATAACTATCTCATTTGAAGGTACGCTATTACAGCACTATGTTTGGTCGTATGTATGTGCAAGTCTGTTGAGATCCTGCAACTACGCACCAGAATCATTGCAGGAAATGAAAAGAGGTTGATAACACTCCAGAAAATGTTCTACAGAGTGGCAAATTGCTCTCTTAAGCCTACTCCCTGTTACGGCAACTGAACGATTTCTGTAATAACAAATGGCCTTTCTTCATTTATTTTCTAACGGCTTACTGGCTGGTTGGCCTATTTCATGTATAAAGTCATGCCGCACACAATAAGATTATACGACTATCCAATAATTATTGGAAACATAATAATACAAGGAGTTCTCTTACAAATTGGAGCATTTGCATAATTAATTTTGGGGGGAATTGTACTGTGTACAGTGAACTGGTGATTGGCCATACAGACTTCCAAGAGCAGGAAAAGAAGAACCAGCAGTCCATGTCCACACTCAGACCCATGACGTCATAGTGATGTACATCATCCCGGACAATACTTTTGGAACGAATGAAGTCATTCTGACTGCAGTTGCTGCCCATTACGCCATAATTCGTTTTTTCTACTGCGTGACATTTAGACGTCATTTGCGTGGGTGTTGGTAGTTCTACTATCACGTGAATGGACAAAGATTGATTGCATTGGTGGCGTAACGTTTCCAGCACTAATATTCATATCGAAATTGATTTACACACGACACACAACGTTGAAAAGAATGGCGGGCCAAAATGACAAACGTTTAGCGTTGAACACTGAACGCAGCGTGTGGTTGTCTTCAATACAAACTGCCATCAACAAAGTGACTTTAACACACGGAAACTGCTGACGTCCTAATGACTTCATAATTGTTGGTTGCTCTGAATTCTTCACTGTCGCCACAGACTTGGCATCCATCAGTTGCAAGTTTGGTGTAGGCAGAGACCTTGCTATAATATAATATAATATAATATAATATAATATAATATAATATAATATAATATAATATAATATAATATAATATAATATAATATAATAAGTAAGGACTCTGGTGTAAGTGAGATAACTAGCATTACCAATGGCGCGCGTGCAGAAACTCTAAAGTGGAAAGCTATCACGGTCTATGACGTAACTGTTTGGAACCCCCTCTAGATCTTGAAGAGGGGATTGCGGGAAAGGGGTGGATGAAGGTCTTTATCATAAGGATGCATTATGTCTACTGAGATATTTCATAGGTCTCGAACGTCGTCGTCGTCGTCGTGTGTAGTATTAAATTTTAAAAAAAAAAGTAAGAAAACCACAAGTATTCACTGTATGATACTGACCGTTGTCACCAATAACTGTGCCTTTCATTATTAAACATCTCCCGCTAAACAATCTACCCACCTCCAACAACACCCTGACCCCATCCTCCCACTACCTTCCATACCCTCCCTACCCTGTTGCCCTTTCTACTTCTATTTTATACACCAATTCTCAAACCCATGACGACGTGACACGTGTGTCCGAGATCGTATATGCTACAGCAGTCTTTGAAGTTTAGTGTTTCGCCAAAGATTAATACAAATCAGACGCGAAACATTTTTAAACCAGCTATGCAAGTAGCCTATAATTATGACTTACGACCATGATGATACTGTTCCCGAGCGAAGCTGGAGAACTATTGTTTTTGGCATTGTCCGTCCGCCTAGAGTCCATTTTTTTGACAATAAAAATAAAGAGATTTCTCTTATATAGCGCACTTACAAGCTCAGAGAGCTTCTCAAGGCGCTGGACCGTAATATCCAGCAATCACAAAATAGTTTGCTGAAGTCAGGATTCGAACCCACGTCGCCCAAGACGCACTCACACAAGTCGTGCGCTCTGACCACTGAGCTATCCCTGCCGCACTTTTGATTTGATCTTGTTTTGGAACAATTATTGTTGGCCTTTCAAACTTCAAGGTAGGACAAGACTGTTGTTTATTTCCATTTGGTTTGATTGTTCGCTTAATTGGTTGAATGATTAATTGATTGATTGATTGATTGTGGTACCGTTCCATTGATATCTTAAACCAATGTTTAACCTATGGGTTTGTTTTCTCCCATAGTATATGAACTAATGGTGTTGCGGATAATGTTTCAGGTAATGATTTGATGATAATAATTTATTAGTTTATTTATTAGTTAAAGGCAGCGATGCACGTGCATATTTCTGATTTGCTTACATTGTTAGATAATTAATTTGTCTTATGTTCAGGCTTTCACGTTCATTGTAATATTTTGCCCCAGTGTTTTGTACGCAACCTTGTTTTGTCTCCCAATATTTGGGCGTGCACTGAATTCTTATAATATTCCGTCCTATATCAGTATCTTGGAATACACATATTTTCACACCGTCCTTTTGATTTCACATCACTTCAAATTATCAACATATTTATATTTGTGGGGATGGGCGGAGAATAATAATCTCCTCTGCCATGTTTATTATTTTACACTCGCAATATGCGCAATGCAGTTGTTGTTGTTGCTTCTTGTTATAGCCTTATCGTGTGTGCGGACTACTTTTAATACAAACGCATAATGGTTAGTGCAAGTGCACATTTAGCAATGTTACATGTAATCCTTTTCGTTTCCCATCTTTTTTTTCTGTTATTTTTGTGTTGTTGGTTTTCTTTTTTTCACGCTCTTTCTTTCTGTCTGTTTTGCCCCGCTCTCTGTCAATGACTCATTGTTGTAACATAAAAACATTGCTTTATATTGGAGTTTTCTGTCGCTTGAAGACTATAATAAGCCTTTATTTGCATGGCAGAAAATGCAATATACGTACCAGATTTGAATTGTTCTGTTGTTTCTGTTTATTTAATTGTCCGTTTGTTATTTTGCTATTGTGTAATTCTGTTATCCATGCATTGTGTTTTAATGCCAGTGTATTGTCCAAGTAGTGGTTCTTGTGGGTTTTTTTTGGTTGCGTTTTGTTATTTTTATGTTTTTCTATTCTTTAAGGCAATATATCAGACACATAGCGCTTTAATTTTTTTAATGTTTTGTTGTTTTATAATGATGAAGCATTCACGGTTTTCCCGCGCCACGTTACCTATGTTACTCTTATTTTAATGTAATTATGTAGGCCTATGGAGTGCTTGCGCCATGAGCATACACCTTTGTGGAAACCGGCGCTATTAAAGCTATCTTCGTCGTCATAGTTAAGCTTATATTTTTTTGATTTATCAGTCATTACATCGTTAATGTGATCCTCTGCCCTCTCCCCAACCCTCTCCCCAACCTCCCTTCACTCATTCTTTTCCATTCATCTTTGTCTCTCCCTACATGCTAATCTACTTTACATGTTTAAGGTTAAGGTTTGCAATATAATCTACTATACATGTTTAAGGTTAAGGTTTGCAATATATTTTCTTGGTTTTTTGTAAGTTGGTTGAGGCTGTCTCATTCTGTTTTATGGTGTAGTATTTCGTCAACTTCAGACAATATTTTTGTTGTCATGGTCTGTGATAATTGCTCGTTATTATACCATTGATCGCCTACGTTTTGTTGTTGTTGTTGTAATAAAATTGTTCGTAAAGAAAAATAAAATGATTCTTCGATTTGGCAATAAATAAAATAGCGAATAAATGAAAGCGATTGCGCACGCGTGCGTTTGTGTGTGTGATGTGTGTGTATGGGTGGATTGGATTTTATATAATATTTGGTGTATGTGCTTATTATTTTATACAATATAAATATATTTTATACAATATAAATATATTTTATACAATATAAATATATTTTATATCTGAAGCCTAGAAACTATTTAAACATGTATAAAAAGTAAAATGCCACCACATTCATGGAATTGTTTTTCATTTAAGTTTATTTATCATCATAAAGATAACCATTTTACAAGACATACTGACTTATTGAATAAGATAACCATTAAATAAATGACTTATTAAATAAGATAACCATTTTACAAGACATCAATAAGTCTCCTCTCTGAAAATCCTTATCGGGAAGAGAGGGGACTATAAACTGATTTAAAAAAAAAAAAAAAAAAAAAAAAAAAAAAAAACAAGACATACTGGACAAGTCAGTCGCCTTGCATACATTTATTTTTTTTAAATAAAAACAGGAAGATTTTGAGCTTAATTTCAGATAACGGACTGGAAATCAAAATGAGATCAGAATAGTCTAGTGGTATACTATATTTTTAAAAAAAAAGGTCAACTAGCTAAGCCAAGTACTACTAGACCTATTAGGTAATACAAAAGTGTCTACCAACGTGTCTAGTCAACTTGGGCAAATTGGCCAATGCAGGGCAAGTCCATTTGGTCAGTTTTAACCAGCCTGGACAAGCATGCCAGTGAAGGTGGTATAGTAGTGTTGTCTGACCACTGTCTGACCGTAGTAGTGTTCCACCCACACCTGTTCGCTCATGGACAACTGGACAGTCGTTGACACCGTGTCGCGGATCAGGTTCGCTACCTGCCCAGGTAAGTTTATTTTAAATGAGTTCCATACATTGAGCTCACCTTTTCACTTATTTAAATTCAGCAATGATATTATCAGAATTAGAGGAAGCCAAGTTAAATTGCATAGGGATCATAAATAGTTCTATATCATATGCCCTTTTGAGTCCAGAAATTTTTATGGTATATCGTTAAAGAATATTCGACCTTCGCACGAGAATGTGTGTATGTGTGTTGAGATTAACTCCAGAAATTGATCTTTATCTTCTTACGACCTTCATCTCTCAGTAAATATTCTATTGGAATGTCACGATGAGGTGGCCACCGCAGGTTTTCGCGGAATAACCTTGGTTTTCATGGACGTCTCAAAATGTTATCTCGACTTTCATTTTATAACCTCCCTTATTACCTTCACCTAAAACTTGAGATTGACCTTCACATGACCTTCACAATAACCTTCCAACCAATATAGCTACTAGTACTCGATTAGTCCACTCACGCTGAGGCTGCCACCGTAGGTCTCTGCCAGGATCTTCTTGTTGGTGGTGGTGATGATGAGCTCCAGGACGAAGCCGTGCCAGGGTATAGCACTGAGGGTGAACAGGTAGACGCCGTCGTAAGGCGCGGTGAACACGCCCGTCGCCGCGTTGTAGCCGCCGCCCACGTTGGTCACTACCTTATCAAACCTGAGGACCGAATGGTCACCTACATCCATGGGAGCGTTGGCCTCGCCGCTGAACATTACGTGAAACGCCGACAGCTTGGGACTGCCTGTAAGGTCAACAAGATAAGAAGATAAGATAAGATAAGATAAGATAAGATAAGATAAGATAAGATAAGATTAAGATTAAGATAAGATAAGATAAGATAAGATAAGATAAGATAAGATAAGATAAGATAAGATAAGATAAGATAAGATAAGATTGGGAAAGGTAAGGTACAATAAGATACGATGAGACAACTTTATTACCTTTAATAAAAAAAATTAAGATACTGGAGTGTAAGTGGGTGTGTTTGTAGGTATGTGTGTGTGGGTGTGGCCATGTGCAGGTTGATATTGTCGTTGTCCTCGTGATGGTCATCGTCGTCATCATCATCATCATCATCATCATCATCATCATCATCATCATCATCATCATCATCATCATCATCATCATCATCATCGTTCAAAGTATCGCCAAAACTCCCGCTAGCAGCAGGTGAAAGTATTCCCTCCATCCCTTCAAAGTATCCTTTGGGCTCGCTGCTAGCCGCGGATCATCATCATCATCATCATCATCATCATCATCATCATCATCATCATCATCATCATCGTTCAAAGTATCGCCCAAACTCCCGCTAGCAGCAGGTGAAAGTATTCCCTCCATCCCTTCAAAGTATACTTTGGGCTCGCTGCTAGCCGAGGATGCGAAGCGCACTACTGTTTAAAAGTGACGGAAAGAGCGATTAATGGCTACAAGGGTTCGGGTAAGGGTTAGTTGTAGATATATCCCTAGCCCTTGCCCTAACCCTTTTTTCTACAAAAATGCTTTAACCGTCCCCAAAACCCATTTGCCTTCTTGGATTCTTAAATTGTATGAAACCAAGTGAGGACACTATCCGGCGTCAATAAATGGTTCGAAAAAATTCTCAGATGGTTCGTAAATGACAGTTGACCTAGAAACAAATACAGCGTGACCTAATTCGTTGCCTAGAGGAAACGAAACTTACTTTTCCCTTTGTAGTCTTTCACCGACACTGTAACTGAGCAGGCTGCTAACCTCGCTTACCTCCCTTCAAGGGACAAGGGACATACTTTGGCCTGCTGCGCAGCGTGTGCCTGGAGTATACTTTCTTTCGATCGCAACTATGTGCAATGGATGCATCATCATCATCATCATCATCATCATCATCATCATCATCATCATCATCATCATCATCATCATCATCATCGTCGTCGGCGTCATATCATAGTGATAGCAGTCTGTCAGAGACGTGGAGGAGACAATGTGATAACAGCACTCTCACTTTGCTGCTGCATCTTGGCCTGCAGCGACGACAGCTCCGTCTGCATCTGCGTCTGTCTTGCTTGCAGGTCCGCGATGGTGTCTGCCTGCTGCTGGATCACTTCCTCCAGAGGGTTGTTGGCTGCCTTCAGCTGTGGAACCGCTATGGCCATCACCAACAACACTGCAGCTACGGCCGCCTTCATCTTCCTTTAAAATCCAAGGACATGTTTACAAGATAAAATGTATAGGCCTACTTTTCATTTAGTTATGATTCTTTATCATAAAACGGTTGTAAGCAGTTATAATAAACCATTACTAAGAAAATGGCAAAATCCTAATAATGTATAGGTATTCAAACATTTAGTAAAGCAATAACATCGATAATAATGATGATCATCTTCATCATTAAATTGACGGAAAGAAGAAGAAGAAGAAGAAGAAGAAGAAGAAGAAGAAGAAGAAGAAGAAGAACAACAACAACAGCAGCAACAACAACAACAACTAGAAGAACACCAAGAAGAAGAAGAACAAGAACAAGGGGAGGATGAGAAGGAGAAAGATGAGGAGGGAGATTATTACGATCGCACAAAAAGAAAAAGAATTAGTCAATGAAAATGATCATAAATACACAATAGTAATAAAGTAAACAAAAATAACATTACGATAAATAAAATAACAAACAACAAACAAACAAACAATCAACAAGCCAACTAATTACCTAACTAATTAATTAAGTAGCAAATAACTATCGAATGAACTAACTTTGTCCTATAACCAATTCGGTGACAGGTGACATAAAATTAGAAAAAAAGGAAATACATACCTTGAATTAATATAATTAATAGCACAGAAGAACTAGGAAATTCTTGACCTTGTTCTGGAGCAGGAAGAAGAACGACTGGTTCGTGTTGTCCTGTGGCTCACAAACAAAACGATTTCTGGTTTATCGTTGGGTCACTCCACCACCATGAAGCATACAGAATATCAGAGAACTGTGCTTGAAAGACTACTTTACAGAATGCCACAGTCTCCGCTGCTCGTTGTTCCCGAAACCAGTTTGTGCACAAGAGAGAAAGGAATAATAGTTCGTAGTTTCTGGTCCGCAGTTTTGTGATTAATATATATTCGACGCTGGCTTAATTTTCTTTTTCAAGGACGCGTTGGCCATATAAAAAAAATTGTAGAAGCCTCTTAGCTGACAAAATAAAGTTAAAACAAATCTGTAAATAAAAAGAACTGCAAGCGCCTTTTGTATCTATATATCTCCTTGAATAGAAAGGATTTGAAATAAATGTGTGAGTAAACACTGGTAACGTCTCACCGAGGAATTTCGCCTTGGAACCCGCGTTGTAAAGGTTATGAGCTGTATCTTTACTTTTACTCGTCAACACAGCGATTTCCTAAGTTTGGGCTCAAATGAGATAAGATCGGAAAATATATATTTTTTAAAAAAAAGAAGTTATGGTGGGTATAAAAGTGTTCCTGGAAACCTTAAATATCGCAAGGAAAAAAGGAATACATTCCATAGGGACATCCCATTTCTCACAGCCAGCTTCGTGAGAGCGGTGTTCATTTAATCCTCTCTCTCCCTACCGTACGTTTAATGTACAGAGCACAGGCGCCCGGTCGGGAGTTCTGTTCCGTTCAGTGAATACATTAACGTCCCCGGACACAATGCGTATAGGGGACAAGGAGAGATGGTTGTTCGTTGAGTTAAGAAGTCATTATGGGTAGGAAACATGCTAAGGAGCGCGCAGCGCAGCTGCGACTTTCGGGTAGGGAAAGTTGGTTGGATTTGGACAGGGAAGAGCAGCAGCAAGCGAAGGAACAAGTAGGTCAGCTGAGGGAAAACGACAGGGTGCCAAGGGACGCCAAGGCCGGGCAAGAGTGGAGACGGAAGAGGGAGGCCCGGGAGAGGAGGGCCGTTCATCGCTGTATACAGCGGCTAGGATCACTTACACCTAATGGCCAATAGGCCGGGAGCTGATATTTTCGACTTCACCAAGAGACACAAAACATCCAAGAGTATCAGAGAGTTTAAAAATCCTTTTCAGGACCAATTTAAAAATTTAAAAGCCTGTAAATGGCTGGGGATAGATTAAAATCAATGGAAACCTTGTCGTGAAAAAAAAAAAGAGAAAAAAAGAGTCATTCATGAGAACAGATACCCAGGACACATAGGTCGACTGAAGGTAAGAGTCATGTGGTGAAAAAAGGTCAGTCATGGAAACGGATACCCAGGACCCAAAGGGTCGACTTGAGGTATGAGCCATGTGGTGAGAGGTGTCATTCATGAGAGCAAATACCCAGGACCCAAGGGATCAACTAGGGTATAAGTCATTTGGTGGGAGTGGTGTGAGAAACTAGAGTCAGGAAGTTACACAATTGGGAGACGAAGAGAAACCGACCAACTGTGGGGGTCTGGCCCCACCCAGGAAAGGTAGTGGGCAGATCTACTCGGAGTTAACGTATTAACAACAGGGGATATATTCACGGAACACTCAAAGAGGTGCTAATTTAAAGATATACAGCCTACGAGATCTATCGCAGTTTACAGCCCGAACGGCATGCAAGAGCAAGGCTAACCTTAAGCGTCTCTGAGGCTAGAGATACGCCGCGACTCTGGAGTGATAGATACAACTAGCGGCCCTCAGAAGGAGGCTAATATCAGAGGAGAGGGAGAAGATGACCAAGTCGGAGACCGTATCGCCCAGGCAAGCCTCTCGACACGCGGACCTCACAGCGGCAAAGTCATCGGCTAGGGACATACAAAGAAAAATGCAGTGGTCGAAGCTGATAGTACTGCCACAAATGCAGTGTTTTGTATAATACGGGCAAATAGTGCGCCCGGAGCAGAGGCGCAGTGCGATTGACTTGAGATGGGGTGACGTGGGCAAGCAAGGGTCAGTGGGGTCGGATGTGGCGCCTGGAGCAGGGCAAATTCACATCTGTCAGCACACCAGGTAGAGTAGTCCGCTTCCCATCCCGAAAGTAACTTGCGCTTGACAACAGCAAGTACCTCAAGGAGGGAGGGAGGAATAAGTCTGGAAGCATGGGAAAGACCAGCAGAACCTAGGGCCGCCGCCCGGTCTGCCCTCTCGTTGCCCAGCAGTCCCACGTGAGAAGGGATCCAATAAAAGTGAACCATTACACCCTTCTCGGCCAAGGCGGCAACATAGTCAAGGATGGAGTGTAGCAACCCAGGGCGTGAGTGACAGTGCATGCCATCAAGGCAGTGCAGTACGGTTTTGGAATCCGTAAGTATCGAAATTGGTTTCGGGTGGAGGTGGTGGTGGTGGTGGGGGGGGGGGGTGGTGCACCAGGAAGCGCCGCCCCGAGTGCCCCCCAAAGAGCCTCCCTGATCGCGACGAGTTCGCAGGCGAGGATGGACGAGCCGGGAGGGAGACCTCCAGAGGAGGAGTCCCCGCCGTCTACGTATACACCGAATCCAGCAGCACCGCCCGGGAGAACTGATCCGTCCGTGTATGTACGGTCGGTACCCGCGAGCGAGGAAATCAGCTCTTGGGCCATAGAAGTGAGGATGGGTAGGTCACTAGAACGGGTAGAGGAGACCGCCGCCGGCAACAGTGGTTAAAGGAGTGGACTCCCAAGGGGGGCGAGGAGGAGGAGGGACAGGTTCCACTCTAACTCCTCGACGAAAAGGCTCACCCAGGGTATTTGAGATATACTCGGCAATGCCAATATTGGGGGACACGCGAGCGTCTCCTCAAATAGTACACACACCTGTATACCCATTAACTGCTGGATGGACTAGGGTGTGTTAACTTATTGTTTGTAGGAGCTATAGATATTGATGATGATGATGATGATGATGATGATGATGATGATGATGATGATGATGATGCTGATGACGATGATGATGATGCTGATGACGATGATGATGATAATACATAGGCTTACATACATACATACATACATACATACATACATACATACATACATACATACATACATACATACATACATACATAACTTTTATAAAATGCATTTCCTAAAAATCAGCTCAATGCGGTTTTCAAACAAAAATAAATAAAAAGGGCTATATATTAAAAATGTATTGTTCATTAATTCAAATTAGTGTGCGAGATTCCCTCAAATTAATTGATGTTTCTTTTTCAGTAGCATTAATTTGTCCAAGTTTTCAGATAGTAAAACTAAAACATCGATTCTTTCTTGTGAGATATTGTCACGTGGGGTTTATGGGCTCTGCACAATGGAATTATGGACCCTCACGTTTATTCGGTGGGAACTGCTAGTAAGTCACCCTATGAATTACTTTAATAAATTTATTTGTTTAGCTCGTTCTGTGTTAAGGTTGGGGTACAGAAATAGAAAAATGGTAAAAGATTACTGTCACACTAGCTTTCACACGGCTATGAATCATATGTAGTCCAGCCACTTGATAACAGTTAAAATCACACATTTATTTCTTCTACTCTATACAAGATTCTCTAAGTACTAATCTAACTTAAAATGTCTCAGTTACTGCTAATAGTTCGATCGCTGATAGTCTAGGCAGCTATTATATCTTCCTCGGGCACTTGCTATTACTTTGCATGTAGATTTGGACTACTGTGGTCCGTTATACAGTTTCTGAAGAGTTGGACTACTGTGGTCCGTTTCGATCAGTTTAAGTGCACCTTCGGTGAATACACTTAACTGCTAGATGGTGTGTGCGAAGTCCTTCTGTGAGGTAGCTTCTGGTCCACCTGTGTCATTGTGTAGTTGGGTTCCCTTGCCACGCTGTGGGGTCTGACAGGGTGTTTTTCCGGGTAGCTCTTTCCGACTTGTGCGGTAGAGGCTCCTCAACCAACTCGTCGTTTCTGTGGAGTGGGGTGCACAGGATAGCTCGCCTGCTCGTCTGTAATATAAGAGACGAAATTCTGCACAACCCTGAATAATCGGTTTGTGCAGAGCGTCTCACTGAAAGCCAAAGTAGCCCTCAGTGATAGCTCCACATCTCTATACATAAGCGACGAACATTCTGCTACTTCCGGGGTCCACTGGAATCTCACTCTAAATTCCTATACATACATAAATATCAATCGTGTCTAACTATACACATACAGAATTAATAATAATATAAACATTCAGTGGTACAGTCACTGGTCTGCAAACATACATATAAGTTAAACAACAGTGGTTCCGTATGGTATGCAACATGGCGGTGCAACCGGTCGTGTTTCGCCACGTGTTCGGCTTTTCCACATGGTCACGCAAATTCGGATTAACAATTCACATTTATGCATAGCAAATTCCACAAACATAATTTCAACAATAATATAAATATATCACGATGAAACAGAAGGGTGTTCATTTACCTGTTTGACAAGTTCAGGCCCGTGATGGCTTGATAGAATTCTGAGATTCTAAAGTCCTGCTTCCTGGTCTATGAGTGAAGAGATTTCTCTGCTAGCTATTTAGATGTTACTTCTTCCTCGTCTCACACACGACTGACCAAAACTGTGTGTAGGTTTTGACCCATCAGAACCGGCTCTACCCGCTTAGCCTGCTGGTCATTGGTTAAAACGGTCAGATTCAAAGCTCAAGTGCTGACTCACTACGCTGTGTGTGGCTGGCTCGCCGTGTGTGGCCGGCTGTGTACTTTAATTGCTGCTGTGTAATATACTGACTCTCTACTGTTCCAATTACTACACAAGGCTGAATAGTGATAGGCAGAGTTAAAACTAGCCAGTTCATGACAGATATATGGCACAAAAGAAGAAGAAGTAGTAGTAGTAGTCAGGGCCGGACCCAGGGGTGGGGGTCGAGTTACTTGGGTTCCGGAACGCCCCTCCAAACTTTAAAAACAAAATTGAATTTTTTTAATGCATTGTAAAAGCATGCGGCTTGCCTGCAGTGAAGAACATGATGGGAGCACTGAGGGAACTGTCACTGTTTTTCTCAAACTCTCCAAAGAGACAAAGAAAACTTGAAGATACCTTCGAAGCATCTCAGCCTGATACGACAAAGACAAAGCTTGTTGATCTGTGCAGAACAAGATGGGTAGAAAAACATGAAGCACTGGAGGTTTATACATCTCTCTTCCTGGTTTTTCACGACTGTTTAATAATACAGGATGCTATGTACGCGCCTTTCCCCAAGGCTCAAAGCGCGGCGATCTTTACCAACATACACGCTCACCTGTCTCATTTATCCTCACACACACCAAATACACATACATCACTCAAACAGGTGGTGTAAAGGCATGGAGATCGCTATTAGAAGACAGAAGAAAATCGAATTTTTATTTTTGAAATTTTTATATTGACTGCATCCTGTACCATTATTGAAGGGAGGGAGGAAACCGGAGTGCCCGGAGAAAACCTTCGGTGACCTCAATAGTCTCGTAACTAAGTCACATACGTTCGCCCCTTGCGGGAATCGAACCCGCGACCTTCGGCATAGGAAACCGGCGACTTATCCATTGCGCCACGAGGCCACCTCATTTTGGGACAAATGTGTGAAGACAGTGACAATTGGGACAGTGAGACATTGACCAAGGCAACTGGCTTTCTCCACACCTTGAGCAGCAGTGTTTTCCTCGTTGCATTCGTTGTCGTCCGCAATTGTTTGCGTTACTTAAAACCGTTGACAGTGAAGCTGCAGAAAAGGACAAAAGATGTTGTCGATGCCTACAGGGAAATCAAAGAGGTCAGTAACTGCATGTCTTCTATTAGACAGCGTTTGTTGCCTGGTTTGGTGAAGTCAGCAAAATGGCAAATGCTTTGACAACTGATGTTATTGTTCCTCGTCAACCATCCCGACAGACTCTCCGTGACAACCAACCTGCGGCCACTTCAGAAGAATATTTCAAGATTAGCATTGCCTTTCCTTTCTTGGAACACCTGTCAACCGAATTGGACTCGAGGTTAAAAAATGCTGACCTAGCAGTTGATGGTCTCTGTCTGGTGCCAAGCACTTTAATAGACAACCAGAATGGTTTCATGCAGGTTCCAGAAGGGGTGAAGACACTGGCAATGTTGTGGGAGTCTGACCTACCTACCCTTGATGCAGAATACCAAGGGTGGGTTTGCAAATGGCGAAGTGCTGCTGAGAATGCGACAGCTATCATCCCATCCACGGCATCAGAAGCACTGAAATATTGTGACAGGGAGTTTTATCTCAACCTGTTCATCACGCTAAAGAACCTTTGCACCTTGCCTGTCACTACTGCCGAGTGTGAGCGTTCAAACAATCAGTTGCGCAACCTGAAAAACTACCTGCGCTCTACAATGGGGCAATAGAGACTCAATGGACTTGCTTTACTAAAAGTGCACAGGGATGTTGATATTGACTTCAAAGAGGCAGTGAACTGTTTTGCCAGAAGATACAATTCACAAATGGTACTAATGCCGAAGAACCTATTGCAGCAAGACTAAAAGTGAAAGCAGTGCGGTGATGTTCATAAACTACAAGGTAAAGCTTTATACCGTTAACGATCAACAAAAAGTAGGGAATAATAATAGTATATAAAACATCTCTGCTGATAAATAAATGTTTATGTGTGTGTGTGTGTGTGTTTTGTTTGTTTGTTTTTTTAAAGGGAGGGGCAGAGTATAATATTTTGTACCCCAGAGTTTGTTAGTTCAATTGTTCAAAAATCTCCTTCCAATACCCATGTGTTTTATAGGGTCTTCGAATTGTTAGTTCCCGAGCTTTAAGCTCAGCTCTGGAGCTTTGGTTTTGGGCTTTGTCCGTCCGTCCAATGTCCGGCATCGGGCGGTGATATTTGCGCTTTTTTTTTTCTGAAACTAATGGACGAATTTATTTGAAACTGAATATTTAATTAGGAAACAGTGAACCCTACCAGATGACAAAATAGTTTGTAAGCTTATACCGGCGACGTCATCATGGTGACGTTATAATTTGTTGTGCGTGTGGTTTTTTTTTTCTTCTAATCCCATTTCCTCATAGATTTCACCAGGGATTTGGTTCAAGTTTGGCGCGTACTAAGAAGACTTAAACTGTTTCTCCAAGATAAAACCAAACTTATGCAAATCGGATGACGTAATGACGTCATTTTTAACAGAAAATTAAAAATATTTAAAATTAAATATATTAAAATAAGTAATTACGGTGTACAGATGCCTTGAACCTTAAACCAAACTATGGTATATTTAGTGAAGTCATCGTGTGATTTTATCAAGGTGACATCATAATTTGTTGTTGTTGTTTCTAATCCTATTTTCTCCCAAACCACCGGAGGGATTTGTTTCAAGTTTGGTATATCTTTTCCTATGCCCCCAACTTGAAACAAAATTTATGCAAATCGAGTGATGTAATCATAATAACGTAGCCTTTTAATTCATTTCTTTTCTCTCTCTCTCTCTCTCTCTCTCTCTCTCTCTCTCTCTCTCTCTCTCTCTCTCTTAAATTAAACGCAAATTAAACCGCTAAACAGTCTTCATAAAAGAGCAATCAAGATACTCTATAAGTCTTATAATATAAATACAGATATTCCAACTACTGAGAAATACAAAGAACTCCGAATACTCCCACTTCAAAAACAATTTGTATTTAATACAGCTATCCTTATGTTCAAAATCACACATGGAAAAACACCAGCATATCTTGATATATTTTTTACTAAGCCAATTGTTGGGCATAGACTTTATAATTATAAACTACCCCTCCCTCGCATTGATTTATACAAAAATAGCCTATCATTTAATGGAGCTGCTGTATGGAACTCTCTTCCTCTGGAGTGTAAACATTGCACCACAATATTTTCTTTCAAAAATAACCTATGTAAACATCTGCAAAATTAATTATAAGCTGATATTTTTTATATGATAACACAGTTTTTCATGACATTGTAGTAAGATAGTAATAGTAATGATGATGATAATAATAATATTAATTATAATAATAATTATTATTGTTGTTATTATTATTGTTATTATCATTGTTGTTATGATTATTATTTGTATTATTATTATGAGGGTGAGGGATAGGAAGGGTGGTGGTTGTCTAACATTGTTTAAAGATCATGATGAAGATGTTGGTGTGATTGTGTGTGCATGTGTGTGAGTGCATGTGTGTGTGATTTCTATGATTTCCAAGTTAATGTTAAAGGTTATTTATTATGTTAATTTGTTAAGGGACAGATTGGAAGATTAGACTTCTTAATAGTCTAAAATCTTTATCCCTAATAAAAAAAAGTTTCAAAAAAAAAAGTTTCAAAAAAAAGTTTCTCTCTCTCTCTCTCTCTCTCTCTCTCTCTCTCTCTCTCTCTCTCTCTCTCTCTCTCTCTCTCTCTCTCTCTCTCTCTCTCTCTTTTTTACCTTTTCCTTTAAACTTTGTATGTAGGCTTAATGAGAGTGTACAGATGCGTTGAGCCTTAATAAAAACTTATGTATATCGAGTGACGTCATCGTGGTAACTCGGCGTCCATCGTCCGTCCGGAGGTAATGTTTAGTTAAGAAATAGTGAACCCTACCAGATGACAAAAGGAGGTAATGTTTAGTTAAGAGATAGTGAACCCTACCAGATAACAAAAGGAGGTAATGTTTAGTTAAGAAATAGTTAACCCTACCAGATAACAAAAGGAGGTAATGTTTAGTTAAGAAATAGTGAACCCTACCAGATGACAAAAGGAGGTAATGTTTAGTTAAGAAATAGTGAACCCTACCAGATGACAAAAGGAGGTAATGTTCAGTTAAGAAATAGTGAACCCTACCAGATAACAAAAGGAGGTAATGTTTAGTTAAGAAATAGTTAACCCTACCAGATAACAAAAGGAGGTAATGTTTAGTTAAGAAATAGTTAACCCTACCAGATGACAAAAGGAGGTAATGTTTAGTTAAGAAATAGTGAACCCTACCAGATAACAAAAGGAGGTAAAGTTTAGTTAAGAAAGAGTGAACCCTACCAGATTGATTGATTGATTGATTGATTTATTGTTGCTTTAGGTCCAGCGGACTCTTCCGAGCCAAATCAGGACCGGACAACCCCCGATCCGCATAAAAGATCTGCCGAAACAACCCTAGTGGGAAAATTGAATGCCCTCCACCGGCCAGTCACTTTACAATAAAGACATCCCACGCGGGGGACGGCTGAGGGTTGACCTCAACTACGCGAACACCCCGGTTACAAAAACAAAATAGAATACAAACATCATTATAAATCATCAACAAAACACATACATATAAAATGCCTATAGTGCGAAATAATACAATCATAGGAAGCCCTAGTGACCACCCGGCAGAAAGCGTCCAACACTCCCAAGCTGATCCAACAGACCTCATACACAAACAAGGAGTCTTGTCCAGGAAGAGTTTTCAAGAAAAAAGGTAGGTCATTGATCTAGCGAAGAAGAAGAAAGTATAGCAGAGTGATAGGACAGATCAGGAATGGGAAAGAGCAAATGATGAAGACAGCGACAGTGGGAAAAAACTTACTTAAAAAAATCGAGTGAAATAGTCATTTTTTTTAAATAAAATGTTAAAATATCAATTAAAAAAAAAAACTTATTGTGTAATTAGAGTGTACAGATGCCTCGAACTTTAAACAAAGCTAAGCTAAATTGAGCGACGTCATCGTGGTTTTTTTGTGTGTTTTTCTTTTTTTCTAATCCTATTTTGTACCAAGCTACTGTTGGGATTTGGTTCAAGTTTGGTATATACTTAGGCTTTCTATATATGCCTCCAATGTAAAACTGAATTTATGCAAATCGAGTAAAGTACTCATGATGATGTCCTTAAAATTTTAAATCCTTTACACGTTGTATGAAATTAGACTGCACAGATATTTGATCCTTGTCAAAACTTTTTTTTGTCTTCTCTAATCCTATTTTCTCCCACACTACTGGAGGAATTTCCAATTTAAGAGCTGCTCTAGGCAGTGGTGGATACAGAATCAAACTCAAGCGGTCCAAGGCGTCAGCGTGGGCACATCGCCTAACGCCTCAATCCTTGTATTTATGTAACTGGCTCTCACCCCTTGGTACATGAGGGTAAATATATGTAAAATTCAGGAATAATATCTTCATAATCCTCCTCTTCCTCCAACTTCTTCTCCCTTTTTGCCCTTCTTCTTTATTGTCTCATATACATGGTGTGTGTGTGTGTTTTTGTGTGTGTGTGTGTGTGTGTGCGTGCGTGCGTGTGTGTGTGTAGAGCGCCCCACTTTTTTCAGCACCCCCTTTTTTTCTAAATACATACCTTGTTTTAAAAATCTCTTAATTGCACATAATTAGTTATACATATATTATTATGCTATTTATAGTTTTATGGTAATATCTGGTACAGACGCATTTAGATCTAGGTTAGGTTATGGCTAGGTTACAAAACAATCAGTCATATCACTATGTGATCAATGACGCAAAACGTTTAAGAAACCCTAGCTGTTTTGATACAGGTGCCAAAATCCTTGTGTAATTTTAGTTACACGCTTATTTTTGTCCAATCAGAAATAAGATTTTACACAACTGCGCAGGTGGTGTTTTCCAACGGAAGTTCTAGAAAGTGCAAGGTCGAGGTGTCTTTGCATCAGACGTCAATATCTTGCAGTGCTATTCTGACAAAGTTTCAGTAAGAAAGAACAACATTCAAAATGCCTCGACGTGGTTCAAGCAGGTAAAAGTATATGTTTTAATTGATTTATTTAGTTTTGTATGTTTTAATTCATTAGCGAGTAAATAAGAACAGTTTTTTATGCGACCTCGTGCTTGCAGCAGACGATCATGATGCTGCGTTTTCTCGAACTGTTTTGGTTCAGATTTATTGCGTTTTTACCGCGATAGTATTGCTGATTTCGTTAACATATCCTTCGCCGTGAATGTTAGGAAACACACACCATGAAATAAGCATTTGAATTAAGTTTCTTTAATGACAGGCTGTTCAGTACTATGGCAATGTTAGATCTTCAGCCTATCCTCAAGTGAATAGGCCATGGCATAATAATATGAATCACAAGTAGATTGTTGTCTTTACGTAATAAATGCATATATGTAGTAATACACCGAATTGCATCATTCGAACACATTATGCATTTATTGTTTCAATTGTTTTAAAATTTGATTTATGTTTTATTCTAATAATAATTGTGAACTGGGACAACCTAGCAAGCTGATATCAGCTTACACTTAGAGTTAAGCAGTCCGAAGTCCAATACTGCAGTTGTGCTTTATACTGACAGTATTTTAATACGTACACGCATGAAATGTTCAAACAACACTTTACTCCCGTTTCCTACTCCTTCGGATGAGAGTATAAACCGAGGTCTAGTCTGTGTCGCATGCACTCCATCATAACGGACTTTAAAGATTCTGACGCTCATGTCCTAGACGGGCGAGTGCCGGTAACAAGAACATACCCAGCATTTGGATGCAGAGTCCTCAATAAGCTGAGAAGAAGAAGAAGAAAAAAAAAGAAGTTACTAATTCTAAACTCATGCAGTCTTGGGAGATGGTGGACATGCCTTTACTGCTTTACATTGTCGATCCGTCAGCAGTAACAAGAAAAACGTCTCAGATTTTCTCCCAGTTTGAATACAGTATCATTATCTTTAACATTCAGCAGTGACAATTGACAGCAGTATTAGAGGAAGCCACTGCATGTGATGGATTGATTTAATGTGCTGTTGAATTCAAAATCTATAGAGGCGGTGGCGGAGGCTTTGGAGGTTTCCAATCACGACAGCGCTCGTTTTCTCCACCACCATCACCTCGATATCAGTAAATAGTACAACTCATAATTCATATTAACTGCTTGCTTTCAAACTTTCTTAAATGTTACCTTGCTGAAATTTGGTAATGGATATTAGTTGCTTGTTGCTAAATATTGGAATGGATGTACAGTTGTGGACAGATGTTCAGCTTTAAATGCACCAGAGGTGGTCTTTTTACCACTTTTTGTTTGTGTTTGTTTGTTTTGAGAATTTGAAATTGAATTTTTATGTAGGCTGTGAATGTGATGATCAAATGATTGACTTTTGTGCTGAAAAAAACCACAACAACATTAATTTAAATAGAAAATGGGTTGTCAATCAGTGTTTGAACTGTTTCAGTGTTCACTTTGTTTGCAGTACCATCTGTATCATACAATCATGACTTGTTTTACACTAGATGGTGAATGTTTCAACAATTTGTTCTCTTTGTTAGGAAATTTCCAATTTCGTTTAACATTAATTTTTTGACTTTGAAATATGACTAGTAGTAGTAGTACTAGTAGTAGAAGTTACTTTTTTTTCTGTTGTTTGAGTTTTGGCTGTCAGAATTGAGACAGACTGCACACAAATATAATTATTTATGTGTGCATTGGTGGTGGGTGGGATGGGAAGGGTTATAAGATAATTTATTTATTTATGCTGTATTGAGCAGTAGTTTTAATAACTGTTGTGTACCATTTTTCATCCTGGTTGCTTGCCTTTTGCTAATGCTGCTTCTGTTTTTTTGGCAGACCTGCTCCAAGAGCGCCTCCAGTCCAAAGTAGACCCATGTCCAGTGTGCCAGCTCATGCTCCCCCTCCTCCCATGGCTATGGGTCAGCCTGCCCCTAGACAGCCTGGCATGATGGCTCAGATAGCCACCACAGCTGCTGGAGTGGCTGTTGGATCTACTGTGGTATGTTGCTGTTCTATCTTCTCTACGTTGACTTCACCTTCTTCCTAGTGAAGATTCTGAAGACTTTTGGGATTGAGGAGAGAGATATATATCAGTTCTTGCAACTAATTTGTGTGAATATTATGTCCTTATTGATTTAATAATAATAATAATAATAATAATAATAATAATAAACAGTTGTACAGTGCCTTTTCTCACTAGAAATCTAAATGCTTTACAGAAAGAAAGAAAAAATTAAATATATATAAAAATAAAATAAACAATAATTGTGTGTTTTTTAAAAAAAAAGTTGTCCAATGATTGTAACAAAGTAAAAGGCATTAAAAAAAAAAAATTCGGAAGTTTTCTACAATCAATAATTGTTCTAACATTCTGTTGACCTGCAGACTATTTGTACAAACGTTCCCAGATGTTAATGAATATTATGTGTGTGTTGTTCAGGGCCATGTGGTGGGCCATGCATTAGTGGGTGGTGGTAGCAATCACGGTGGCGGTGGCGGTGGCTACCCTCAGCAGGTGGAGGGCCAACCCATGCAGGTAGCACCGCAGCCAGTGGGACAGCAACAGCAGGTGTATAACCCCTGCCAGCGCGAGCTCCAGAACTTCCTGGACTGTGCACAAGGACAGTCCGACATCTCCCTCTGTTCCGGCTTCAACGAGGCGCTACGGCAGTGCAAACTTCAGTATGGTAAGTCACGAGTGTGGTCCTTTGCATTGCG
Source organism: Oncomelania hupensis (assembly GCA_036898135.1). NCBI lineage: Eukaryota > Metazoa > Mollusca > Gastropoda > Littorinimorpha > Pomatiopsidae > Oncomelania > Oncomelania hupensis. The sequence continues at coordinate 22,504,487 of CM072521.1, read as the reverse complement.
TTATTCGTGGCTGCAGTCACAATTGTTTTGAGTATTGGTGATGTGAAAATAAGCTTGGACTAAATGTAAGCAATCAAAGTGGTCTGGGCCGTTAATTGGTGGCTTTACCAACAAAAACAAACAAACAAAACTGAACTAGGAGTTATATTTAAGGGATTCTCCTTCTCTGCATGTTTGGTCAGTTGTTGAATAGCACCCTGGTTTTATCTCTGTTGAAGGGATAAGAACTAGAATATTTGGTAGTAATGAAAAGGTACCTAGGTTTTTATCGGCCCATGAAAATATGCTGTTCCAGACTATACGCAGTATGGATGGAAATACAGTGAAAGGGATAAGGTTTGGGACACTGGCGAATCTGTTGACAGAGAAATCGGATAATAAGTGACAATGTATTTATTGACCCTTGTGTAAAGTCAAGTTTTGAACTGACTTGAGAACTTAATTATGTTGATTATTTTTCACTGCAGCCATGTCCGATGCATATTAATATGAACTAACTAGAATGGGCCATTTTGTTTCTTTTCCGGTCATAAGGAATGGATAATAGAGAGTTGCTGCAGTGTCCCACTATTGAAGATCTTGCATCACGTAGGAGATATTAGTGTGTTAGGTCAGTGCTCTTGTTGCAAATAAATCTGACTGCATGCATGGTTGTGCAGTGTTCATTTTTTGGGTGCACCTTGTGTTAATGATGCATACAAATTAAGAATTGCCTATAAAATGTTGAATGAGTGCACAAGTTGGAACCACGTTTCCTATATTTTGTCTGTCACATTTTAACATCATGCTATTGTTGGCTGTGTCATCTGCTACACTAACAAAGGGCAGCTCACTGGCATGCCTGCATGATGGACATTTTAGCCATGTCTAATAATGTAATATACATTACTACACAGTAGTTCCACTTGCAAATGTATTTTAAAATGTGTCCCTTTCTACCCAAACATGAACACTGCTCATGTGTTGATTTTTGCATGTCCAACTATTTATGGGGGGTGAAGGAGGGGGGGGGGGGGGGTGAGGATAGGGGTGGGGAAAAGTTGGGCCAAATAACGTCTTTCATGCTAGCGAACGTATCTGTTGTTAAAATGCGGCATGCCATCAAAATGAGTACATCGAGAGTGAATATACTTAATAGACTTGCTGTACAAAACATGATACAGGAAGTTTTTAAATCGACACTTAAGATCACAAGAGGGGATCATTTTGTTTACAGTGTTTTACATGTTTAACAGAATTAACAATAAAATCAATCTTATTAAGATGTTCAAACGAAGCACAATGCAATTAACAGTTTTTTTGCTTGGTTACATGGTACCAAGGCTTGATAGACCAATACGGACGAAATATTTAGTGTCCACTGCGCTGACTCCGTGCTTCCTTGTTCTTAGTGGTGAGTGCAGGCTTTTTTTGTGTCCTGCCTGCCTGTTAAGATGACCTTTTGTTGCTTGTGTTGTGGATAAATTAGCATGCCCCATTTTGACAACAAAGTCATAGAATGAGCATGCAGCATTTTGACAGCGAAAGTCTCCCAGTTATCATGTCCCATTTGGACAACATGGATGTGCGGTTAGTATGCTCCATTTTAACAGATTGAGCATGCCCTATTTTTTAGTATGAAGATGTGAATTTTTGACGTTACATTGGCGCCATTTTGCAGGTTATGTTGGTATTATCAACTCCGAAATTCCTATGCTTCATATCTGAGATGGCTCATTATTATTATAATTATTGAATGCAGTTTATTAACAGTGGCTTCGTTATGCATAAGTGTTGTTTGTTTTCCCTAAATTTGGTTGAATGTTTCAGTTGCTGCAGCCTTGAAGAGCAGTGGTGAAGCAGCAGAACTGATGAACGTTTTCTGTCAAAAAAAGTTGATATTGGTTTTCTGTAACTAATTTTGGTGGCAGCATTCATGTTTGAGCTTTCCTGTTTCTAGAATTGATTTTATCCAAGGTTTTTTTATTCTGAAACCACCGTGAATGAGATTTGTTTAAAAATCATTTTCCCCATTGGTGTGTTGCAGGTGTACAGCCTTGAATGACAGACACTAGAAGACAAGGGTCAGGAGACAGTGCAAGGATCGGACGAATGAATGTTCTGGCTATTTCCCAATCTTACGATCCTGTGTGCCAAGTAGCTTGTTTAGATGTAGGGTACAACAGAGTTAGCGTATGTACAATAAAAGCAGAAACATTCTTGTCAGTGCTCTGCAGATATTATCACTGAAATGTTCATTGATCTGTGATTTTTGTTATTACAAAATTCCCTTATGAAGTTTTTTATAATAGAAAAAAAAATCCTTTATGAAGTATTTTGTTTTTGAGCATTTTCAACTTTTTATCATTCATTCACCTGCATTCTCATTTTAGCCAGGATGTGTAATCCAGAGCCTCTTACTTAAGCAACTTTAACTCTTTCTATACTTTGCTATGCTGTAGCGTACCTCTACTTTCAGAAGTCGCAGTGTGTAGACTCAACATAGTATACGAAACCAAGGAGGAAAAACCTTTTATATTTTCATTTTAGAGTACGCTTGCAACGTTCATCTGGCATTTACTGTTATTTTAAAGAGTTATTCTAACATGGAAGGGGATGCTGAAAGTGTTGCTAGCAGACGAAGTCGTGAAGTGTGATGAAAATGATGCATAACTCTATCGCTGTAGGTACACTTTGAGGGAGGTAACGCTGTTTTCCACAATAATCAGGGAAAGGTCTATTATTAAACTGTTGCCTCCCTTACACTATTTGTAGCTTTTTCCGTGGGAATCGAATGTGCAAATTTAGGGAGGGGGGGGGTGGGGGGGGGGGGGGGGGGGAAGGGGAAAAGAGAGTGGAGGGAACACATTTTTTAATTTTAAATAATAAATGGGTAAATAGCAAAGATAATTCTATCAAACTTGGCTATTGGTGAGCCCATTCTAATTTTTTTAGGGATTCGTACAAATCGGCCAGTATAGAACAATAAAAAGGGATGCAACCTGCGCCAGTATAGAATGAGTAAAGGAAATGAAAAAGAATTGGGTCGTCTCTTTATAAAGTACTAAAGATTTGGATTGGCTCTTTATTGTGTTATTATAGAGTAGGATCTGTCAAATACTTTTCTCATTTTTATGAACACGTTTTGTGACCTTTTTGCATTCAGTTGTTGGATTGTGGATTAAATTTTTTTTGGAACAGTGCATTTTAATGAGATGGTTGTGCTTGAACTGAATAAATGTAAAGAATGCTCGAAATACCGTGGTATTGCTGCTTTGTGTTTGTATAGCCGAGTCCCAAGTGTATGAAATTTGAACTTCTGTTGAACATCACCATTTTAAAATGGAAAGGAATAACACGTACACACACACACACATTACATTTATGGACACTTTTGACTGGCATGCAGAGCAACAAACATTTTTCTAGATTTTGGCAAATCTGTGAGTGCCAAGTCCTAAATAGTCCATATATATTTTTTATAAAGTCCCACCTTCGCCACCAAAACAAAACCTTTAAAGGGGCTCAGTTCTCGGAATCTATATCAATTATCACAACCAAACTTGGTAAAATTGTGTATACTCACGAGATCTAATAAATAGTAAGTGAATAAATGACTGCACTTCAAATTCAAGATCATGTGGTAATCAAATGTTAGTCAAAAAATGACAATTTTTCACTTTTTTGGTAGGTTATAATCGAATTTATGATTCTTTGATGTATAATAGATATCAATGAGACACACATCCTAAACAAATTTGGTCAACATCACTCTCAAGTCCCGGTCACTGGAGCAGCTCAAAGTCGGTTAGTATAGATACTTTGGTGACCTTGACCTTAAGCTATGAGAGATATCAAGTCCAAATTTGTATTTAGAGATGATAGACAGATGATTAATGTTTATAGGGTCCAACGGACTTCTAGAAACCGGACTCAGGACCAAACCAAACTATTCAAAATCAGACTAGATCGTTAACACATTAAAATATGATAAAAGATGTGCATAAAAGTTATATACTGCTGAATTTTAACCAATCATAAAAAAACAAAATGACATGACCTATATGCAATCAAACAAACCAACATCACGTAAAAATGTCAAAAAAGTTTTGACCATTGGATACTTTAAAAATTTCATTAAATTAAAAGGTACCGAACCAAAATATCTTTCTCTCTCATCAACCAGATCAGCACGTTTAGGCATAAAATGGCGGATGGAAAATGATTTGTCACATGCAAAGCACTACGGCGGTCCATGTGGTTCTTCACCTTTTAAAAGGAAACTATGGGTGACATAAGTATGTCCAATATGAAGGCAGGCCAAAGCAGTTTCTTTTTTTTCACGAATGGACACAAAGTTAGTCAAAGAAGCAGATGAATCTGAAAGAATTTGAAATTGTTGATTTTATTTGATAAGACCATTCGGTCTGCCAGAGCCGTTTACAATATTTAATCGTTCTTATATAGCGCTTTTCCAGCTCAAGAGCTGCTCAAGGCGCTGGCCGATACAGGATCTAACTCAAGCCGCCCGAGACGCCCACCCGCAGCCTTTGGGCGCATGGTCTGACGCCCGGACAACTGAGCACAATCCTGGGCAGCCAGGGATGGGGGAGAAGGACCTAGGTGCATGCTGGGTGTTTTCTTGTCACCGGCACTCACCCATCTAGGACATGAGCGTCAGGATCTTTAAAGTCCGTTATGATGGAATGTATGCGACACAGACTAGACCTCGGTTTATACTCTCATCCGAAGGAGTAGGAAAACAGGAGTAAAGTGTCTTTCCCAGGGACACAACACAATGGCCCGGCCAGGGCTCGAACCCAGGACCTTCCAATCCGCAAGCCGAAGCACTACCATTAGACCACAGTGCCTCCAATAAGAGCCAATCATACAACACCGGTCAAAGTATGGAACAAACTGGAAAATCTCTCAAGGAAAATCAAGATGGAGATCTTTTGCCGCGTAGTCCAGTGCATTATTGTCATGGATGCCAATGTGAATAGGCACCAACGTAAAAACTATCTGTTACCTTCAGACACCAGTTGTGTGTGGAGATCATGAATTGCCGCCAAGAAAGGGTGCGATATCTTTCTCGTGGATAGAGCCTGAAATGCTGACAGTGAATCGGATATTAAAAACAAGGATCTTTTGGACTGATGAACCTGTTTCAGAGCTAAATGAATTCCCTTGAGTGCAGCTTTATAAACAGAACAAAAATCATGTATAACCTGTTGCAAAGGCTGGTCGAAGTGTCTCCCAGAGCTAATGTGTCTCCTTTCTTCGACCCGTCCGTAAAATGTTTTTCATATCCTATATACAATGAACATTGTTCTAAGTAAAGTTGCTTATTATAAACAGCTTTGGAAGTGTAAAGGAGGTGAGATTGAAGTTGATGTGGCTGATCAGTTTCCAAGGTGGAAGCACAGTTAGTCGTCATTAACGGAGTCAATATCTATGCCTGCAGTATCAAAGTGAGGAAGTATTTAGAATTTAGAACATACTAGAAAACGATAGAGGAGGAGTAGAGTGTGATTTTTTGCTTTCCTCTCTGTGATAACTTTCAAAATATTAAGACTTTCTGGCAGCTTTCCCTCAGGTGTTTATTATGTGTCAGAAAGTCAGTTTGATATAAAAAATAATACCCAGAAATTTAACTTGTTTAGAAACTTTGATGGGCTGCCCGCTAACATGGAGAAAAGTGTTAAAAAAAACTTATTGTTTTTGATGAAAATGAATGCATTTGGTTTAGAAAGCGAAAATTTTAAGCTGTTTTCTTATACCTGCTCATGAATTTCATCTAAGCAAAACTGAAGTTGATTTTTCACCTCTGCCAAGGTTTTACCCACAGTTAATATAGAGGAATCATCAACAAACAAGGATTCTTTGGCTTAATTCAGCTTTTGCTGTCCTTTATTTGATAATACATGAGTGTATTTGAAGCCCAGAAGTCAAAGCCATCTCAAGGTCAAGAGCATAGAAAGATCAAAGTCAGTATTTATTACTTTGCATTTTAATGCCACCAATTCATTTAGTTATTTTCTGGGCGCTCGTTTTCATGTTAAATATTGTGAGTTCCATAAGGAGCAAGGGAGTCATGTGGGCTTTGCCCTTCTAGTTTGTATTTATTTGAAAACTCATTTTTATAAATAAAGGCATTCCAAAAACCATCCTACAGTTTATGAAACATTTTCAAGAACACCAAATTTCAACTGGTAAGCTACTGACTGTACATTATTTTTCCTAAAGGAAATACAGCTATACAATATTTTAATAAAGACATAAAACTGTACATTATTTTTCCTAAAGGAAATACAGCTATACAATATTTTAATAAAGACATAAAACTTTACATTGTTTTCATAAAGATGTCAAACTGTTCATGCGTTGTTGATTATTTGTACAGTACATATCTCCTTGAATTTATTCTCAAGATGTGTACACTGACTCATACAAACATTGTTCAAATGACAATACTTTCAAAACAAACTTAATTTGCATTTGAATTTATAGGAAGAAAAACCTTGAGCTGACAATCCTGCTTTAGCATTACAAACTTGCTTGGCCTGCTGTAGTTCTACATATCCCATTCATTCATCATTACAAGGCAATATGCAGTGAACTTCGGATATAGTAAAGTGCCCTGGGACCAAATAAATCTTTAGTATAACCGAATATTTAATATAACCGAAAATCCGTTTACAGTAAAGTTTTTAAAGTTTACTTTACTATAACCGAAACTTTGTTTATAATACAGTTTTAGAGGTTTACTTGACTATAACCGACTTCGTTTATAATAACGATTTTAGAGGGTTAATTTAGCATAACCGAAACTTTGTTTTTGTTTTAATTTAACGTTTACTAATCCAACACTCTCATTATAAAGAGATAGAAAACGCTGGTCTAAAGTGTATGTGGGTGCACAGGGCCGGATCAATCCATTTTCGAGGGAGCGGGGGTGGGGGGGTGCTAGTCTAGTTCTTTTTAAAGTGTATGGTACGGAGTGGTGAAACACCACAAATAAAACTACCGTAACTAACTGCCTTACATAACGTTCTTCCAGTTGAACAAAAAATTCCATCTTCTTCTTTCTTTATTTTTTTAAATTTTATTTATTTATTTTTTGGTTGTTGCCAAGGGGTGGGGGGGATTACTGCCGAACCCCCCCTCCCCTTCCCTCTGGATCCGGCCCTGGTGCAAATAAAGAAGAAGAAAAACAAACCAGAAGAAAAACAAAACAAATCAGTGAACAAATGACCTCCCGAATTTCCATCTTTTACAAGGATTTCTGCAGACTGTTATCGTCTGTGTTTCTATTTGTCTGTGTGTTCACGTAACTCAACATCGTTCAAAATTGAGCTGACATTTGGCGCGTTATATACATGTACATTGGACTCGAACGAATCGCTTTCGTTATTACATATTTTAATTTATATTAATATTTCTGTGTTGGTTTGTTGTCCCTTGCTGAATTCCACACGAAAACTATGTTTTCCCATTTTAACTTACACCCCCCACCCTCCCCAGCCCCACAGCCCCCCACCCCCGGACAGCCGTCTATAAGGCGTCGTGGAGACGTTTCTCTTACCAGAGTTGCCAAGAACAAAATTCAAAGTATTTATTTGAGTGGTTGGACAAGCTCTCTCTCTCTCTCTCTCTCTCTCTCTCTCTCTCTCTCTCTCTCTCTCTCTGTCGAACATGGCCTTTTCAAAATTTAGATTTTCTTCTTCTTTGTGTTTCCTTCCCCCCCCCCCCCTCGCTCCCCAATGGGTATTACCTATTGCTATCGTAATTACAGGTAAATAGCAATTACGTTACTTAAGTGAACATTATGAATATGCACTCATCGTCAAGATCTATTGTTTCTGGACACAGCCAAAAATAATAAATAATAATAATACAGGATGCTATATACGCGCCTTTCCCCAAATCAATCAGGCTCAAAGTGCGGCGATCTATACCAACATACACGCTCACCTGTCTCATCCACCCTTACACACACCAAATACACATCCATCACTCAAACAGGTGGTGTAAAGGCAGGGAGATCGCTATTAGAAGACGGAAAGAAAATCGAATTTTTATTTTTGAAATTTTTATATTGACTGCGTCCTGTACCATTATTGAAGGGAGGGAGGAAACCGGAGTGCCCGGAGAAAACCCTCGGTGACCTCAATAGTCTCATACCTAAGTCACATACGTTCGCCCCTTGCGGGAATCGAACCCGCGACCTTCGGCATAGGAAACCGGCGACTTATCCACTGCGCCACGAGGCCAGCCACATGATAACAACTGATATTTCACGAAAGTGAAAAGGTCCTTTTAGCCTTTCGTGTGAAGCCACCAGAAATTCACGGGAAATAGCTGAAAAATATACTTTTTATGAACACTTGCAGTAGGTCCACTGTCCCTTATTGGATTCCATTACGTTCACATATGTTGATTGATTATTTTTGTTTATTAACTCGGGTATTATAAACTCTTCAAGAATACATCTCTTATAACCCAGTTTGTGTATATTGATTGAAATTTTACAGTATTATTTGTTGATGTCCGTGTGTGTAAGTTCACGTTTGTGTGAATGTGAGAGAGAGTGAGAGAGAGAGAGAGGGTAAGAGAAAGAGAGAAAGAGAAAGAGAGAGAGAGAGTCCAGTACGGATAAGAGATGTAATAACATGTGAGCCTTCCTGTCCTAATTATTTCAAACCAACCCTTTAATCAGAAAGATAAATCATAAAAGTATACCTTGAATTGTACATGTTGTACTATCGTCATTGTTAAAAATCAAAAAGTTCACAAAATTAAAGCAAACAAAGACATTAACAAAACCTAAACAATATGGTGGATTAAAAAAAAAAGATGATTTGTCTAATGTCTTGCAAAGCCATGCAACAGCTTAGGAGTAAACCTCTTCTTTACTTCTCATTTGAAAGTGCAGTCCAGTCAAAACGTTGGTTTCCCAGTTCTCCATTGATTCGGATTCCTCTCAGTACAAAATGTATAATTATAATGTGTTCAACTTATAACACTTTTATTTAGTCACAAACGCATTTCATCATGTATAGGAAAGTGAAGTCTAATTTGCTTTATAAGTTTCTAAGCTAGGGACTCTTTTTCTGCCAAACAGTGAAATCTCTCCTTCAGTTTTTCACTCTCCTTCATAATCACAGTTACTGTTGATGTAGAAATTCCCAATTGTTCAGCAATTTCTTTTTTTTTCTCCATCTTTTCATCTTCAAGTGCGTGAATTAGATCTATTTTAGGCTTCAGGGTAAGCGTGACGCAACAATGTTTCACCATTATGAACGTCATTAACTCTCATGAAACTTTAATACAGTAATCTCCCTTGAAACTTTATTATAAGCGGCAGCAAAACTCGCCAGGGGCCTTAGAAAACACTTTATTATAAGCGGACTTTACTATATTTTTTTATTATATCCGATTTTTAAAAACAGAGACAAAGAAGAGTTTTGGTCGGGACCAAGACTGGACTTTACTAAAATCGAATATTTACTTTATCCGGCCTTTAATATATCCGGAGTTCACTGTATATCCTATTTTTTTTCCTATTCTATCCAGTAACTCGAATGTCGTTGGGGCACCACCAATGGTCGTTTAACCAGCGTACTCCATCTTTTGCTGTCCTCAGCAACCCTCATGGCTTTGTTCAGTGTCAAGCCAATCCATTATCGAATGTTGTCCTCCCAACTCTTTTTTCCATCTCCCTCTTCTTCTGCCTCCTCGCACCGTGCCTTGCAGGATGGTCTTTGCAAGGCCTGATGTTCTGGTGACGTGGCCATACCATCGGAGTTTTCGTTTCCTCATCCCTGTGAGCATGTCATCGTGTTGTCCAAAGGCTTGTGTGATGGTCTGTTGGGCTTCGTTGTTGGTGATGTGCAGGGTATAGGAAATACCCAGAAGTCTTCTGTAGCACCTCATCTCCATGCTTTGTATTCTTCGTTGTAGATCTGCTGAGTTGATTGTTGGGGGATTGGCCTTGGACTTAGATGACCAAGTTGATGCCATTGGTGTTGTTGGTCATCATTTTGGTCTTCTCTGCATTTATTTCCATTCGATAGGCTCTGGAGGTGGTGTCAAGCCTCTGTACCAGCTGTTCAAATTCTTGTTCCTCTCCAGCCAATCCATCAATGTCATCCGCAAAATGGAGTTTGGAGATTGCTCTACCCCCTACCTACCTCAACAACTTCTCGGGGAATTGGGATTGCTTCCTCTTCTCTGTTCTGGGGACATGCTAGAACTGATGGGTCTCCGTTTCCTGTGTGGTTGTAAAGGTCAGAGCACATCCACATATATACAATTATCCACATGTCACCACTTTTAAAAGTGCATTTATACTGCTGTCTTGTATTCTAAATCATGTGTTCATAAATTCCTTGCCAAATAAAATATTGGCTAGTTCAGAATAAAAATCAATAACGTAAGCATAAATTAAAATGAGTCATTTTAAAATGTACTTGGGGAGCTTTTAATTCTTTTAATTAATTTTTTGATTCCTACGCCAAGATGGCGATTGGTATAGCCTAACCGCTGAACCTCGCAGGAACAAAACTTCTTCAGAGAAGACATGGGGGTGTCAACACGATCCGGTGCCAAGAAAAAACGAGCTGAAGCGCACAGGAAAAGGATGTTAACATCTGAAACACAACAAGAGCAACCAGAAAGGTCTGGAAGTGAGGGTGAAGAGTCCATCAGCGAAATCACCGCTTCTTCTGTTATTGTCAAGGACGACTCGCATCCTTCAGTTCACCTGCCTATTTCAATGAATCGAGTGAGTGTGGTTATCACTCCTGAGTTTCAAGCTCTGTTGAAAGAACAATCGGAGCTGATCAAAGAACTGCTCAGTCGGGACTCGATGCGGACCCGCAATGAGCAACCCCAGTGCGATTCGACTCCGACCCGAACATACGCTGAAGCGGTTCGACCGTCTCTCAAACATCCTGAAAAATGTCCGACGGCTCGAAAGATGTTTGCCATTCAATTCAACTTGATTGGGGCAAGCAGTTCGAAAAATCATGAAAACAAATGTCAAGAAAATAGCCAAATGATGTCAAAACAGAATAAAAAAATGACATCATCTACTGGTGACGTCAATTTAAAAAATGGTGATCGCCAAAGAAGAATTCCAGGTGTAGTGCTTTTCCATGACTCTATCATGAATGGGATTGATGCTGCAAGACTAGGAAAAGCCCACCAAGTATACGTCCGCAAAATCAAGACTCCGAAATGCGAAGACGTTGAAAATGAAGTGCAGAAGATGGAGGAAAATGTGGATTCCGTCATCATCCACTGTGGCATCAACAACCTGAGACAACATCAGGATCCTTTGCAGGCTGTCATTTCCATACTCAGCGCCATCCGAGCTCTACAACAGCAGCGCCCCAAGGTTCGAGTAGTAGTAAGCAGAACTGCCCCAGTAAAGGACCCAGAATTGTTGGCAAAACGCGATCTGTTCAATGCAGTTGTGTTCAAAGAAGTGATAGAAATGAAAGACCGATTTATAACATTCATCAGTCATGATCAGCTGCTAGATCCCTCGCTTAGAAACCGAGACGGCATCCATCCGAGTCAGAGGGGATCCGCTGCTCTAGCCAGGAGCCTTGGACGACACATTCATTCGTTGTTTTGGCAAAGCCCTCGACGACCCGTTCGTAGTCATGTTTTCAGGCAAGACTGGTGGGACTGGCGAGGGCAGCGGATAGCCTCTGGAACATGGCGATGAATGTTCAGTTGTGACAGTATATGTTTATTTTAATGTAATATAATTTTTAAAAAAAAATTATTATTCCATGTAATTTATTTATTTAATTTATTTATTTCTGTATTTATTTTAATTTTAATTTATTTATTTGGGTTTTTAAATTAAAATAACATAATATAAAAATACCTTGTTTTATATTAATCACAATTTCATCACCATGTCTTCTCTGTAGAATTGTTTTAATAATTACTTCAACATAACTTGTGATCTTCATAAGTTTTCTGGTTGTGTAATTCATATAGATTTCTTGCAAGAACTTTTTATTATATTATTATTTTTCCTTTTACTTTGAGAGAGAGAGAGAGTGAGAGAGTGAGAGTATGAATAAAGAAAAGCTTTATATTTTTCAATGGAATTGTAGGTCACTTGCTATGAACATACAATATCTTGTTAGCTTTTTAAAAGATAATAGTCCTCATTTGTTATGCTTACAATCTTTGAACGTTGTAAGAGGAAAGCTGCCAACGCTTCATGGATATTATTATCCTCCTGTGTCAGAACTGTCGTCCAGTAAAATCAACACAGCTGTATACGTCAGAAATGATTTGGATTATAACATTGTTACTTCGCCAGTTGGACAAAATGTGATTGATGTGTTTTCATTGGCTATAAAGTTGAAAGTGAATTCTAATATTTGTTTAAATGTGATGTCTGTTTACTATCCAAAAGGTCCAAATAATTTTAATAGTGACTGGCTTCGAAACATTGATGGATCTGAGAAATGGATAATAACTGGAGACTTTAATGCTCACTCTTCATCATGGGATAATGATTATACGGGTGTTTCGAATTATCGATTAATTGACAATATTTTGGATTCTTCTCTAATAATTATGAATGATGGAAGAATAACTCGTGTCCCTGATTCTTCTGTACATCGTCCTTCAGCAATTGATTTGACATTAGTTTCGTCCAATATTGCTATTGATTGTACTTGGGACATTGAAATTGATACACTTGGTAGTGATCACTTTCCTTTAATATTATTATTTAATCAAACAGTAGACATACAGTTAGAAGCTGATACAGTAGCAAAATATATTTATGGACGTGCTAACTGGGATTTATTTCAATCTAATCTTTTGAAATATGAAACTGACTTTATAAAATGTGACGAAATCAATAATGTATACTTTTGCTAATTTAATTAGAAGCAGCAAGTAATTCTATTCCAAAGAAAAGAATACATGTAAGACTAATCATAAGGGGAACATTTGGTGGACTGAAAATTGTGAAGTAGCAGTTAAAAAAAAAAGATTGCCTACAAAAAATGTTTAAAAAATAAAAATGATATTACATTTAAAGAGATGAAATGTACAAAACTTAATTGTAACAAAGTTATTGCTCTTGCTAAGAAACAATTTTGGTTAAACTTTAGTATGAAAGAAATTGTAACATCGCAAGATGCAAGGAAAACATGGAAAAAAGTAACTGAAATGATAAAAAGTGTCCAGCTCCCAAATTGTCCTATTAAAATGGTAGGTAAGGAATTTGCATCTCCTAGTGATAAGGCAGAGGAATTAGCTAAATTGTTTTCATAAACTAGTACTTCTAAAGAGTTGCCACAAGATATATTAAATGAAAGAAATAAAGCTGAACAAACAGAAGAATTTACTAACCCTTTGCCTGATAGTAGTTTATTTATTAATTCTGAAATTTTATTTTTTGAAGTTAAAGATGCTATTCATATCCTGGGTAAGAAAAACTCTGCGGTAGGAATTGATGGGTTATCATACACTTTGTTATCTCATCTTCCCTTAAGGTGGATGCACTTTTTGCATAGTATAATTAACAAATGTTGGGAAACCGGGATTTTGCCTGATGTATGGAAATCGTCTATTGTGATACCAATTGTAAAATCAGGAAAGCCTCGATCTGATCCAGCTAGTTATAGACCAATTGCCTTAACGTCTCATGTTTCTAAATTCATGGAAAAAATAATACTAGATAGGTTAGTGTATTATTGTGATAAAGATAACGTTATACCAAATAATCAAGCTGGTTTTAAGAAAGGCAGGTCAGTCAATGATCATTTAGTTAAATTAACTACAAATATAAAACAGCAATTTGCTAAGAAAAAAAGTGTACTATCGACCTTTTTTGATATTAAAAAAGCGTATGATCGAGTATGGCACTCTAGGTTATTGTATAAGATAAAAAAGATAGGACTCTCTGGGAATATATATATAATTGTATACAAAATTTTCTTCAAGGAAGAAATATAAAAGTCAAAGTTGGAAATTCATATTCGATCTCTCATAATACAGATATGGGGATTTTGTAAGGATCTATTGTGTCACCTCTTTGTTCAATATATTGATATATGATTTACCAAAAGTAGTTAGTAACAAATTTACATTAGCTCAGTATGCGGATGATATTGCTTTGTGGTGTAATGTTTCGCTTAGAAAGAAAACGTCAATTTTTGAAATCAATCATATTAATAAAGTTTATCAGAATGAAATAGACAATATAAGTAATTATATGAAGATTAATGGTTTGGAATTATCGAAGGAAAAAACAAATATGATATTATTTAATAATGGTCAAAGTCCTAGAATTATCATACCTAGGATATTTTTGGACAGTGAAGAACAACAATATGTAAGTGAAGTAAATATTTAGGATTGTATTTAACTTCTAAGTTGAATTGGAAGAAACATATTGAATATTTATTACAAAAAGCAGTAAAAAGTTTAAATTTAATTAAAATCATTAGCAAGCAGATTTGGGGGCAAGATGTGAAGACTTTGGTTCACATAGCATGTGCTTTGGTTTGTTCAAAATTATGTTTTGGACAAGAAGTTTATTTTTCTGCATCACGTTGCCATCTTCAAAAATTATATAGTTTAGACAGTAAAGTCATAAAATTTGCTCTTGGAGTTCCTGTACACACTCGAACAATAGATGCTTATAAAACAGCAGGTGTACTACTATTAGATCAATATAGGAAATCAGCGTGAACTAAATATATAATAAGATCAAAAGCTGTAGATAATTTTACAAACCAGGAACTTTGTATTAGATCTGATATTGAGTTTCCTAAAAGAGCTAGACACACTAGAAGCCTTATTACCATAGCAACTTATACACAAGATCTTCTTCAGGAATGTCAAATTACTCATGAAACAGTTGCTACACGTGTAATAACACCTCCTATCCCACCTTGGGAGTTAAAAAAGGCGAATTTTGATTATGATATAGTTCTGTATCAAAACATACAGATAAGGATATGGTAGTCATAGATGCTCGCATCAATTTAAATGACAAATATAATAATAGTTTAAAATTTTTTATTGATGGTTCTGTACTAGAATCAGAAAACGCGGGGTCTGCTTTTGTTATTCCCGATTTGAAAATATGTGAGTCATTTCATTTAGGAAAATGGTTTTCAATTTTTACAGCAGAATTGATAGCTATTTTAATGGCTTTAAATAAACTTGCTAGCTTGCCTACTGTTTTCTATAGTACAGTAATTTGTGTGGATTCAAAGTCTGTTTTACAGGCTTTGAATAATACAAATAACAAGGAACGGCAAGAAATAATGTATGAAATCAAACATGTTGTTCACTGTTTGATTATAAATGGAACAGAAGTTAATTTCTGTTGGATACCATCACATTGTGGTTTTATATTTAATGACTGGGCAGATCGAGAGGCAAAGAATGGTGCTCTGAATTTGAATTCAGTTATTGTTCACATATCTTTATCTACCAAAGAAGCAATCAATAGAATAGAAAAAGTATTTTTTTTTAAAAATACAATAATTCACCCCAATATTCCTTGCATGTTGGTTTTTCTAGACCTGTTATAACATTAGCATATAGAATTCTTTTAAATTCATTATGAACTAAATTTTGTAAAAATATTTTTTGCTCATGTAATTGTGCTTTTTCACTGGTTCATATACTGTTTAAATGCACTGATTTTAACTTTTTGCTACAAGTGGAAATGAAAAACATTAAGATACTAAGTGATTTAAATTTTTCAGTTTGTTTAAAGCTGGCAAAATGTTTTATTCATTTATCTGTTGGAAGATTTATGTAGAATGGTAGTTTTTTTTTCTTTTTTCAGTGACTATAGTATGTGTAAACTAAATCATAGAGGTATGGGGAGAGAGATAGAGATAGATAGATAGATAGAGAGAGAGAGAGAGAGAGAGAGAGAGAGAGAGAGAGAGAGAGAGAGAGAGAGAGAGAAAGTTATTTTAATTTAATTTTTTCTTAGCTGTTCTTGTTAATGAGTTGATTTTTTTATATAGTTAATTATTTACATTTGTTCAGTAATATGCTCGTTTTCTTATTTTCAATGTCTAAATCACTTTGGTGGATAATAAACAAATGAGTAACACACACTTGGGGAGCTTTCTTTGTTTTAAATCATCATGTATTAAAATTCACTGTTTGTTACAAAATATTGGCTACGCTTGAATAAAATATCAATATAATATAGGTATAAAATGATTCATTTTAAAACGACACTGGTTGTGGTTGTGACAGGTAGGCAAAATAATTTTCTGTGAGGTTTTTTCAAATGTGGTTAAAATTCAGTAAAATATTTAAGTATGTATCTTCCAGTCTTGTGGCATGCTTGGCACCCAAGCAGCCATGAAAAGCAATCCTTAAAAAAAAAAAATGTTAACACAACGTTGGCTTAACGTTCTACATAGTTCATTTTGATCATGCATGAAATGTACAAAAGTCTATTTAAAAAAAAAGCACCCATTCAAATAGGCATAAGTTGCAATTCAAATAAATTAAGCATTTCTCCTGACATAATCAAACTTTTATTTCCCATTTACGTAGTTTGAACGAAGATGATCTCCTCTCTTTCATCTTGGTTGTGAAGTCAGGCATCTGTCAGAATAAAATTTCTCTGGAAAGCAAACACACCACACAGCATTAAATATTAACAATGCAAGTTCAGTTGACAACAATGACTAAAATAGTTAGAGATCACTACATGTATAAAGACATGTAAGTGTTTTATCTTGGCCTGTGACGAGAGTTTTGTATGAAAGCCCAGGAGGTTTTTTCGGTACATTTACCACCAGTTTCCTTCAAGTACTCTTACTAAACTCTGCAAAACTACTACCAATCACTCAGAACTCAAAAATAATGTTAAGGCTCTGGTGGGCTTTGAAATGGGTGGGTTGGAGGAGGTAAAGAGTAGGAAGAAAGCAAATGTTAAATTACGGCCTAAAGATACAAATATTATAAATGATAAGTCTATACTTTAAATGTTATAAATAACTGCATCGTGAATATTCATACAAATATGTTCTTTACTATCTGAATGTTGAATTCACTCCTTTTTAATTTATGTGTTAGTGATGACTAAATTAATGCTCAAACCAGTCAATAAAACTAACCTGCAACAAGCTGGCGACATATTTCTCTGTAAAGCCTGGGATCTGTTTTAAGTCCTCAAACTGAAAAAATAAAAGTTTTCATCATTTCCACTTTTAAATTTCATAACAACAACAACAACAACAAAATAAATAAAATAAAATAAAAACAATTTAGTTCACATAATTATAGAAGAATACATTTATTTATAAGAAAGTAGAAATGAAAAGTAGTGATAGTGCTAGAAAATTGAGTAATATGTTTTTAGTGTCCATGCATTCAATCAATTATTCAGACCATCAGAAATCCAAATGAGTAAAAGAATATTAGTTCATCACAGATAATGAAAGGCATCCTTTTGAAACTATTGAACAAACAAGCACATAAAACAACTCAAATATAAATGTTATAAAAACTTTGTGATTGTTGCTATAACACATATAGTCTCACAATTCCATTATAGTCTTCTATTAAAACATCATGAAAACCTTTACAAGTCACAATTTACAGCAAACATGACTCACAGAAGAGAAGCAGCCATGTGTTTCTCGCCATTCAAAGAGCAGCCTGGCCCGTTTCACTCCTACAGTGTGCAGCTCCTGCAGGCCCTTGACTGGTGCTTTGTTCAACACCTTCAGAAACTCTTCATCTAAAAACAATTCAGATATATACAATAAGACATAAGAAATGTATTCATCCAAGAGTGGAAAAGATATATAACGTATTCATGGCAGTATTCAAACGTCCGGTAATTCTAGGCATTATATTTATTTCTAAAACCTCTGTGCAAACTCACAGGATCAGAAACAATTTCAATACAGTGGAACCTCCGGTATACGACCGTCCAAAATCTGAGAAAAAACGGTCTTATTATAGAGGTGGTCTTATACCGGAAACAATGGGTGGGGTGGGGGGGGGAGGGGGTCAGGCTCGGAGGGGTATGTAGTCATAATTTTCACACTCACCAGCATGTATTCTCTGACAAAGGAAACTGTCAAACATGTTTCATTTTTAGCTTTGTATTTTATTCACAACTTCAAAAATAGAAAACATTCAAACCACTGCCAGACGCGTTCATCCAAGTCTGTCAGTGCAGAAGCTCTCAGTTTCGATGTTTCCTTTTTCGCCACTTTCTCCACTCTCCCATCGTAGTTTCACAGATTCCTTATCCTTTATGATGAGCTGAATTTGGGTCTTCCCAACGTCTAAACTTCATGCAATAGACAAACAACTCTCCCCATTTTCACTTCTTTCAATCACTTTCATTCTCTCTGCCAAACTCAAAACGTTCCTCTTGCGCGACGCCATTTTGACAGCCAGTGTAGGCGAGTAATGTCCCTTATTTGCGAACCGGAGATAGCAAACAACAGCAGGCGTACACTTACATGAGAGAAAAAAACGAAAGGTACAGACAGCAAATTAACTTATATCTCTTTTAAATTGCCATAAGACAGTCGTATAAAGGGCTTAAGACACGGTCGCTGGTCGCATAAACGAGGTTGTCGCATTACCAGAGGTCATTTATTATTGGAAGTGAATCCGTCAGAAGTTTTCAGGTCACATAACGGAGGGAGTCGTATACCAGAGAGCCGGATACCGGAGGTTCCACTGTACTATTCAATCAAGAGAATGCTTGTTACAGAATGATATACATTTAAAAACTCTTTCTTTGAAAAAACTAGAAGAACAAAGCCCATATGACTCACATGATCATTATGGAACTAACAATATTTAACATGAAAATGAGTCCCCCCCAAAAAAAACTAAATAAAATGGTGGCAT
The DNA here is from genome assembly GCA_036898135.1 of Oncomelania hupensis. NCBI lineage: Eukaryota > Metazoa > Mollusca > Gastropoda > Littorinimorpha > Pomatiopsidae > Oncomelania > Oncomelania hupensis. The sequence goes on along the minus strand of CM072521.1, from coordinate 22,485,602 downwards.
TGAAATGCAAAGTAATACTGATTTTGATCTTTCTATGCTCTTGACCTTGAGAAGACATTGACCTTTGGCTCCAAATACACTCATGTACTATGAAATAAAGTACAGCAAAAGTTATATTATGCACCCCCCCTCCTACCCCCCCCCCCCCCAAAAAAAAAAAAGTAACCTTGGGATGATCTTGATCTTCAGTGACCTTGACCCTCACATGATCTTTCATGCATGTCTGATCAAATAACCCAGTGTTGTTGCATACTATGGGTTAAATAAACAGCCATTCCACTATAGGATGATCTATTTTTTTGTATGTGTTTATAAAGCCTAAAATGACCTTGGCCTGCAAGATCAACGCAAAAACAAAACATAAATTATATGAAAAATCAATTTATCATCTCTAAATACAACAAGTTTGGGCTTTATATCTCTCATAGTTTAGGGTCACGGTCACTTCAAAGTACTTATACAAACCGACTTTGGACAGCTCCAGTGACCTTGGTCTTAGAGTAAGGTTGACCAAATTTGCCAATATAAGTTCAATATTAATAACCTAGAAAAAAGTGAAAATTTGTAAAAAAAAAAAAATTGTTACATTTGATGACCATGTGACCTTGACTTTCAAGTGAAGTCATTCATTCACTGATCATTTTTGAGTTCTCATGGGTATACACCATGTTATCAAGTTTGGTTGTGATAGTTGAAACTGAGTTATTAGCCACTTTAAGGGTTTTGCACAGACAAATAGCGGACAGACATTTTTTTCTATTTTTTGGACTATTTAGGACTCATCCCACACAGATTTGTTTTCTTGGGTGAGTACACAGACTTACATTGCTATGCATGTGATTAAAAAAAGCGTTATCCTGTTATTGACGGTGTTAAACAACTTACTACTTGTTACGCACGTGCTTACTTTGTTTCTTTTGCTGGGTGGTGAATTTGGCTGCATCTGCCTTGAACTTGTGAGGTGTATTTGGCACTGCAACATTAAATATAATACACAGTGAAAATTACTGTCATCACTGAAAGAAGTGGTTGGATCTATCATCTCCAGATCTGCCTACCCCCCAAATTTTTAGGAGTAACGACTTGGGACAAAAAGCGTAACATTTTGAGGGAAAATTGTAAAAAGCGTATTCACACCGCAATTGATCTATCAGTCTCTAAATTCAATATATTTCTACACCAAATACTAACAATCTTGCAACATTTGCAATTAATAGTAAATTAAACAGGCAGCAAGACAAGAAAATAGAAAGCAAACAATGAATTTATCACAAAAAAAGTAGTTAAAATGTCTGAATTTATTATTATTATTATTATTATTATTATTATTATTACATTTCCAGGTCACAGCATACTCTGGTTTATATTTCTGTTCGCGTCATGGAATCTTTTTCTTAGCTGCTGGTTTAGCAGTGGCGACATCACAATCGGAATCCTTGTTAGTATCATGAACACCCTTCAACTCGGCAAGCGTCTTTCTGGGCCAGTGGGGAAATGTTGCAAATTCCCTAGTAAACGTAGAAAAGCTAGTGTTCCAGCAACTGATGCGATTGTAGCTATAAAAGTTAGCTTGCTCACGATTGGTTATTAAGCTAGGTAACCAATGAAAAGCCACGGTTGAAAGCACACTGATTGGCTTCTAGCTCTACTAGCCTTTTACAACTGAGACCTAGTGCGCAAAGGCAATGCGCTGAGAAAATGGCAATAAAAAAATCGGAACGGATGCCAACCGAAAAATCGTAGTTTTTGCGTTGGGAAAATCGTAGTGAAATTAGGGAAATCGTAGTAAGGACTGAAAATCATAACAAAATCACCTAAATTGTAAGGGGTAGGCAGGTCTGCATCTCCACACCACAGATCACAACTAATTTTACCAAGTCTGCTGCTGCTGCTGCTACTATCACCACTACTGTAGCGACAATCAAGTATAACAGCAGCAGGAACAAACAGTTATTACTGTCATACTCAAACAGCAACCCATCATCACTATTAAAACATTCAAACATAAACCTTGCAGTGCAGATGAGAGCTACAAAACTTGTGTAGGCATGTAGGGATAGGTCCTTTCATGAAAGATTAAAGTACCCAGGACTGCACTCATTGTCCTATCCAGACCTGCTTACCTCAAATTTTTTTTGTCAGTACTCCAGGCACTTCAAAACCAGATTTTAGAAATCATGACCAGATTTTGACTTTCGGTATTTATATAAACTGTTGTTATTTTACGTGAACCAAAATAATGATAATAAATAAATAAAAATATAGAACTGTGTAAACTTATTGTCATTATTCATCTTAATTTGCTCTTAGCTAAATTTTCATATATTATTACACACGTAAAATAAATCAAGAAACGGTACACTCTTCAATAAATTTATTGTTTAAAAAGTAGGGTGCTTAATTGAAAAACAATGCAAAAGTGTTAGGCCACCACATCAACATAATATGTGATAATGATCTACTTGTATTTAAAAAAAATGCATGTATGCACTTTTCAGTTGCTGCAGTTCTTTTTTTGTGAAAGTTTCAGGTCTGAACATACCTATCATCAGTGAGTCAACAGCATCTTTGCCCATACTGGACCTACTGTCAGTGGACTTTTTACGTACGCAACTAAACACCATACCTGTCAAGTGCTACGGATTTTTGCGTAGCGCTACGCATTTTAAACATTTTCCCATTGCTACGGCGTATCACAAAGCTGCTACGCAATTTTTCAAAAGTGACGATAATATTTTTTTAACCAAGGGGGGTTTTGCGCGAAAGTAGTCTGTTCCGGTCGAGTCCGGTTTAAAGACACTTAGTAAAAGCACCGCACTTCCTCAACACGTGTTCGTTCAGAATTTCAGTCTACAATCAGTCTTTGTGAGGGAGAGACAGACGGAGTTGAACAAAGATAGGACTGTTCTTTTTATTTACTTGTTTCATGTCATTAACATTATTCATTTCTCTTTGATTACTTTCATATTATATCAGCTGCCATTTAGTTATGTTTTTATTAAATTAATTGGTATAAGCTTTTGTGCAATGCTAATAGTTCTTTTCTTGGCATTGTAAACCATGTTTTGCGAATAAGCAAATTTGTTTGGGGGAAAAAAGTTCATCTGCTTTTTCTGTGTCAGTGATTACCTCCCTTGTTTTTTTTTTTTTTTTTTTTCTTTTATGATTGCCTAGCTTATTTTCTGTCTGTATGTTGTTGTTTATTTTGGGTGGCATTTTCACTTTTATTTTGATAAACGTACATGAAAATGTTTATAATGATAATGGTAATAGCTAAAGTGTTGTGCATTAACAAGATTTTACAATAAATGTGTAAACACATTGGATGTGTATGTTTATATTGGATGCAGAAGTTTCCAGTTTTGTTGCGAATCGCGTGATTCACATTAGTGCTACACCAAACCTCCATTTGCTATGGTTTTTCTGTTAAATTGCTACACCACAACCCGAAAACCCCTTGACAGGTATGAAACACCCTCTCACAAGCAGCACTGTTGTGTGGGATGGTGCAGAGTCCCAGCATGAACTGGCACAGTTACAAAAGCTAAGGGTGTTTTTGCTGACCTGCACCCAAAATTCGTCCACCTGCATAGCTGGGCCCACCAATCCCTTGACATCAGTTGACTGATACTCGGAGAATTGCTCCTGATTTGTTCAGATGTTGTATTTGGTGGAAAGAGTGCAGGGAATCGCTTCACAAAAAAGTGTAGATCTTGGGAAGATGCAGTCAACTGAACTGAAGGACATATGATTCTGCAGTGCTGGAGCAAAGGGTCAGTGAGGGGCAGTTTCAGGAGAAGATAGCTGCAAGTTTCCTCAAAGTATGCACGCACTGAAGCATAGAACTTTGCAATACGTTCAGATTTTAGGTTGTAGTCTTTGGGACTGTCAAGCATTTTCCTTGCCTGATCACCAACCAGCAGGTCTTCATCAGCTACCAAACAAGGCCAATTTTTTAATAAGAAACCAGAAATGTCTGTTTTCATTTCACACAAACACGCTTGGATGAACTTGCCACCTCAACATCTGAATCATCATCTGTTGTTTCATGAATTCTTTTCTCCATGACAATTAAATATTTGCAGAGTATACACTTGAAAAACACAATGCTATTCAATGAGTTATAGTTTTCTGGCGCAATTTGTTTAGCTTCCGCTTCCGGTTAAGTGTACTTTTTACCAAAATTTGTTTTTAAAAAAAAAAAAAAAAAAAAAAAAATCTTTGGTCGATTTTCGTATTTATTAAAAAGAGATCGTAACAGCGTACTCGAGGTCAAAATATCGGGACAATACGGCGAAATACGGACGGGTAAGCAGGTCTGCCTATCCTATCCCGTAACTCAGAGGTCGTAGGGGCATCACAGATGATCGTTTAACCAGCATACTCCATCTTTCCCTATCCTCAGCAGCCCTGATTGTTTTGCTCAGTGTCAAACCAATCCATTCTCAAATGTTGTCCTCCCACCTCTTTTTCGGTCTCCCTCTTCTTCTACCTCCTTGCACTGTGCCATGGAGGATGCTCTTTGCAAGACCTGATGATCTGGTGACGTGGCCATACCATCGGAGTTTCCATTTTTTCATCATTGTGAGCAGGTCATCATGTTGTCCAATGGCTTGTGTGATGGTCTTTCGGACTTCGTCGTTGGTGATGTTGTGGGTATAGGAAATGCCCAGAAGTCTTCTGTAGCACGTCATCTCCATGCTTTGTATTCTTCGTTGTAGATCTGCTGTGAGGGTCCATGTTTCGCAAGCATATAGGAAGATCGAGATGACAAGGGAGCGAAGCAGCCTTACCTTGGAATGTAGACTGATGGTCCTGTCTTTCCAAATTGGCTTCAACCTCGCCAGGTCAGCAGTTGTTTGTGCGATCCTGGAGAGGACTTCCTGTCGGGACCCATTGCCTGATACAATGGCTCCAAAATATTTTAAGCTATGCCCTGTGTTGAGGTATTGGCCTTGGACTTTGATGTCCGAGTTGATGCCATTGGTGTTGTTGGTCATCAGTTTGGTCTTCTCTGCACTTATTTCCATTCCATAGGCTCTGGAGGTGGTGTCAAGCCTCTGTACCAGCTGTTCAAGTTCTTGTTCCTCTCCAGTCAATCCATCAGTGTCATCCGCAAAACGAAGGTTGAAGATTGCTCTTCCCCCGATGTTGACTGTGCCTTCGTGATCTGCAAGGGCATCTGACATGATGTGCTCTAGGAAGATGTTGAAGAGTGTTGGAGAAAGTCGGCATCCTTGACGCACACTGATTGTTGTTCTGAACCAGTTTCCGATGGCGCTGTTGTGGAGGACTGCACTCGTAGCCTTGTCATACAGGCTTTTGATGACTTCAATAATTTTAGGGCTGATGTTGTACACTGTCATGGTTGCCCACAGAGCTGCATGCCAGACTCGTTCAAATGCCTTTTTGAAGTCTACGAACACATGATATAGATGTTGTTGATGCTGTAAGTATTTCTCGCAGATTATTCTGAGGTTGAAAATCTGTTCAGTGGTGCTTCGACCTGCCCTGAATCCTGCTTGTTCTTCAGCTATGATTTGTTCAGCTTGGGGTTTCAACCTCTTGAGTATTATTTTCATAAGGACCTTGCTGGGATGGCTGATGAGGCTGATGGTGCTGTAATTTTCACATTCCTGAAGGTTACCTTTTTTGGGAAGAGTGATGACACGCGAATGGGTCCATGGTATAGGCCACTCCCCACTCTGCCAGATAATGGTGAGAGCGTCAATCATTGCTTCTCCTCCTGCTTGAAGCAGTTCTGCGGGTATGTTGTCCACTCCCGCTGACTTCCCCTTCTTCAGCGATTGCACTGCACAGCGATTCAACTTCTTCCCAGAGAATTGGGAGGATTTCTTCTTCTTCTCTGTTTTCAGGACATGCTAGAACTGATAGGTCTCAGTTTGGTGTGTGGTTGTAAAGGTCAGAGCAGTACTCTGTCCAAGACTTCTTGTTCTTCTGTAAGGCATATGCCAGACTTGCTTTGGATCATGTAGACCTTGGGCTGTTTATTGTCAGCTGCTTTACAGTCTGGTAGGCTTTCTTGCTGTTGTTCTTGTTCAGACTGTTCTCTATTTCCTGGCATTGATCTTCTATCCAGTTCTTCTTTGCTGAGCACATGCCTTTTCGGATGTCATTGTTGATTTTTCGGTAGGCATCAGCTCTCTGTGAGGTGTTCTTTTTCTTTTTCATCTCTCTTCGTTTATTACACAGGTCCAAAAGTTCAGGTGTGATCCAGAGTTTTTTCTTTGGCCGGTGCTTTCCAAGGATCTCCGTGGCGGCATCTATCACAGCTGAGTTGAAGGTGGTGGTCATGGTGTTGACATCTACTTCACCAGCTCCCAAAATGAGCAGTGGTGCAAATTTCCCTCTAATTTTAGCCTGAAATATTTCTGCCACCTCCGGATCTTGCAGTTTGTCCAGGTTGAACTTCAGTATGGTGCACTTTGCTGTGTTTATTCTCTTCAAGTGGAGCCGGAAAGACATCATCATGACATCGTGGTCACTTCCGATGTCTGCTCCTGGAAAAGTGCGTATCCTGCCAATGTTGATGCTTGATCTGAAGCGTTTCTTGACCATGATGTAGTTCATCTGGTTGTGATGTTCCCCGCCTGGACTGTGCCATGTCCATCGTCTGGATTTTTTTTTGAGACCAAGCGTGTTTGCCAGTATCAGTTTGTTGTATCTGGCAAACTCCAAGAGTCTCAGACCCCTTTCATTTGTCTTGTTGTTGCAGTGGGGTCCACATGTGTCTCCCCAGTTGTGGTGCGCATCTTGGCCAACCTTGGCATTCCAGTCGCAATCCACTATGACTATGTCCTTCTTCGGCACTTGGTCAAGGACAGCCTGTATATTTTCATAGAAATTCTCCACTTCGCTGTCGTCATAGTATGATGTTGGGGCATAGGCCTGGATGATAGTGGTGTTGAAAGGGGTTGCTCTCAGACGGATGGTAACGAGTCTACTGGAGACTGGGCGGCAACCCATGACTGTGGCTAGAATGTTCTTGTGGACCAAGAATCCAACGCCGTGTTCGTGCCTGTCATCTCTACCGCTGAAATAAAGCTTGTGGCCTTTGTCGGTCGTTGTTTCACCAATGCCTTTCCAGCGCAGTTCCCTGATCCCTAAAATGTTCCATTGATAGTGGTCCATCTCGTTGGCCAGTTCTTCTAATTTTCCCTCCGCATATAGGGTCCTGACATTCCAGGTTCCTATGACGATGTTATTTCTGGTGCGGATCTTGCTAAGTTGTCCATCAGTAGCACACTAATCACCTCCGTCCTGGTCGCCAACGGAAGGCGCAGTCCTTGTTGACCCAGGCGACGACCGATCCGGTATGGAGTAAATGGTTTAATTCATCATGCAGTGTGTCTTGGGCAAGAAATATCTGGCAGGGCCCAGTCCTCTCCAGGATGTTGGCCACAGGCGATATCCACGAATACAGTGTGGCTCGCCTTGGCCCCGAGCATGTGGTCGTTGAACCTGTAGTAACATGAGGTTCCTCCGTCCTGGCCGGTGACTTCTGTGTAGAAGACTTTTGCCCAGTGATGTCGTGCTGACATCACCCCTGTTAGTCGCCTTTTACGACACTTCAAGAAACGTTGGGTCTTTTCTAATCAGTGCCCGAACCCACAGGGCAGTGTGTCTTGGGCAAGAAAGACCTGACAGGGCCCAATCCTCTCCAGGCTGTTGGCCACAGCCAATATCCACGAATACAGTGTGGCTCGCCTTGGCCCCGAGCAGTGGTCGTTGAACCTGTAGTAACATGAGGTTCCTCCGTCTTGGCCGGTGACTTCTGTGCAGAAGACTTTCGCCCAGTGATGCCAATGTTGTATGGACATAAAATTAGAGGGAATTTAATACAAGCTTACAAAATGTACAATGGACTGGATGATTGGTCTGATTTCTTTGCCTTGCCTCATTACACGCATGTCCAAAGTAAAAGCATTTATACAGTATTCCCATTCTAATATAAGAAAATTTTCATTTTCAAATAGAGTTGCTACTTATTGGAATAATGCACCAAGTATAAATATGTTTAAAACCCAGTTAGACTCACTTCCAGAGTCAAAAAATATGTTTTATTGCTATGATGAATGAAATCCATAGGAAAATTACATGCTCAAACAGTACCAATGAGTTATTGCCAAGTTGAGGAAGGGGCATTTAGAAAGGTTTCATGGCCTGTTTTGCCCATACACTACTAGTACTACTACTAAAGGCACTTTCTCATCATCACTAGTTCAGTACTTACATTTTTCTTCATGTTGCAAACAATAAAAAATGTATATATCGGTACGCACTGAAGTTAGTGATACATGTCGGTAAAAGAAAAAACGTATCCTAGTCTAGGTAATGATGATGAAGACTTGCAAGTTGATTAATCCACTTACGTGATACTTCTGACTCACCCTTAGAAGCTTTACAAGCAGTGGACTTGAACCCTTTAGAAAATGGCTGGGACGATGTATTTTCTTTGTTCGAGGCCAGGAACAAAGGGGAGCAACTGGGGTCTTCGTCCTGCCAGTTGTAACCTTTCCAAGGTTTCTGGAATGCGGACTTTTCCTTCTGCGTTTGCGCCTGGGCTCTGTTGCTTCTGTCTGTAATTTCTAAACAAAATGCATGAGGGGAGGAAGAACATGTTCTGAGGCTTTCACACAAGAATGTTGTGAACATCATGTCAGTAAAACAAATACCTTTAGCAATTTATAACTATAAAACAATATTACATTCTGTTTCACAATTCATTGCTGAAATAAGGCTCGTATAGTTAAGTTAGCTGAGAAATGAAAAGACACCAATGGATACAGAAAAGACAATGTCCACTAAAATTCGAGTACCTCTTTTTTCAAGAACGGGCATAGACCCATCTGTTCTGTGCCTTTGTTCAAAGAGATTGGATATGTTCAACCATCAGATATATTCAAGTGGATCTCAAGATCTCCTCTGCTTAAATTTTCCGGACCTTCGGTGTGTTAATCATTCATGCCTTTATTATGGAATGAAGTACTATGTAAATAGACAGAACAATAAATAAATAAATAAATAAATAAATAAATAAATAAATAAACAAGATTAGATATCCAAGTTACCTTTTAAAACACTGTCTAGTGTTGGAACAGATGAGAGAGATTTGCGAAGGCTGCGTCTGCGTTCAGGAACTGCTTTGTTCTGCGCCTCACTCTTCCTCTTCTCTTGCAGCTGAATCAGCTGGGCTTGCACCTGCAAAACATGACCAACATCATTTTCATTTGAAAATTTTTAAAGTGGCCAGTCCTTGTGGAAGATAGTAGGCATACTGGCAGTAAACTCTCTCTTTCTCAATTGTAAATTCAATCTTTGACCAAATTACTTGCTTAGGCCTCTTGTACTTATTATTATGAGAAAGAATGAAAACAAGAATAAAAGGCAACACAAACACAAAAGACGAACCTCAGCAAGCTGTTTCTGTATAGCTGCCACAGCTGGGTCAGGATTGCTAAGTTTTGCAGCGTCTTTGAACTTGATCTGTTCAGAGAGTTTCTCCATCTTGAGCATGCAACCTTTTACCGTTCTCTCTAGATGCTCCTGTCTTTCCACCAACGGCCTGACACAAACGGCAGAAATAAGAACTTTCTTCATTAATACAGCAGAAATAAGAACTTTCTTCATTAATAGTTTAGAGCTGAGCCTGAGGATAAAGTTTTGCAACTAACAATTAATATCAAGTTGTTCTGGTTTTCTTTGACTTCAACGTTTTATGGACTTTAATAAAGATATACTACTAAACTCACACTTGTAAACAATCTAAGTATTGCAGCTCACACTCCTAAACAATCTAAGAATGAATCCTGAACTGTCTGATACTGTTTATGGGACAATAAATTTGCATTTTATTATGTTGAACAGTGCACTATAGCTCAGTCTTGTCTAGTCTAGTACTGAATTGTACTGGATTCCACTCTGAAGCGAGTAGTCCACCAATTAGATATAGAAAGGCTTACACAAGAGGAGCGACAACAGCTGTGCCAAAAGATAAAGCAGCAGGAGACAGTTTGGGGCGTTTGGGCTTTACCCCCGGCAGTTGCGAGTCAGAGCTGCTACGCTTCACTGCCTTGGCAAGTTCTGAAACATCAAACTGTGTTCTGAAGTTAAAACATTATTACAATTTTTGTCAAACTAAAACCCAGTCTCTTTTTGGGGTCACACTTACAGCTTAAGAGTTGCCAAAGGTTTTTGAGATTGTCTTTTCCAACCGGATCAATCCAAAGTTGTAACGTTAAAAAGAAAAAAAAATCCAGTGACAATTTAATTTAGAATCCTCTTTCCCAGAATTTCCAAAGAATATTATTGCATTACTGATCTTGCTTTGTGTGGTAATGTTGATATTTGGGTTAAAATTCCAGGCAGCAGAAGACACGAGTGGATTTGCCAAGGAATTTTATTGAATTACTAGGTAGTCAAAAGCCATTTTTTAAAAATGATTTCCTCATCACAAAACTGACATAGATTTAAAGAGCTTTTCATTCTGAACACAGTGGTATATTTTTTTTCCCCCATAGGACAAATAGGTAAAAAGTTATTAATGTTTGAAAATGCCGAATGTTGGTGTTTTTTTTGGCAACGTTTTGGAATTGAAGAAATTGACAACTTTGGAGTCTCAAAGTGAAGCCAATATTGATACCAGAAAGCTGATTTTTGACAGGTAACCTCTTCATATGTTATACTCCAAGCCCAATTTTCTTCAGGCCTATCCCATGTAATGTTCAGCCGTTCAGCCGTTTTGGTGCTTCAAAGTTGGGAAATCATCAAATTCGCAGGGCGTGCCGGCAAATTATAGGCCTACTAGTGTGCTACTACGCTCAGCACTCGTGTCGCTGAATAGGCCTACGAGTTGGCCATGGCCGCGAGAAAATCCGAACACCGTTTGGGTACACTTTTCTACGGCAAAGCGCTCCGCGATAGAGTAATGCACAAATTAATAAATACCCTAGTTTTATAAAGGAAAGTCTGCTCTTTATTTCTTGCTAATTTTTAAACTTCTAGGTAAAATCAAACTTACATCAAAACCGCTTTATCCACTTTGTTCGGCTCGTAACAAAACTTTTACACCATGAGAGCCCACCATATTTATATGTAAATGAAGCTAAGTATCCGAACTTCTCATTGGTTCTTATTTTTAGGCCATCCAATGAACTATCTAGCGCTTAGCGTTTAAAACGAACCACCTCTCAGCAAACGACGCTGACAACTTTTTCGCACCGGGATTCAGCGCTCGGATAGGGGCGTATTCAAAAGCTGTTTTCTCGGAATCTTTCGCATAAACATGCATTAAAAACAACACAGATGTAAAGATAAAGCTTTCAATTTTTATTTGAATACAGCCACTGTTCGTTTTAATGCAGTTTTACATTAATAATAAGTGTTGAAAGTGAAGTCAAAACTGGGTCAAACCTGCCGAGCGGACAAGAGCCAATGAAGGGCTTTGACTACCTAGAATTACTAATTTTATTTTGTACTATAAAGGTTGATATTTGAGCTGCAATACCTGGTGGTTTCTCAAAGCTGACCGAGGCAACGTTGCTGTTGATGATTTTGCGGCTCTTGGTGGCAAAGTTGAGGGTGCAATACGTGTCGTAATAGTACGACTCCTCCGGCGCTACATTGGTGATCATGACAGAGTGACAGCTGCCGCCGATAGAATCCTGCAGCAGGCGTGTCAGCTTGCTGTTTCTGTAAGGGATTCTGGGCTGCAAGCATAAAAAATGGCAGCTAAATGAAGTGCAAAAAGGCACAGTGCAGTATGAAGTACTTTAAAAAAAATATGCGTATTAGGCCAGGCCAGTTTCCACTAGACTGGGGTCAGCACTGCTCTTGGTCAAGCTGTGCTGACTGCCTCTATCTATAAGTTAGTAGCATTCGATCTATGCTTGAACCAAACGACCTGTTATTCCCAGCAGTAGCACGCCCTTCTGCTTTAGTGCCTCTGTTTTCAACTACTGATGGTACAGGTGGCACTATCAGGCTGCTGCTATAAAAACTTACAGAGGCAGTCAGCCTGAAAGAGATGCTGACACTCATCTGAGGATGGCATACACCTACACCCAACCAAAACTTTGGTAGATTTCTGACACTCGGCTAGCACCAAGATCGCCTGTTTAGGGGAAATTGACCCCATTTCCTTTTATTATATTCATTGAAATTATGAAAATCAAGAGAGATAGATTTTTGGGCTTTACTACACTCATTTCAAGCGGCAAGGTATTGATGGTTCAAAGGTAAGGCAGAACAGAACACCTCTCGCAAAACTGGAAAGAAAATTAACATCTAAATCAAACCCTTCCTGTGTTCATCACTAGCAACTCACAGAAAATTTGAATCTCAAGCTTTCTACTGTATGGTACCTTTTCTAAATCCTTTTCATCACAGTCCCCTCGCTCTCCGAGTCAGACAGTAAGGCACCAACAAATCAAACTGAATATTTAAAAGTTGATTCTGAATTTCAAACTCATGCGCTACAAATACCAGCACCCGATTACATTACATTACATTATTATTGCTTTAGGTCCAGCGGACTCTTCCGAGCCAAATCAGGACCGGACAACCCCCGATCCGCATAAAAGATCTGCTGAAACAACCCTAGTGGTAAAACCGAAAGCTCTCCACCAGCCGGTCACTTTCCAATAAAGACATCCCACGCAGGGGACGGCTGAGGCTTCACCCCAACTTATCGAACCCCCGTTTACAACAAAAAAATAGAATACAAACATCATTATAAATTATCAACAAAACACATACATATAAAATGCCTACATTGCTAAATAATAACATCATAGGAAGCCCTAGTGCCCACCTGGCAGAAAGCGTCCAATATTCCCAAGCTGATCCAACAGACCTCATACACAAACAAGGAGTCTTGTCCCGGAAGAGTTTTCAAGAAAAAAGGTAGGAGACTGGTCTAGCGAAGAAGACGATAGTATAGCAGATTGATAGAAAAGAGCAGGAATGAGAAAGAGCAAATGAGAAAGACAGCGACAGTGGGAATTTAAAGCACAAAATTTCCAGAAAGTGGGGATATTATTTATACTGAAACCCCCGGCACACCAACGGGGGTAGCACCCGATTTCTTAACTCCCTTCAATCTGCTGAATATTCTGTATTTTTTTCTTGCCGTAAGAAAATAATAACAAAGACCTTATCACAAAATAATAATGAATAAATGGAGTTGTGCGCGTACTAGGTTGTTGTTGATAGCATCTACCACTTCACCCAAGGCAAACAGTGATTTGTTGATGGCACCACTTTCCTTCAGTCTGCAACACACAACAACAAATAATACAGCTCAGCGGTATGGGTGTTAGATGGTGTGGATCAAGCAGCAAATTGGCGCCTTGAGTTAGATTCTGTTCAATGTTTCATGAACCTCCAGAATCTTCTACTGGTCATCATAACCACATTTGTTTTCTTTCCCAAAACAACACAGCTTGAATAACTAACAATTAGCTGTTAACAAATCCAAAATCCCAAAGCATATAAATTATAGAAACAACATAGTTTGCCTGATGAGAAGATGACTGCTGGTACTTGAAGTAATGGTGACACAGAAATATTGTAAACTGGAGGGCAAATATGTGAATGCTTAAGACAATACATTTTTCTGTCTTTAATTTTATTTTCTATTTAACCTGAAAAACAACCATAGCAAAACAAATCTGGGACAAACATTTTACAAACAGATTATAATACACAACAAATAATAGAATTATAACAGATAGCGGAAATATTAGGAGTCTTACTTCTGTCAATAATTAGATATGAAGAAAAAATTATTGTATAAAAAAAGACGATATTTAATCTCCAACTACAACACAGTGAAATAATTATATATTTTCGAACTCCCTTGCATGTGCTTTTTCTTTTGCCGTACCTGATGCCAATGTTGCCAGTGCGTCGGTTGTCCTCGGAGCCTGCCAAGTCAATGAGGTAGATCTTGCCGTGGAACACCTTCCCATTCCTGCGAGTGTCCACCTTCAGCTGCACGATGCAGTGACTGCGACTAGACCGGTCATTCAGCTTGGTTGCTGCTATAGTCCTGTTCACAAGCCACATACACATTGAGCACAACATGGGAGCATACGTCCTACAAGTCATCACCGTCATTTTACGGATTCACTGATTGCAACCAGAAAGTGAGTCGCTATTGGGATTTCTCTGGGATCAGCATTTGATGATTTACTTTTGATGTCAAGGATTGTGCTTAGACCTAATGGTAGATTAGAGAGTCCATTGCTACCTTCCAGTTGACTGCTGAAGGTTTTTGCAAAGCTACTACAGTGAATGTTCACCTCTGATGTTGCATTAATCATTCTAATGCAACTTTGGTGCTGGGCCCTACACAGACTCTAGTGATTATCAATACATATAGTCTAACTTAGACAACTGACATTTTTTATTAAATACCGAGTCTGATCTACATTCTCAATTACTAGTTTTTCTCATAACATTTCTTTAGAAGTATCTTGGCTGGACTTGCTAAGCAGGCTATAACATGGTGTCGGTGCTATTTATGTGGCCATCATCATCATCAATCGTCATCCTCATAAGCATCATCAATCATCATCCTCATCACTCCATCATCACTCCATCATCAGCATCATCATCAATCTGTTATAAATATATAGATATATATAGACACACATGACTGTAATAATAACATCATAACATTGTTGACTGTTGTTCATTAAATGTGCAAATGCTTGCTAGAAAAAGTCTAAATGACCTGTTGTTTGAGGCAGGTCCAAACAAGTTCTTAAAGTCGTCAAAGCTGTGGATGACCTCTTCCTTCAGACCAGCCACAAAGATGTTATGGTTGCCATCCTCCCTAATCTGCAAGTCTGTCTCTGAAGGGTTCAGCAAGTCTTGTACCTGACCAAAACAAACATTTGCAAAATCTGTAGTAACTGCAATGACATTTTGTTCTCTCACTCTAATTGCTGAATTCGAAACGATGGTCATTTAAATCTCATTTAACATCCAGCAATTTATTGATATAATAGTATATTATGGTAACCGTATTGCACTTACTATAAAATTGTGGGTTCACATTACACATTCTTTGAATTAGAAAATTTGAAACTTTGCATCTAGAACGGGATGCATTCTGATAACAATTTCTTCTGCCCAGTGAGAGAAGGCAGGGAGTGTAGGTTTGCAGTCAACAGAGCGGCGTGGCGGATGGGGTGGGGTAGAACAGTTTGTTGCGGGGTCTTGGATCAAAGACAAGAGAGGAGTGTGAACCAGCAGATACAATTTGAACAAGAAATACAACGAGCGAGATCATCAGAAGCAATACAGAGAATGCGAGGTGGCATTCAAAGATGAAAGGAGTTGTTCAGGAATGAGGGAGCAGAATCAGTATAACAGAGAGGCAGATTTTATACTGAGTTCGCAATGACTGAATAAGACTGAAAGCTATCAACAATAACAATCACTTCCACACAGGATTGAAAAAAAAAAACAACATTCAGATATAGTGCACCAACCTTTTCATTGTAAATTTCTAAGAAGGAGAAAGTAACTTTGTGATCGGCAGGATTAGCGGAAGCAAGATTGTGAAAAAGCGTGTGGATCACTCGTGGTATCATGCCTGGGTCATCCTCTGTTCCAAGCATGGTGTAGGTTTTGCCTGTGGTCAGTGAAGTGACAAAATAATTTATTAAACAAAACAAATGTTGACAAATACTTTTGTACACTATAAAGTTTATGGCAAGTACATTACAAATCAATTCCAGTAGAAATAAATGTGGGGAAAATTAATAACTCAGGCACAAAAAGTCTGAACACACTCACAAGTTTATCACCTGCATCTACATCCAGACCTGTTTACCCCTAAAAGAATTTGGAGTAATAGGCTTCGCCAAAAAGAGTAATCTTGGGTAAAAAAGAGTAATATATTATTACCGTCGACGCTTTCGATCGCCCATGCAGTATCATTCACCAACTTGAAAAAAATTGCAACGGGGTCTGTTGACCCATTTGCAAAAAGAAGCTTAATCATACACAAAAGAGTTTCATGGAAACTGAAAACAGACAAGAATAGAGATATTGCTGACAAAGCTGTTTCCATTTAAAATAAAACAGATCCTTAGAAGAAAACAGATTCATTCTGTCACCAAAAACATACACTGTACATGAAACAAGCATGTTCTGTAAATACTGATTTTTTTTTCTTTTACTGAATCGTGAGTGAAGACTGGCGTTGGAGAAGAAAAAAAAGACAAAGAAACCGGAAACCGGAAACTATTTAATTTCACAGACGAATCGCGAAAAACAAACTTCGCCGACAACACTGGACAAATAAGTCGTGTACTGAACCACTTGAAAAACGTCCAGTTACCGCGCAATAAACCGAGTCCGAAATGTCCAATTTTAGCACCGCAGCATAAACATGCGCACGAGAATGCGCATAAAACTTATAAAATATTGATCGAAAGCTTCGCGAATAAAAAGAGTAATATCGTGATTTTTAAAATCGTAATAAGATCGTAAAAAGCGTAATGGCGTAATTTATTGTGAAAAGCTTAATGAAATTATGCCAAAAGCGTAAGGGTAAACAGGTCTGTACATCGCAACAATCAATACTATTTGATACACATTGATAAATCCAGAAAAAAAACAACTCACATTATAAATTGTATATTATAATATGCCAAAATTGTAAGCTACATTAACATTTTTAATGATTAACTATTTTAAAAAAATTGTTTCAAAAACTTTCACCTGCTCCAGTGGGTCCATAGGCAAAGACAGAAACATTTTCTCCATTTATTGCGTGACCAAGCAAGGTCCGAACGCAAGCATCAAAGATGTCCCTTTGTTTACTAGTCTTGTCAAACACAGAGGAAAACCTGAAGGAAAAAAAAAAAGGAATCAATTTAATGGAAAATTAAATACAGATTTAAAATAATGCAGTTCGAATTCTGAAAGATGATTAATTCCATTTTTAGAACACATCCCTGTGGAACGAGCAAACCCTTGATTTTCGAAAAATTCACACAAAAAATATTTAAAAGGGTAAAACTGATTCATTTTCTTATTCATTATATGCAGCCACATGCATGACTGAGCGAAGTGAACGTCAGCTTCATTTTGCGTTAAAGTTGGTAACAGGTTAGCTAGTGAGAATTTTAATTCGGCTGGGTCACTAGTCCAGTGGACAAGATGAAAATTCTGGCTTTCAGCCCACCGTAAATATTGCAAAATAAAGGAAATAAATCGATTATATTTATAGAGGAATTTAGTCCAGACAATCAACTTACTTATCAAGTAAAAGAAAACCTGTATTTATCAAACCCCCTTCCCATTGATTGTGCATGCAAGTCCTTTATTTTGCAAAGTAACTGGCATAAGAGACGCCGTTATGTTTTGATCTGGCAGAAATAGGTCCATATTTGTCTAGTTCTTTTTGGCACCCCAGAATATTTTACTGGCTTAGGAAAAAATACATTCTGAAAGTAGATAGATTGAATTTTATAGTGAAAATATACAGGGCTGTTACCGCCTTCTTGCTCTTGTGCACACTCAGAACGAATGAAAAGTGTGGAACTGAACTAGATTTGAAGCCTTCATATTTATATTATTTAAATACAAAAAGCAATATATATATATATATATGCTTTTTATACAGCAGATGAGAATGCACTGAGCTAGATTTAATCATTGCTGGTCGTGTATCTTTAACGTTGTCATAGAAATCAGAAAATACACCAGAACCCATCAAATAAATCGCCTCTAACCATCACTTGCAAGACGGGAATTTAGTTCATAGATCTATACAAAGCATCTGTTTAAGTAATGTTTTCTTTGATCATCGAGACAATATCCTTTAGTTTAGGGGCCAACAGATTGGCTTTCTCTTTCCGGCATGGCTGGCAGTGATTGAGTGATAGATTGGCCCATGAGTCTCCTAAAGCCTCAGTAGATAATACAACAGATAATAAATAAACAGACAAAAATAATAAGACAGAATCTGGGAATGGCAGGAGTGACATAAATTGTAATAAAAAGAACTTACTGATACTGTAGATTCTCTCTCACGTTTCTATGGTTGAATATTTCTACTTTGTTGCCAACAGTTTCAACACACGTCTTGCTGTCTGCTGTGAGTGGTGGTCTGACACGAATCACAACTTTCACTCTTGTCTGCTTCTTTTCTCCGCTTTTTTTCCTGTCTGGATCCATCGTCCTTTGTGCTACTCCTATTGACAAATCATTGTTATGTTAGACACTAACGAAAATATTTACCCTTAAACTGTTAAAGTCAACTAGTTCAAACAATGGATTAGATGTCCTGACTTTTGTTTATTCTGAAAAAAGCACACATTTGCATGCAAAGAAACATCCCTAGTAGTAGTACCAATAATACTTATCATTAGTACTTTAGTTAAAAATTATAAAAAAGTAAGGTTACTCACTTACTGTTGCGACTTTTCCCTTTCTAGTATTACTATTAGTAATTCTACTAGTCTCCTACGTCTGGTCACAGGCTGTGAAATCTCTTCTTTTGTCTCACTCGTAGGCTTGAATTACATACTATATGTATGTATAGTATGTAATTGAGGCCTACGAAAGACGAGACTCCACAGCCTGTGGTCTGGTTAGTGTTTTTTGATCTTTACTACAGCAACACAAGACTAGTCACTAGAGACGAGTCACTCGATGCAGATCGAAACAGCAAAGATGGTAAGAATCAGAAAAAACGAACACGTCAGACGGGATGTAAAATGTGAGCTAGATACATAAATAGCGCCAATCAACTTGAACATTTTATTTTTAAGGAAACAAATTCTCAAACCTGAACAGGGCTGCCGTTTGCGATCAACTTTGCTAGACACCTCCATTTTGAATTTACCTCTTTCCGGTAGTTGAGCCAATCAGAGCCATCCGATAGCCGTACAGCAAGATCATATCCACAGGCGCTTGTATCTGGACACGCGAGCGCAAAACGGAGGTTTTACTGTACTACCAATAAAATTTATTATTATTATTATTATTATTATTATTATTATTATTATTATTATTATTATTATTATTATTATTATTATGATGATGATGAAGATGATGATGATGATGATGATGATGATGATGATGATGATGATGATGATGATGATGATGATGATGATGATGAAGTTATATAAAAAATGAAAGAATAATAGAGGAGATCGAGGACAGGCAGCATAGAAATTAATTGGAAATAGAGATACTGCATGTTATACGGGAACTTAATTTTCATTAAATCTTCTTCTTCGTCGTCGTTATTGTTGTTGATGTTTACAGATTTAATGCAGACAGACGAACGATCGAACTAGTGGGTTGAAAAATCGTCAAGGGAGGCAAATGCGTCCAAAAATGTACAGAACGCAAGCCGAATCGAGTTGTCTGAAACTGGAACGATAAGCCTCTATCTCATACAACCCCCCCCCCCCCCTCCCCGTTGTCCCCTATACGCATTGTGTCCGGGGACGTTAATTTAACCACTGAACTGAACTGAATCCCCCCCACCTCCCCCCAAATAATAATAATAAAAATAAAAATAAAATAAACAAAAAAAAAGATAGAAATACAAATTTAAAAAAAAGGAAAAAAGAAAAAGGTTTAAACAAACAAAATATGTAAGGAAATTGGAAAGAAGCGAAAGGCAAAGAAAAAGGTACAGAAAAAAAGCTAAAGGGCGTAAGAGAGCGTGATGTTGGAGATCACACTTATCTTCGGCCAGCGTAATGAGGGTGATGCCCATCTCTCTCCCTCGCTGCTTTACACACATACACGCACACACACGCACCCTTTCACTCCCTCCCACCTAACCCTGAAAGCATCACTATTACCCCACACCCCTCCCCCCCCTCTTCCCTCGTTATGGATGACGCTTCTCTAGCGTCTTCCGCGCTGCCCTTAAGAAGGCAAAGGGAATTGTGCCCGTATTGGGTGACAGATATTAACAAATATTATCCAAAAAAAGACAAATTTCATATGTAAAGTGCGCATGCATTTGAGGAAACAAGACCAAGCAATTACCGGAATTTCATTACACGGCACAAAGCGCCTTGAGAAAGCTGCAGTTGATTACGTAATCCCAGGCCCGGACTAGGGGGGGGGGGAAGGGGTTACAGGGGTTACGTAACCCCCCCCCCCTGGCCTGACTATGTACCTCTTTTTTTTTTTTTTTTTTTTTTTTTTACAATCATAAGTAAATCCGGGGAGAAATTTCAACCCTCTCCCCTAGGCACTATAAAAAAATAAATCCTCTTCCACTCTACTCAATTTCAACCACTGATTTTTTTATCACAAGTAACTACATTCTGTTACCTGAGACACTGTGCTTCCCAATAGCTTGAGTCTCTGCATTGTAAAAGCACGCGGCTTGCCTGCAGTGAAGAACATGATGGGAGCACTAAGGGAACTGTCACTGTTTTTTTCAAACTCTCCAAAGAGACAAAGAAAACTTGAAGATACCATCGAATCATCTCAGCCTGACACGACAAAAACAAAGCTTGTTGATCTGTGCAGAACAAGATGGGTAGAAAAACATGAAGCACTGGAGGTTTATACATCAGATTCTCTCTTTCTGGTTGTTCACGACTGTTTGGGACAAATGTGTGAAGACAGTGACAATTGGGACAGTGAGACACTGACCAAGGCAACTGGCTTTCTCCACACCTTGAGCAGCAGTGCTTTCCTCGTTGCATTCGTTGTCGTCCGCAATTGTTTGCGTTACTTAAAACCCTTGACAGTGAAGCTGCAGAAAAGGACAAAAGATGTTGTCGATGCCTACAGGGAAATCAAAGCGGTCAGTAACTGCATGTCTTCTATTAGAAGAGATGTCGACACAGCGTTCGTTGCCTGGTTCGGTGAAGTCAGCAAAATGGCGAATGCTTTGACAACTGATGTTATTGTTCCTCGTCAAGCATCCCGACAGACTCTCCGTGACAACCAACCTGCGGCCACTCCAGAAGAATATTTCAAGATTAGCATTGCCATTCCTTTCTTGGAACACCTGTCAATCGAATTGGACTCGAGGTTCAAAAATGCTGACCTAGCAGTTGATGGTCTCTGTCTGGTGCCAAGCACTTTAATAGACAACCAGGATGGTTTCATGCAGGTTCCAGAAGGGGTGAAGACACTGGCAATGTTGTGGGAGTCTGATCTACCAGACAACGCTACCCTTGATGCAGAATACCAAAGGTGGGTTTGCAAATGGCGAAGTGCTGCTGAGAATGCGACAGCTATCATCCCATCCACGGCATCAGAAGCACTGAAACATTGTGACAGGGATTTTTATCCCAACCTGTTCATCATGCTAAAGAACCTTTGCACCCTGCCTGTCACTACTGCCGAGTGTGAGCGTTCAAACAGTCAGTTGCGCAACCTGAAAAACTATCTGCGCTCTACAATGGGGCAACATAGACTTAATGGACTTGCTTTACTGAAAGTGCACAGGGATGTTGATATTGACTTCAAAGAGGCAGTGAACTGTTTTGCCAGAAGATACAATTCACAAATGGTACTAATGCCGAGGAACCTAGTGCAGCAAGACAAAGTGAAAGCAGGGCGGTGATGTTCATAAATCACAAGGTAAAGCTTTATACTGTTAACGATCAACAAAATGTAGTGAACAATAATACTATACAAAACATCTCTGCTGATAAATAAATGTTCGTGTGTGTTTTTTTGTTGTTGTTTTTTTAAGGGACGGGCAGATGATTATTTTTGTACCCCAGAGTTTGTCAGTTCAATTTGTTTAAAAAGCTCAAAGTCCCAGACCATCATAAATGGCTTTTTCAAGGTTCAGATTGCACCAGATTGCACCATTTTGCATCCTTGAAAAAAAAAATTTCCGGGGGGGCATGCCCCCGGACCCCCCTAGAAGGCTCGGCGCTTCGCGCCTTCGCTGAATCTGTAACCCCCCCCCCCTCAACTTTTCCCAGGTCCGGCCCTGAATCCGTATCTTATGATTATCACAGGGGCAATTTGCTTTTTATCGCTCGTTTTAATTAACAAGGAAGATATAAAAGCAATGTAATGTTTGTGAAAGAGCGAGTGCCTTATAAAGAAGTCGCATAGTCATGCTTCTTTAATGCCTGGAGTGACATAAGACATAGTTGTCCCAGGGTCCGTATTCAGAAAGATCCGCTTGCAAACCCTTTGATGGTTGTTTATTTCAAGGTATAGACCTGGCGGTAATTTTTCTTACCTTAGGGTTGGAGAAATCTGCCGGTAAACTTATCTCGGTATTCAAAAAGACCTACCTGACAAGGCTTACCTCGAGCTAAATTTGAACCCCTCTCTAGTACGCATGCGCTCTTCGATGACAACGACACAACAGCTTTCATAGCAGACGACAAATCACACAAAGTAAAAATCAACTTTTCAAATTAAAAATATTTAGTTTAATTAGAATTGAAAGAGGAAACCAAAAACATTTTACTTTCGTACTTCACCTTGGTCATTAATCTACCATCAAAAAGAAAGCATTTTACGGCAATTTTATTGGCACAAGGATAAATAGAACTGGAAACCTAACACAGCTGCAGTGAAGGAAGCAACTCCTCTCCTACTTCATCCACAATTCGCACGATGTCGATTCTTCGAAATATACATTTCCTGTAATGTTCTACATCATCAAGTATATTTAGAGGATTTTATCTGCCCCAAAAGACGCTTTTCTTTCGTTTCCGATGCAAAATCATTGCGAAAACAATTGCATTCGCCATTTTTACCTCGACATGGGTACGAGTTAGCGGAGGGGGCTAGCGTCGGTAAAATTATCGGCCGTTTTGACCGAGTGGCAGGGCAGTTTCAATTTCTCTGAATACCAGACAAGTCCAAACCAGCGGAAGGTACAGTTTTTACCCCTCCTCGTGGTAAATTATCAGCGGGTATTGCCTTTTATGAATACGGACCCATTCCAGACATAAGAGGACAAGAAGATTTCTTTCCAACAGCAGGAAAAAAAACCAACAAACAAAACATCTAAACTTGTAAACCTTTACTTCTACATGATGCTGATGACATCTTTTAGTGGATTTCATCAATGCATAGAAAATGCATTATGTTTTAAAACTGCTAATAGAATTTCATCCTATGCTCGGACGACAGATTTCCTATGCTAAGAGGATGATTTGGGATGATAGCCACCCGGATGCCGATGCCAAGAGACAATCTATTATGTTAGGAAAAGGTTCACGGATGGGCTAGAAAGTTGTGTCACATGCAGAGAGATTGAGATACCGTAGACTGATTTTCCTATACGGATGTGGAGTTAGAGGAGACCTATTTACATTTTTAAAACAGTTCACAAAATGGGTGATTCAAGTCGGTCGGATTTTGTTATCGTAACTCCTTAAAACCACAAAACCCGGCATTCTGAAGGTAAGATTGTTAAACAACTGGTACAAATCTTCTTCATTTCTTCATTCTTCTTCACTGAAAGCTAATGTTTCTGCACCTTGGAACAATTCTCCACTACCTCTAAACACTGCATAGAACCTATTTAATTGTTTAGAAACCAAAGGAACACAATACCACAATTCATATAGTTTGTTATATTATTTTGATGTGTAAATAAATAACGTGTAGGAAATTTCCATCTAGACCCAAAATAAAGTGTGGGAGAGAAAAGACGTTTAGTTAGCTTAGCTGCACAGCTTGTTTCGTCTTCAAACTACTACTACTACTACTACTACTACTACTACTACTACTACTACTACTACTACTACTACTACTACTACTACTACTACTACTATTACTTCCACCACTACTACCACTACTACTACTATCATTACTACTACTACTACCACCACTACTACTACTACCACTACTACTACTATCATTACTACTACTACTACCACCACTACTACTACCACCACTACTACTACTACTACCACTACTACTACTACTGCTACTACTACCACCCCCACCCCCACCTCTACTACTACTACAACTACCACCACCACCACTTTAATACTACCACTACTACTACTACTACTACCACTACTACTACTACTACATAGAAATATTATTATTATTATTATTATTATTATTATTATTATTATTATTATTATTATTATTATTATTATTATTATTATTATTCAAAAACATTTCATTTTTAAATGACGTATTATTATTATTATTATTATTATTATTATTATTATTATTATTATTATTATTATTATTATTATTATTATTATTATTTTAAAAAACATTTCATTTTTTTAAAATGAACTATCAATATTTATATATTTTAAAAAAATTCTAGAAACATTCTCCCCTCTCCTATACTCCACCTCCATTAGTTCTCACACCCCAGCCGTCACTTACACTGTCTCCCTCCTTCCTCTCTCTCTCTTTCTCTCTTTTTTCTCTCTCTCGCTCACTCCCTCTCTCTCACGCATTCACTCTCTGTCTCTCCCGCTCTGTCTCTCCCTCTCTGTCTCTCTCTGTGTCACACACACACCCACACACACACTCACACAATCCTTTCTTTCTTTCGTTCACCCCCACTCTCCCTCTCTCCCCCCAACCCATCCACACCACGCACCCTCCCTCTCTCTCTCTCTCTACCTCTCTCTCTCTCTCTCTCTCACTCTGTTATTGTTGGTTTCTCTCTCCGATATCAATTTGCCTTTGACAGCAAAACGGATTGTCAAACAATTATTTTCATCCCTGAACCAGAGTGTCATTCATCATAATTGATCTTCAGTTCACAAAAATAAGGAAGACACACATTCTCCCTAATTCCATCGTCCATCCTCTTCCCCTTCCTCTCCCACACACACGCAACCCCCCTCTGCCATCTCTCTCTGTGCTGTCCACCCCCCTCCCCCCCTCTGCCATATCTCTCTGTGCTGTCCATGTTTCTCGCTCGCGGCAGTTTAAAACAGAGAAACGATACTTTATTTGCAGGGTCTTCCTGTTCGAAGGTTTGCATAATATTTTCCACAATTTATTGGAACTGCTCTTGATCGCGATTTTGCATTGTCAGCGTAAATTAAAAGGATAGTTTAAATAACATTCTTTCCTACCCTACGGTTAGAAGTTGTCGTGCTGCCTTGCAGATTTTCTTGTGGGTGAAAAGATTTTTTGTTAAAGATATAACGAAGAAGGCCGCATAAGGCCTATCCTATCCTATCCTATCCTATCCTATCCTATCCTATCCCATAACTCGTAGGTCGTAGGGGCACCACAGATGATCGTTTAACCAGCGTACTCCATCCTTCCCTGTCCTCAGCAAACCTGATTGTTTCGCTCAGTGTCAAACCAGTCCATTCTCGAATGTTGTTCTCCCACCGCTTTTTCGGTCTCCCTATTCTTCTACCTCCTTGCACTGTGCCTTGCAGGATGGTCTTTGCAAGACCTGATGATCTGGTGCCGTGGCCATACCATCGGAGTTTACGTTTTTTCACCACTGCATAAGGCATTGCGGCCATTTTCTTTCACTCCCTTTCCACTCGCGCGTGCAAACATATAATACACGAACACCCACGCACACACCCCACACACAAACCCACACACACACATGCACACAAACACAACCCACCTCTCCCCAATACCCCCCACACACTTACAAACGTAAACATGCACGCACGGACGCATAAACACACAATACACGAATACACGAAAACACAACACACAAACGCAACACACACAATACACGAAAACACAACACACAAGCACAACACACAAACATGACACGCAAACACATGCACGCACGCACACACCCAAGCACATGCACGCACTCATACAAGAACAGAACACACGAACACAAACAATACAATCAGTTGCTCGCGCGTTCGGACACACACACACACACACACAC
Source organism: Oncomelania hupensis (assembly GCA_036898135.1). Taxonomy (NCBI): domain Eukaryota; kingdom Metazoa; phylum Mollusca; class Gastropoda; order Littorinimorpha; family Pomatiopsidae; genus Oncomelania; species Oncomelania hupensis. The sequence continues at coordinate 22,459,750 of CM072521.1, read as the reverse complement.
ACACACACACACACACACACACACACACACCTACACACACACACGCAAACATACACATACACAAGTCTGTATTCATGGCAAATTGGGGTTTTAGACAAAATGTATCATCGAAAAGCGTTGTTTTTTTTAACGGAAAGAGAGCAAAATTCATCTAAAAATTTGAAAATTAGATTTTTTAAAATGTCTCCACCCCCCCTCCCTCCCTCTCCCCATTATAATTATTTATCGAGGAGTGTGCCATATCGAGAGTTATGGATGGGGCCAGGCTGGGTGGAAATTGGTTCTTATTTAAGACCAAAAAATAAAAAATAAAACACAACAATTAATTAAACAATTTCACAAAATCCTCAAACAAATTCGACAAACGCGCGTCATTTTAATTAAATAATAATAATAATAATAATAATAATAATAATAATAATAATAATAATAATAATAATATTATTATTATTATTATTATTATTATTATTATTATTATTATTATTATTATTATTATTATTATTATTATTACTCAACAAGGGTCAATGAGTAGGCTATAGTTCCTGGACTGCCATCAGATAATTCCATACCTTTCACTTTAATGGCATGCATCAACTGGCAAAAACGAAAATTATAAGATGTCGACGGAACCGGAAATGACATGTTACGCATCCGCACAAGATGTGACGCGTCCTAAATTGGGTAATCTGGTTTCAAGCAGCAAAGCAGACATGCCGGGACATGAAAATCGTGCTTCTCTAATAACGACAGGTTTTTGTTTGTTTGCTGGTTTGTATGTTTGTTTGTTTTTCCCGTCTCGATCTCCGAGAATCAGGTTGATAGTTCTGGTATTATATGAATCATTTTCCAATGAGATGTCGGGTCGATTCCCAGTTGCCCGGACTTTACACTTGCTGTGAACTCTGGCCATCGCAAAGCTGATATCCATCTGATGGTTATTTCAGTGTATAGTTAAGTTGGAGGGTTTAGGTGTAGGTTTTAGCCTCGTAAATAAAATGTCTGAATCTGAATCTCTGTCGTCGCTTTCACTCATTAGAGGCTTTAGCCATTAGGATCTAACACCGGAGCTTATTTTGCTGTAAATTAATGAATGTATTTAGATATACCTAAAATCCTTATAGTTTTTCTTAATTCATGTAAATGAAATATTTTTAAATTAAATATTTTCGTTTGCTGCAGCTTATCATAGTCATAACTGCTGATCTCCGGATATTTTGTTCTGTACAGGTTCATCAGGTCCATCATCCCTCTTTCCTCTCCTTGCCCCCTTTTCCACCTAGTAGTAGTAGTAGTAGTAGTAGTAGTAGTAGTAGTAGTAGTAGTAGTAGTAGTAGTAGTAGTATATGATTTATTTATTTATTTATTTTTGGTATTCAAATTTACTTTCCTTTAGATACCTTGCTTAATTCGCAATCGGGAGTAATACAGATTTGTTAACGTGACTAGACTTCTCATATTTGCTTCACATCCTTGCATTTTACCTCTATGAATTGCAAGAAAATATGTTATTTGTTTTCCAAAATGGCTGCAACTGCTTTAGTAAATGTATAATTCTCGATTCCCCTCCCCTTTCCCCCACCCCACCCCTCCTTTATTTTTTTCTTTATTTGAAAAGATTGCAATTATTTTAACTAGTTCCCATTTTGTCTCCATTTACTCTTTAATTTTATGCTGGTAATTTATAATTCTCCATCAAATATTTCCCCCTTTCTTCTGTTTTAATGATTGCAATTATATTCTAAATAGTTCTCGTTTTGAAGTTTTTCCGTATTTACTAGTACTCTTGCAACTGATATATCCCAATGCCGCCTTTCGATTTATCTAAGGCTGTGTCTTCTTCTTCTTCTTCTTCTTCTTCTTCTTCTTCTTCTTCTTCTTCTTCTTCTCCTCCTCCTCCTCCTCCTCCTCCTTGTTGCTGTTGTTGTTGCTGTTTCTGTTTCTTCTCCTTCTTGTTAGCGCCATTTATGTTAGTGCGTGTGTGTGCGTGTGTGTGTGTGTGTGCCTGTGCGTGTGTTTTGAAGAATTTGACATTATGACCTAGACGGAAGCACCTGTATGTTCTCTCAGATCTAAAAACCCGAAATCTGTTAGGTCTATGTTCTCCCAAATGTATTTGTGACCTAATGCGGTAATTGGTGTCTAACAAGGTAATAAGTGGTTAAATATTCCTTACACACACAGACATACACACATGCACACAAACGCAAACACACACAAACGAACACACACACACACGTACATAAAAAAACACACACATACACACACACACTCTCACCCACACACACCCACACTCACACACACACACACACTCTCTTTGTCTTTCTCAACACACACACACACTCTCACATACACACAGACACACACACACATTCACACAAATACTCTCTCGCTATCTCACACACACACTTACCCACACATACACACACACAACCCCCCCCCCCCTCCCCCCACACACACCGTCACTACCCAACCTCACACACATATTCGTTTACCTGATATTATGGGGTAACACATCTGATGGTTGTCAATCACAACGTTACGAGGTACTCACTTAAAGTGAAAGACTAGATTAATGGGTAATCACATAAAACCTAATGTCAAGAAGTATGCAAAATGCTGTAGATTTTATGCATGAAGTACTATTAATACAATTTTTCTTCTTCTAAAACGCCTTGAAAACATTGAGAGATAAGATGTACATTTACCCCGTATTAGCAGGTAAACAGGTTTGTGTACACCTAGAACATTTAACTGGTGTTATAGGGTACCGTAGGTTTTTTGTAGCATTGGAAACAAATTGAACTCTGTACGCTCTCTAAGGGATTCGCCTTGTGACGTAAGGGGAAAAAGTACCCCTTAAAAAAAAAGTTACCCACAAAGCTGGATTGAGTCCAGTGTGTAACACCATAGCGTAAGGTAAACCTCCCCACCCCACCCCACCCCACCCCCCGCCCCGGCCCTTTCCTCCAACCACACAAACACATAGGAATGCACACAAAATAAAAAGTGTGGAACGTAAAGCTAGTGGAACAAACACAGACCTCAGGGAACACAGACTTGGGAAACTATAGATCTGACAGAACATAGACCATGGGATAACACAGACCTGAAAAAAAGATAGGGGGACATGATAGTCCTGGGGGGAAAGCGGATGGACTCCGACCAAGACTGGAGACTGTTGTATTGATTGCCGTCACACATACACTTTCTGTAATGGCTATAATTACTGTAATCGTCCTGTAGTAATGTTGTGCCGCCGCTATATAATTTAATGCATATAGGCAGTATACTGGAATTACTAGATTGTTGGTGGTGTTTTTCTATAGCCATAATTTGCTGCTGAACATTGGACAATTGGACACTATAAATCAGACTGTTACAAAATGGCTGATATGAGTTTGGATTTATGCTTTGGCTGTTTCTTGCTTAATTTATTTATTTATTTATTTATTTATTTATTTTGGCTATTCTGTTTCTTCTTATTTTCTCACATCTCTCTCTGTATCTCTGTCTCTCTCCCTCTCTCTCTCTCTCTCTCTCTCTCTCTCTCTCTCTCTCTCTCTCTCTCTCTCTCTCCACTTCCAACCTCTCTCACTATGCCCACTGGCTTTCTCACCCTCACTCCACAGCCTCTTTCTATGTCTCTTCCTCTGTATTTTTGTCTCTGTCTCTGTCTGTCTGTCTCTCTCTTTTACACTCGCTAATAACTACCCAAAGTGGAAGGGGATGGTAGGAGAAGGGGAGAATGGGGGGTAGGGGGTGACGCAATGGGAACGAGACATTGCCTACAGCTCGGTAAACCATTGGTAAATGTCTAGGGGCGGACACACGACGTTTTATAACGTGATTTTTAAAACTCGGGAGACCAGCTTGATCGAGTAGGTCTGCTTTTCATTTACCATCGAGATGAAAATACACGTAGGTTACCCCCGCAGAGGCCAAGGCAAGCTGTTGTGACTGCGCACGGACGGTGAGCTTCAGGAGGAGTTTATATGTGTACATTCTGTTATGCCCTCTTGACGAGTCTAAATTCTTACATTCTTTCAAAAGCCATCATAGGGGCTCAGTCCTTCGTCATTTTATAATAACTCGGTAAGAAAAACAAATTGCACTGTAGATGTTATGACCACGCACATGAAAAATACCATTTCATTTTCATTTATTTCACGTTAAGATCTGTGCACATATGTGACCTTAGACAACAACTACATCAACAAATGAACAATTAAAAAAATAACAACACATTAACAATGTAACATTTCGATGGAGCAGGCCCGCTTTCATGCCGTAACATTTCATAACAGCAGTCCTAAAGCTTTCTGATTTTCACAGATGGAAGAAGAATAATTATAGGCCACCATCGGTGCGTGAACTAGGATGATCCAAAAGACGGCCAGACGGCTGCTTTTATGCAAACAAGGCACAGAAAATGAACTGTTCGGTGTGAGATAGATCTAACGCACTGATATATCAGATGCCACCGGTAATGATTGTGTATAAGGTACGGGTGATGAAATGAAACCCTCTGCTACACTGTGCCATATTGCCGTAGCTCAGAGGTAGAGCGCTGGCCTGCTACACCCATGATCCCGTGGCGGGCAAGACAAAAGTGGCCATTTTCACTGTCTACCTTAGCAGTATGATTGCTCTGGTGGCTCAGTGTTGATTTAGGTCCCTAGTATCTCCCCTTCCCTGGGATGGTTATCCCCGTCTGCCGTACCATCAATGGTTTGTGTGGACGTTAAACTTCAATGTTGTTGTTTGTTGTTGTTGTTGTTGCTGCTGCTGCTGTTGTTGTTATTATTATTATTATTATTATTATTATTATTATTATTATTATTATTATTATTATTATTATTATTATTATTATAAATCCTCCCTGAGAGTCCAGGATAACTGATTAGGACCAAGGGGAAGCAACTCGTATTGCTGCTCCCGTTCATCTTCTGACAGTCGCCAGCTTCACATTCCTCGTATCAAGACAAAAGAAAGAAAAAAAGAGATTACTCTTATATAGCGCACATATAAGCTCAGTGTTACACTGTTTTTTTTTAATTATCAGTAGTTGATTCAGCCCCGATGCTTGAATCCTGACATGATAGGTGTAATTCAGATTCGTTTATCCACGCAACCTGTTCACTCAGCAACAAGGCAGGAGTTGAGTAGTCGTCGTATGAAGTTTTCCAACTTTATTCAGTGTACATCAACAACTGCATACAATCGCTCAATCGCTTTTTCCACTTTCACCTTCTTCACTTTTCAACTTTTGAAACAATGCGGCACTTATATAGTCTCTCTATACTCTAGAGAAAGTTTGAACATTCCAGCGTGACGCAATCACAGCCAATCATAATAAAACACCTCACCGGAACTATACAATGTCTTACGTCATATAACCTTATTTAGGTTAGAAGAATCTCTCAGCTACTAGTTGATCTATCTAGATGCTTCGATCGATAGTAAACATCGCACCCACATACATACGCACACATTTCTGTAAAAGAGAGAGAGAGAGAGAGAGAGAGAGAGAGAGAGAGAGAGAGAGAGAGAGAGAGAGACGCGTTATCGTAGACGCTCGCGTGTCTAGGGTCGCCTGTGCAACAAAATCACCATGATTACAACAATACAACTAAAAGGCCTAGGCCACATACTACTGATTACACACAGCAATGTTAACACATCGAGACGAAGACACATAAACATGATCCCGTGAGTATTGTAATTTGTAGTGCATATTGAAATCTGCATGCTATTGTTACCTTGTAGTTCTACTGTACTTGTAGTTGTAGCTGTAATCCCCGCAGGCCAGGATTGGGAGAAGACGCTTATATCGATTAAAGGTACTATTCATCTTCCCACTTTTCAATTTACATTTTTTTTTTTGGAGAATTACCCATCGTCTCATTTTTCGTTCCCTCCAACTCCGTACTAGACAACACCAAGTAAGCCAATATCACAGACGCCTGTATCAGGATGTGAGCGGAGTGGAGTGAGGTTTGCCAACTTATATATTCTAGTTAGTAGAGAAGAACGTTGTTCAGAGAAATACTGGCTCCTGTGGCCTACTGGCCAATAGGTAGATCGGGAACAAGCTAGTTACTACTAGAGGGTGGAACCGGTACGATTTCTCAAACCGGTTTTTAACCGTTTTTTTCAATAGAAAACCGCGGTTTAAAACCGGTTAACCGGCTAGAAGTTACAACTGGTTACCCCGGGTAAAGGCGCATAGTAAGCAAGGGAAATAACCTCTGTATTGATTTTTTTTGTGGAATTTATGTCGCTAGCTACTTAACTCAGAGGCTATTTCCCTCCTCCACTGTGGGTAGATTTGGGAGTTTGCTTTTCAATTTTGAGTTTGTGAAACCGTTGGTGGAATCTGGAGTTAGCTGGATATACCTGCTTCTTTTTGAGTGCTTCACTGATTGTCATTTGTTTTGTGTCGCCTTTACTTGTACTGGCACCTCCTTCAGTCACAATGCTCACGTCAGCGTCAGCGCTGCTGGTACACGGACTAGATCTAGCATGTAGGACTTGTGGGTTAGATCTATTGGGTGCAGGGCCCGCAGGCTTGGCTGGCTTCAGCAGCAGCAAAGGGTGGTGTCGGCGAATGTGTGCATTCAGATGTGAAGTGCCACCGCCAAGTTTAATACTTGCCTTACACTCTTTACAGTAACCGGTATTATGGTCAACCTTTCCTGCTTCTGTCTCTCGCAGGAGAAAGAATCTCCAAATGTCAGCTTTCCCACGCGTGTTCGCTACGAATTTCTCTGTTTCTGCCATTTTGCTAGTGCTTTACGGGACGAGTGATGTCCCTTAGAAAAACCTGCTCTGGATTAAATTTACGTCCCCAACACCAAAGCATATAGGGGACGGGCCTTAGAAAAACCGCGGTTTTCCGGTTTTTTAAGTCCAAACCGGTTTACCGAACCGTGAGAAAGTCGAACCGATTTTAACCGGAAAACCGGTAAAACCGACCACCCCTAGTTACTACCGTAGGCGCATGAAATGGGACTGACGTCGGTTTTTAATAATAATAATAATAATAATAATAATAATAATAATAATAATAATAATAATAACAACAATAATAATAATAATAATAATAATAATAATAATAATAATAATAATAATAATAATAATAATAATAATAGATCTATATACGCGTTTTCCCCCAAATCACCAATCAGGTTTGAAAGCGCGGCGATCTATTCTAACATACAAGCTCATACGTTACCTACACTCACGCACACTCAACATGCAAACACCACTGAACTATATGTAAAGCTCAGTGGCAAACACACATCTATCACTCAAACGTGGAGTGTAATTAAAAGGCAAGAAGATCCATATTAGAAGACGGAAAGGAAATAGAATTTTATTTTTGAAATGTTTGATTGACTGCACCCAATACTATTATTAAGGGAAGAAGAAACCGGAGGAACAGCCGAAAGCCCTCAGTAATGTGAAAAGCGTCGTATACAAGATACTAAAACGTTCGTCCCCTTGCGGGAAGGGAACGCGAGACCTTCTGCACAAGAAAGCAGCGCGTAACCGACAACGTCACTTGCATGCCACCCGTTTTGTAAGCAGCGGGTAAAAACCCATTAGGCCAACTTGTTATGGAGTGGATTCTGTAAAAACTTTATCTCTGTGTCGAGGCAGTTATGCTGCAGCATATTTGAGCCTTCCAGGCTTTTGACTTTCGACGAGACAGCCGTAGCGCCCAAACTATTCTGCTTCATCTTTGATTCCCGAGGAAAAGTGTCCCAGGGGAAATTAATGTTCTTTGATCACACAAAGTGCACTTTGGAGTTTTAATTATTTCTGAATTTTGATCCCTTGAACCAAATCTGTTCTGTCTCAATTTTTGCTATCTAAAATAAAAGGGAGGGAGGAGAGTAGAGGAGGTGTGTGCCTGTGTATGGGTGTGTGGGTGTGTGCGGTTGTGTGTGAAAGTGAAGAGGAAGGCTAAGGGACGAGAGGGGGAGTAGGGGAAGGCAGTAGTGGAAAAAAGAATGTGACAATGCATGAGAGGAGATCTTAAATCAACGAAATTTGATCCCTGCACCGGAACTAGTCTGCTTGATTTTTGACCCCACATGAATGTCGCCAGCAGCGCCCCCAAACCACTCTGCTTCATCTTTGATTTCCGGGGAAAAATGGAGCTTCCCAGAGGAAATGAGCGCTTTTGGCCATACACAGCGCAACAGCTTGGAGTTTGTGCAACTGTCGAGAAATAGTTTTTTCCACGTCGTTTGCTGTATCCGTGAAGGAACCTGTCGTAAAAGGGTAGAAGTGAAGTGAAAGATACCGCCCCCTTCTGAATCGGGCACAGCGCATGAACTTAACATGGATTTGGACTGACCCTCTCTCGTTTTCAGCAAGGCAAATTTCTCTCTCTCTCTCTCTCTCTCTCTCTCTCTCTCTCTCTCTCTCTCTCTCTCTCTCTCTCTCTCTCTCTCTCTCTCTCTCTCTCTCTCTCTCTCTCTCTCTCTCTCTCTCTCTCTCTCTCTCTCTCTCTCTCTCTCTCTCTCTCATCTTGTTTAGCATTACAGTGTGTCGTGCACTGTCAAAATAATGCCCTGGGTAAACTGAGCACCCCCGTTGGGTTTCAGTATAAATAGTATCCCCACTTTCTGGAAATTTAGTGCTTTAAATTCCAACTGTCGCTGTCTTTCTCATTTGTTCTTTCTCATTCCTGCTCTTTTCTATCAATCTGATATACTATCGTCTTCGCTAGACCAGTCTCCTACCTTTTTTCTTGAAAACTCTTCCGGGACAAGACTCCTTGTTTGTGTATGAGGTCTGTTGGATCAGCTTGGGAATATTGGACGCTTTCTGCCAGGTGGTCACTATGGCTTCCTATGATGTTATTATTTAGCAATGTAGGCATTTTATATGTATGTGTTTTGTTGATAATTTATAATGATGTTTGTATTCTATTTTGTTTTTGTAAACGGGGGTTCAGTAAGTTGGGGTGAAGCCTCAGCCGTCCCCTGCGTGGGATGTCTTTATTGTAAAGTGACTGGCTGGTGGAGAGCTTTCGGTTTTACCACTAGGGTTGTTTCGGCAGATCTTTTATGCGGATTGGGGGTTGTCCGGTCCTGATTTGGCTCGGAAGAGTCCGCTGGACCTAAAGCAATACTAATGTAATGTAATGTAAACTGAGCGACCCACCCTCAACGACCTCGATGTAGGCCCGTTTATTTTGAGCATGTGACCTGCCAGTTTCTAAATACACATTGCCTACTTCTTTGACGTGCCACTTCGGCGACACTGGGGAAGGTGAACCACCGTATAGAGAGTGGTTTTACTCTTGTGAGGAAAATATTCCCATCACCGTGTAAACATGGCATTCACGCACGCCAGTCCAGCCTTGTAGGTCTAAACCTACAACTACGGCACTCTGCTACCCTGGTGCTCTTTGCCCGACACCCCATTGTAACAACATCCCATAAACTAAAGTTGACGTAGACGCAGTTATCACCCCCGTGGCGCTGGCTACATTAGTGTGATTTTTTTTCTTCTCCGGAGTATTTCCTGCCCAAATGCCGCTCAATATTGGTCGAATTGATTGCAGTTAATATATATCCCATCAACTCTCTCTCTCTCTCTCTCTCTCTCTCTCTCTCTCTCTCTCTCTCTCTCTCTCTCTCTCTCGTTCGCTTTCTTTCTTTCTCTCTGCTTTCTTTCCCCCCTCTCTTTCCTATTTTTTAATACTTTTGAAAACCATGCATTATGACATGCATCAATTGGTTTTCCTCTTTCACCACCACCCCAACCTCCCCCTCCTTTTCCCTCCTCCCCTCTCTTAAGTCCTTCATACCGCTCTCTCTCTCTCTCTCTCTCTCTCTCTCTCTCTCTCTCTCTCTCTCTCTCTCTCTTTCTTTATTAAATGAAGTGGTTCCAGTTAATTGTTTCATGGTAATTATTGTTAGTTTTTTTTTGTTACGAAGTTAGTTATTGAATTAATTTCCCCCCTTTAATGTTAAATCTATGCTTGTCTATGCATGAATGCGGATGTCTGATTAAACTAAATGGGCGAGTGACTGAAAGAAAGACTGATTGTAATATTACTAAATTAATGATTAAACTATTTTCTTCTCGTAATAAAATATTGAATCTGAATCTCTACTTTCCTCAGTCTCTCCACAAGAGATCCATTGATGAAAAGGCCAGCCTTTTAGTGGACTTCTGCTGCGCAGACGTATGCTTCCGAGAAGGGGTCAGAAGCCGCTTTGAGCTTTGCAGCAGCAGCAACGACAACATCCGACTGTGTCGCGTCCACCATAAAACCCTTGTGTCCATTTATTATGCTTACCGCCACTATCATCTCTTAGTAACATTAGCACCATGGAGCCTTCTTGTACAGTTTCTCTTCTTACCCCTATTGTTCTATAGGGTCTATCTAATCTCTCAGCCTCGTTGGGGAGACATGCTGTCGCGGAGTTTTCGCCACTTCATTCTGTCTGTATTTTTCTTTGTCAGGAGGCGTAACATGTCCAAGCGCCGTCCATGTTTTGACAGCATCTGTCCAGTTCATGCTTTTGCCTTCCTCTGCGTCTTCCTTTCTCCCCTGCTCCGTGCCTAATGGTTTTTGCAAAGGGCGTGACGTCACCAAACCACGCCGACTTCTCCTCTTCACAATGGCAATAATGGATGGTTCCTGAATAACGTGACCAGGTTCCTGGCCTCACGTACTCGTTGGTCTTGGGTTGGTACTGGGCGATTGGCTGCATTCTGCAGGGTAGGTAGGTTATTTCCAATTGCGGATAATTTTGTTTACCCTTAAGTTTCAGTCAACATAACTGCCGACTGATACATTTTTTAAATGGTCTAGTCAACCATCCGTTGTTGAGTGGGTTTTTGTTTGTTTGTTTTTTTCTCATGCCCAGATGTGTTTCAGTGTAGTGGCACAAGATATTCAGTTAAAGAACGAGGGTCTGAATGAACAAAGGTTTGCTGTAAGCAATTGAAGACAAGCTGTCTCTTTGCTTCATTTTTCTGGTAAGAAATTAATCTCTAACTACTAAGTAAACAGTTTCGGGCTGCAGTCCACGCACCGGCGAACACGGGTACACAAATATTGATAGCTAAAATATCAGTGCAATGTACCTTAAAAAAAACTACACCGAAAAAAACGATTGCTTGATTCACCTAGACGCTGCTACTACTACTACTACTACTACTACTACTACTACTACTACTACTACTACTACTACTACTACTACTACTACTACTACTACTACTACTACTACTACTACTACTTAGCTCTAGGCGCTTACATGAATACAGAACAACTTTAACTATAAAACAAAACGAGGAAACCTCTTTAACTATTAACAGTAACCTTATATATAAAAACTAATGACTCTAAAGGCGGCGATACACGGTAAGACTAGATCTTATGATACCCGCATATGACTACGGAAATTCCCGGATCGGTAGGAATTGTCGTCAAGTCTTATCGATAGAGCATGTTCTATTTTTTTCACGGCGCGATACGACAGTGGAGGTCAGACAGCCAATCAAAACAGCTATTTCATTGAACCCCGAGGTGAAGGTCACTGAAAAACCGCGACCTACAAACTGAAAAATGGCAGACCTGCCGAAGCACCAAACAGGAATTTTGATTGAGTTGTACCATGAACATAGAGCTGCTTATGGGACACACCATTGCAGGTCTACAAAAACCAAGGGACCAGAAACCGCGCACTTTCGTCAATACAGGCGCGGTTTCATGAAGCCTGCAATATTTTGCTGGATCGTATGTACAGCCGACAGTGTGATTTTTGTTGTCGTGTGACTCATGTCAATGAACGATATGAAAATAAAGAATAATATATTTGTGCAATGCATATTAATATTACTTTTAAAAAAATGTAATGACGTTTTGAAAAACAAGCGTCATCAATTTATCACGCGCTAACAACAATTGCTTTTGCAACTATTTAGATCTAGTTAGCCGTAGACTACGAGATGCCTTTACCGACAGGCTTATGACTCATACATACCGTGTATCAGCAAAGACATCAGATCTGCAGCGGCATACGCGGGTATCATAAGATCTAGTCTTACCGTGTATCGCTAGCTTAACACACACTGTCACAGTCGGACTTCGAGCTCTGGCCCTGCTCGCAGCAATTTCCCCCCTATTCGCCCGCTGACCCAGCGATCCAAGCCCCGCCCCTCCGGACAGTCCCACGTGATCCGGGACTGGACCTGGGGGAAATCAAGACATAAGTTAGTCAGTCTACTCCTGCAAGCCCGAGCGAACACACTGCCGGCCGAGACACGTCTGCACCCACGTTGCGACCGCTGAGCTCCGCCAACATTCTTGTGTTTCAACCCGTTCCTTGGTCCAGGTAAGAGTGGTGACTTATTTCATATCATTTAGCTCCCCATCGCCCGTCGATTTCCCCACATGTTCGTATGTCTTGTAGATATTTACGTCCATGTCTGTGGTTTGTCTTGATGTATTGCTTGTGATATACTATTTTGCTTCATGTACCCATTATCTGTAGTCTGATTGTTGCACATGCCATGCTTGTATTTATACATGTATATCCCCCTGTCTAGATCCCTGTGTAAATCCCCCATGCCATGTCGCCCTGTTACTTAGACTAAAGTACCCCAGTTAATCCCCCTTGCATATAATCGCCATTGTCCTGTATTTATCCCTTTTGCTTCCCCCCTGATCCTATTGTGTAAATATCCACCCCTGCTGTCCATAACCCCATCTTAGGCGCTGAAACCCTTATCCATTAGCGGCCGCCAGTAAATTCTCCCAAACCCCAGTAGCCATTGTTGATACAAATAGACAGTTGGAAGACGCCGGTCCTCCCTGACCAGGCCTTCCACATTCAAAATCTGACTGGCATGCGCGCTGAATGGCGCAGCATCCAGAGCGTGTGTGCACCTCTGATGCTGAGAATGATCATTTGCAGAACGGGTCCTTGTAAGGGCTACTGCAAGACTCAGCCACGCCGCGTGCAGCCCATATCCTCTGGCTGTCACTGAAGACGCGTGTAGCAAGACCACCGGCCAAGTACATATGACCAGTTCCGACCCAGACCAAGTGTTGCACCACCAACTCGACCTAGTGACCTACACTGGTCCACCCCAAGCCACGCTACTGACCAATTGCGCAACCGCCATCCAGTCACCTGAGGCTACCACCGCCTACGTTCCTAGCAGATAAATGTGCACTCTGCGCACACCACAACTCTGCGGATATCTGGCTACCCACGCTAAATCATCCAGCCACCCCTTGCCGCATGATGATATCAGTCTATATTCGCCCCAGTGACGCTTAAATAGATAAACCAGAATTACTCCAAGATACCCTGTACGTTATCAGACTTTCGCTCGTGATCCAGCTTTAACCCAACCTACTGTTTGACCTACACCCAGATAATAAATTATTGTATATTGTACTCCACCACCCGTCTTCCCTTGTTGAGCCCTCCACTAGTTAATTCTGTACATCTCTCGTCTGTCTTTAAACTTTCTATAAATCTTTAGCACTCTCAGCGTTATTCCCCTGAACGTCACCGCAAGTCGGCCTAGGACAAGGGAGGCGACACAGCGCGGAGGAATAATTGCTAACCCTCATCCCCCCAACCCCCTATATTCGTGACACACACACACACACACACAAACCCACCCACACACACACATACACACACACAACCCACCAAACGGAAGTATTGTGAGCCCGTGGTACTGAGTGACGCGTGAAAAGACCGTATCAAGGAGCCCTTTTGCTAGACTCGCGAAGTGACGTTATCGAGGAAGCAAGTATCTTGTTTTAAGCTGCTTACACGCTTGCTTGATAGATTTCACCTCAAACACGTGGATTAATAATCTCTTCTATAATCATACTACTTAGTGTAAAAGTGTGAAGAAATAAATGTCCTCACACTCACTTTAAATCAACTGACGCTCACTCTTGTTTGTCTGTTGTTTAGACCATCAATTCATAACAATGCATTATTGCTCTTACCTAGCACGCGCTTCAGCCCAATTGTTACAGGCGCTGCACTGAACCAAGATCGACCTTGCACCAGAATAACACTGGGCGAGGACGACATCGCGGTTGCAGCCTAGCAATACGTATCAACTATCTACCGCGATCCACAATTGCTGTGCTGTCGAGGACCCATTCCATACTTGGTCAAAGCCCCATGTGCAGAACAGCGAACGGCTGGAGAGAAGGAAAGGATGTCTCCTAGGCTAATGTGATAATGCATGACCCTTGTCTGCGCGTAATGTAATTTTTCCAATTCTGACACCCCAAAGACGTATGAATGGCTTCCTTCCCTTTCCCGCCAACCAGCACACCCGCATTTCACCCCTCCCTAAGCTACCCCACCCACACCCACATGTAAGAAAAACTGTGTAAGCTTATGTCGTAAAAGCCAAAACCCAATATAATACAAAACAAAACATCTTTATTAACCTCACACAAGGAATTTACTCTGGTGCCTGCGTGCAACTCGTAACACTCACAGATCAGTGCACCCATAGCCGTTCGTGTCCACAGTGGAATGTTCGGGACGTCTATAATTGTAATCAAATTTAAAGCAACGCGTGTCCATTATAGGCAAATATCCATTGTATCGGAGGTGTCGGATAGCGCAGTGGTTGGAGCACTCGCTACTGTGTCGCAAGTTAAGCACCGTCCGGTGCGGTTAGCACTTGGATGGGTGACCGCAAAACGTGAAGCGACAAATAACAACGCCCCCAGTTGACTCAACTGTGACTGAGTACCTACTCTCTTAAGGGTGGGGAAGGTAAAGCAGCGAGGGAGAGAGATGGGCATCACCCTCATTACGCTGGTTCAAGATAAGTGTGATCTCCAACATCACGCTCCCCTACGGCCACAAGGCTATGGGACTACCTTTACCTTTTTTTAAAATCCATTGTATCATATTATTTGTGTAGCTGAGCGGAGTATTTGACTCCCGGCTCTCGGCCACCACCTTGAGAACACGGCCCGACACGAACTGCTATTTTTATTTATCCCTCGTAAGAGGGACATAACACACCAGCTCAATGCCTATGTGAGCAGCACTCTTAGGTTATCCCACATTTTGCTGGCTGCGGGCTATTTATAGCTTGCCTACACCCTCCCTTTCAGTGAAAGGACAGGAAAGAAGAGCACTGGCAAAGCTATTTATAGCTAGCCTGGTTGAACTAGCTTCAAAACCTAAAAGCTTTGGTTGAGTCTGTGTGATAAAAATTATTTGCCTTGCAAGGCGGTGAATCGTGTTGGTAGTAAACCCGTTTGCCGGCTACTAGTGCCACAACACTCTCTGCAAAGTCACTGCCTCTGACTTGCATAAAATGCTTGCCGACAATGTGGTCCTGCTCACCACCAAAAGCATAAGACGAATGGTCAGCCGGGGAGAACAAATGTCATGTCGCCTTGTCCTGCATAACCCAATGACCACTCCAAAGAATTCTGCACAGCAGGAGCCACCCAAGGCTAGTCTAACCAACAAATGGAAGGTAGACAATCTCTCTCCAAAGCTTGAACCAGTCTCCTCCTTTTCCGCGACATTAACATGTCCAAATGTGGTTTGAAGAAAGGAAAGAGAATGAATGATATTAGCGATGATGATGATGTGGTCTTGTATAACACCGTATCCACGTCAGTAGAAATGCACGATGAAATCGTTTATCACTCGTGTTCTCCGTCTTCAAAGTTAAGATTGTATTAGTAATAGGTAAGTGACTGATTTTAGGTCACCGTGTGTGTGTGTGTGTGTGTGTGTGTGTGTGTGTGTGTGTGTGTGTGTTTTGAGTGCTGTTAGTATTTTTAATAATTTATTTTATATATTTAAGTTTTTACATAAAGAATGTGGAAGTTCAGATTTTTGTATTGTTGGATACTTTTGTAACTCTCTCTCTCTCTCTCTCTCTCTCTCTCTCTCTCTCTCTCTCTCTCTCTCTCTCTTTAGTAATAAGATCTTGAAAATTTCTTTGCCTTATATTATTAATTCCCTTATGCCTACATACATCTTCAATTTATGCATTGTACAAAATATATTTCCATCTATATGGAAAGAAGCACCATTCTTGCGCTATTGCCATGGCACTTTTAACTGACAAATGACTCTCTGCAATGAATAAATCTACTTTGTCACAAGTTGTTTTTCTTGATCTTTCCAAAGCTTTTGATCTCGTCAATCACCACATACTGCTTCAGAAACTTGAACTGTACCTCAATGGCTCAGTTGCGTTAAATTTGTTTCGCTCCTATCTATATGAACGTACGCAATTTGTACATATTCATGGAATAAATTCCTCTGTAATAATGCATGGGGTTCCTCAAGGATCGGTTCTAGGTCCTATTTTATTTTGTATTCATATTAATGATTTACCGTTACACCTCTCAGATAATTCTGTTGAATGCCATATGCTAGCTGATGACACGACATTGCACAATCAGGGGAGGAACATAGGTGAAATTCAACAATCTCTACAAGGCGCCCTTAACAATGTTGCTGATTGGTGCAGATTAAATCATATGTCACTGAATCCAGCTAAATCAAAAGCCATGTTAATAACAACTAGGCAAAAGCATCAGCGGGCTCCGCTTTCTCTTGATTTAGTCATGAATGGAAATAATATTAAACAGGTTGAAAGTCATGAACTTTTAGGGGTCCTCGTAGACAACAAACTCAGTTGGCATTCACATATTGAAAATCTTTTTAAAACTCTCTCAACAAAATTATTTATGTTGTCTAAGCTTCAATCTATTATAACTGCAGATGCTAAAAAGCTTTATTATAATGCTCATATCAAACCTCACATTGATTATGCATCAACAATACGGGACGGCTGCAGTGATGCCTTGTTTAAAAAGATTAATTATATTCACCGCAGAGCTGCAAAATTACTTATCTCAAACACTTCCATTAAAACTGATTCAAAACTAAAACTAGCTGGTATGCTTCCCCTTAACAAACACTTTAATTACAATAAAGCCGTTTTAATGTACAAAGTACTCAACAATGGAACTCCTGATTATTTAAAAGTACTTTTTAGCAAACTTTCATCTCGTTATTCAATTTTCAGACATAATTTAACCTTGCCACAGCCACGCTTAGACATTTGAAACACCTCTGTCATATTCTGGTCCCAAGTATGTGGAATTCGCTACCACAAGAGATCAAGGAAAGTAAATCATTAACATTGTTTAAAATTAGACTCCACATATTTCTATTTTCCCTTGCTCCTAATATTTAAGATGATTGTATACATTTTGTTCTTTCCTATCTTGCGACAGTTTACTTTGTTCATATGTGAATTAGCTTGTGTATGTGTGTGGTTGTGGTGAAGGGGGTGGGGCGAATGGGAGTAGGGAAGGGGAATTGGAGTGGGGTGGGGAGGGAGGGAGAATGTATATTTCGGTACATTAATTTTCTTAGTATTTTTTAAAATTCTTACCATTGTTAAGGTTTGTGTTAGTTTCAAATCAATTTTATGTTAATTATTTTGTTTCTTCAGATTTTTATTTATTTATTTATATTTTACAATTTTATTAAGGACTAGCAGTAAGACAGGTCCATAGAACCTAATGCTATTATCCTGTTAAAGATTTCGACTTCGACTTCTCTCTCTCTCTCTCTCTCTCTCTCTCTCTCTCTCTCTCTCTCTCTCTCTCTCTCTCTCTCACTCTCTCTCTCTTTCTCTCTCTCATGTTTGGTAGTACTCTTTGTCTCTGTCTCTCTCTATCTTTCACACTATGTCTCTGTCGGTATTTCTCTGCTTCTGTCTGTCTGTCTGTCTGTCTCTCTCTGTCTGTCTCTCTCTCGCCTTCTCCTCCTCCTCATCATCTCTCCCTTCCTCTTTTTCCTTCTTGTAATCGATCCTTCTTCATCCTCACTAATCCTCACCACTCTTCCTTTTCCCATTTTCCTCTTCATTCTCCTTCGCATCCTCTCGCTTTAGCCCCCCCACCCTTCCCTTTTCTCTTTAACCCTATTCTTCTTTCCTTCTTCACTTCGCACAAATTACAGATTCCTTAAAAAAAAGATGTACACAAATTAACCAAAATACCGTGGCGTTGGAAGAATTTTGAGTTTAAAGTGGATCTGAGGCTATCTTTCCGAACCTTTACACTAGATGCTATGGTCATACAAGAGTTTATCAATCCACATGAAAAAAAAGATATTCACACAAACAAACAAATAAACAAACGTTTTATGGCGGTGACTAATTTCCGATAAACGCATAAAAAAAATACACATCATGTAGGCTTACTAACTTTGTAGCTTTTTCTGGCCGTCGAAGGAAATTAATGAAAATTTATACGGCAACATCCGAGGGTATAATTTGTCTTAGTAGCTACAATTTTGTATGACCTATAAGCACCTACTTGAACGTGTAGGGAATGAATCACAAAGTGTGTGTGGGTGTGTGTGTGTGTGTGTGTGTGTGTGTGTGCGTGTGTGAGTGAGTGTGTATACCCTACCATTGTGTCTAACTGCCAGTGCCCGTGTACGCTAGGGATGTCCACGATGATGCTTAATAGCACGAACAGCTTAATGCAAAACCACCTTTTCGGACATGACGGCAAGTTTCAAATTCCCCAAATTTCCGACACAAACCATTTATAACAGGCCTATATATAAGCAAACATTTATTTTTAAAGTCACTGAAAACCGAAATATTTTTAACATGTAAAGTGCATTGGCGAGAAACGCTTAATGACCTCTAAAACATGTATTGAATGCACGAACAGTGAAGTGTAACGTCCACGCTCTCCATTGGCGATACTGCATACGGGAGACAACCATTGCAGGGAAGAGGGGATAGGATCCTAAATCAACACTGAACCACTAGACCAATTACGTTGTTATGGTGAACAATGTAACTGTAGATTATAGTCACACGACACCGAAGCGTATAGGCGACTACTGGTCACGTTATTCTGACACCAGCGAACCAGTTGATGGTAAGGGGAAAATAATAGGGTCACACATTGGCCAATCCGGGATTTGAACCAGGTACCTTTCGGTTACTAGTAAGACGCTCTACCAACTGAGCTACCCGGCCCCCTCATGGTGAACAGTGAAAAATGGCCACTTTTATCTTGTCCACCACGGGATTCGAACCTGGGTCATCGGCGAACGCTGTACCACTGAGTGAACATGTACGTTTTGAATGCACTCAGTCATCCCCTTTTGCCAGCCGAAGTAAACACTATCACCCCAGTTAAAAAAACATTAACAATGATATAAGTGTAGGATTGGCAACAACGTTTAACAATTCTCCAGTCGCTCGTTTGATTAAACTGACATGTTTTAACGTGGTTAAACATTAACAATGATTTAAGTGTAGGATTGGCAACAACGTTTAACAATTCTCCAGTCGCTCGTTTGATTTAACTGACATGTTTTAACGTGGTTAAACATTAACAATGATTTAAGTGTAGGATTGGCAAACGCGTTTATCAATTTTCTAGTTGTTCGTTTGATTGAACTGACATGTTTTAATAATGTGGTTATAAATTGTGTGTGTTCGAGAGAGAGAGAGAGAGAGAGAAAGAGAGAGCGTGCGGGAGCGTGCGCACATGTGTGTGTGTGTGTATGTATATATATATATATATATATATATATATATATATATATACTGTAATGTGTGCCTGTTTAAATGGGTGATCTGAATGCCTGTGTGCCTGTTTAAATGGGTGATCTGAATGCCTGTGTGCCTGTTTAAATGGGTGATCTGAATGCCTGTGTGCCTGTTTAAATGGGTGATCTGAATGCCTGTGTGCCTGTTTAAATGGGTGATCTGAATGCCTGTGTGTGCTCTTTATCATCTTGATGGAAAATGACGTGCAGAAAACCACCAACCCACAAACCATAAGCAAACGGTCATCTCTTAGCGTTAATTATAATGGTACATTATACGATTGTTTTTTTTGTTGCATTTTTAGAGAACAGAAAAAGCATCAAGGGTTCAGACTGACTTTAACCTCAGTGTATTATTATGATGACCCCTTCTGGGCAAGGTGTGAACGGAACGGTCAGCTATGGTCAGCGGGAGGTCAGAGACTGATGAATGGACACAAATAGACACCGCTCGGGAAGCTGTCTCGACTCAGCGGTATAGAGTAACGTCGCTGCACAGTCTCCCCGTAGTGGCACTATGTCACGCAACGAGAAATCGCTCTTGTGCGCCGATCATAATTATTTAGTTAGCAGGATAGTGCAGTGCAATACAATTCAATCCAAATCAATACAATATTATATAATGCAACTTTATTCATCTCAAACTGAGCA
Source organism: Oncomelania hupensis (assembly GCA_036898135.1). Lineage (NCBI taxonomy): Eukaryota > Metazoa > Mollusca > Gastropoda > Littorinimorpha > Pomatiopsidae > Oncomelania > Oncomelania hupensis. Next base: position 22,439,453 of record CM072521.1, on the reverse strand, counting down.
GTTACAGCGGCAGCATTAAAATCGCAGTGTAGCGACCCATAATTGCAATATGTCACGCAACAATTTGTTTTCTTGCACTAATTTAATTTAATTTAATTTAATTTGTTTTAATATGACGAACATCTAATTTAATCCATCACAATTTCCAATGGAAGCTATAGCACAGCGGCGCGTCTAGTTCAGGGCTGTAGAGAATTTTGATTTTGATTGCGAATTTGAACAATATTTGTCACCCATTTAGGAAAATGTGGGTTGCCTGCTCAGTGGTAGCGCGGCAACTGCACAGAGCAGCCAACATCTAGGACGAAGGGGTTGGCGGTGTGTGTGGGTGTGTGTGTGGGTGTGTTTGTGTGTGTTTGTGTAGTTGTGTGTGCAGGTGTGTGTGTATGTGTGTGTTTGTGTTTGTGTGTGTGTGTGTGTGTGTGTGTGTGTGTGTGTGTGTGTGTGTGGGCATGTAGAAACTACGTTCTGATGACACACACATGAAACTCCACATGGTTTCTTCTGACTTTTTTGGAAGGCCGTACTATTTTGACGTCAAAATAGTGCTCCGTTGAGTTAGAGCTGTATTATCATTATGGTTAGGTTAAGGGTTAGGGTTAGGGTTAGGGATAGCTTCAAAACTTTGAAAATGTCAAAATAATGTCAAAGAAATGGAAAGTGTGTCAAAATAATCCCTGTTTTTTTCACAACAGTCATCAGAACGTGTGTGTGTGTGTGTGTGTGTGTGTGGGCGTGGGCGTGTGCGCGCGCGCAAGCATATGGGTGTGTTTTTATATTAGTCTCTCGCCCATCTAGGAAAAAAACCATTCCATCTTTCTTTTAATAGTCCAAGCGAGCGCAATGGCAAACATGCGAGCACAGACTGACCTCGGCAAATATACTCACCAAAAACAAATTATACAATGATTAAATAAATGAATGTAGGCACGTATGAATTAACATTTACTAACGTTCTAGAGCTTCTTCTTCTATATATATATATATACTTGGGTTTGTGTGTGTGTGTGTGTGTGTGTGTGGGTGGGTGTGGGTGTGTGTGCGTGTGCGCGCGCACTTGAATAAACGCACAAATGGGTAGCAGACCTTGTCTTTCTTAGTAACAAATGGGTTTATTTGCTTGGAACCCACTTTTTTCCAGGACCCCACTTTTTTCTAAGTGCGCGGGAGTGCTCTTTTAGTGCATGGGAGTGCAGTTGTAGTGCATGAGAGTGTTTTAAGTACAAGGGAATGCTCTATCCGGGACGGATACAGTCAATTTTCGGAGAAATTTTGAAGAAAGTTCGACCTATTTCGTCGCCTATAGGAGACGAAATAGGTCAACTTTTTAGACGGAAAGAGCCAATTTTGCATTAGAATCTTACATTTCTAGAAGAAGTTTGCGCTCTTTCCGTCAAAATATCACTTTCTGATTCCTACGTTCTTAAATAAACCCAGTTGTGATGTATTGCAAATATGTGTGTGTGTGTGAGTGAAGTGCTGTTAGCTCGCTGCAGAGATGTACGAGATGAGATACTGCGCTATACAAATAGCCAATTTATAATAATAATAATAATAATAATAATAATAATAATAATAATAATAATAATAATAATAATAATAATTATTATTATTATTATTATTATTATTATTATTATTATTATTATTATTATTATTATTATTATTATTATTATTATCTCACATGTGAATAGACGTTGAATTCAATAAATACCAACGGCGGACTTGAAAATCATAAGAAGGAAATAATCTTTTAATGCTGGATTATGGAACACAATGCTGGACTGCGGGAGTCTTGAAAGGCAAGATATCCTTGAGGTGGTAAAGTAAGATCTAATCAAGCTCCACTCGGCAGCACGTCGAGTCTTGGACTCTTCAAAGCCCAAGCGACAGATCAATTTGGTTGTTGTGGTGGTGGTGGTGGAGGGGGTGGAGGGGGTGGAGGGGGTGGAGACAATTCAAAGGACGAAGGTGGTCCATTGGGATTATGTGCGTGTGTGTGTTTGTGTTTAGGTGTGTGTGTGCGTGTGTATGTGTGTGTGTGTGTCGGTTCTTTGTCCAATCCTATCCTATCCTATCCTATCCTATCCTATCCTATCCTATCCTATCCTATCCCGTAACTCGAAAGTCTTTGGGGCACTAGGTGATCGTTTAACCAGCGTTCTCCAGCTTCGGTTCGTGGTATTAACACTTTTAGATGTTCTTCTGAGTCTAAGGATGATTGCATTGACTCGAGGAGTTGGTGGATTAATTTATCTTGGATAAAGCAAGTGTGAGGGTGATAATGTGGTCGATGAGATTTTTTTATATGAAAGGAGTAATAATGATGACGAGGATGATGAAGATGAAGATACTGGGGATGGTTTTGATTTGAACGAGATGGCATCCAAACGGATTTCCAGATACTTACACACATAGCCGATAATGCAAGCATTTTCAGAAGTGTTCATTTTCTAGTCGGTGTTGTGACTCATTACATTACATTACACAATTGTTGCTTTAGGTCCAGCGGACTCTTCCGAGCCAAATCAGGACCGGACAACCCCCAATCCGCATAAAAGATCTGCTGAAACAACCCTAGTGGGAAAACTGAATGCCCTCCACCAGCCAGTCACTTTACAATAAAGACATCCCACGCAGGGGACGCTGAGGCTGCACTCTTAATTTATCGAACCCCCGTTTACAAAAACAAAATAGAATACAAACATCATTATAAATTATCAACATAACATATACATATAAAATGCCTACATTGCTAAATAATAACATCATAGGAAGCCCTAGAAAGCGTTTAATATTCCCAAGCTGATTCAACAGACCTCATACACAAATAAGGCGTCTTGTCCAGGAAGAGTTTTCAAGAAAAAAGGTAGGTCATTGATCTAGCGAAGAAGAAGATAGTATAGCAGATTGATAGAACAGAGCAGGACTGAGAAAGAGCAAATGAGAAAGACAGCGACAGTGGGAATTTAAAGCATTAAATTTCCAGAAAGTGGGGATACTATTTATACTGAAACCCCCGACACCCCAACGGGGGTTGTTGTGACTCGGTTTCATCCTAAGGAAACAAAAAGAAAACGTACAATAACAGGCCACTATCTAAACTATATTTGCAAGCCAGTTATTATGAGCCAAACGTGTTTAGCAGCAGAAGGACTCCAGTGACCTTGACCTTTGCGGTAGAGTAAATGGGATGGCACGGGAGGCGGCCGCTAACCTAGGTAATGTTCCTATGAAGTTCAAACTCTGTTCAGGAGTTCTTGAGATATATACTTCCAACGGACCGAAGGACAAACCGACAGAGGGACAGACCAACATTTGGCTCGCTCTGATTCCACCCGACTATTTCAAAGTGTTTCCAGATAAGTCTGGACATACAACAACAACAAAACAAAAAAAGGAGAAAAAAGACATATACAAGACGATGTTGCTGATGTTGATGATGATAATGTCGATGAAAATGTCGACGACGACCATGATGTTGATGATGATGATGATGATGATGATGATGATGATGATGATGATGATGATGATGATGATGATGATGATGGTGGTGGTGATAATTATGATGTATTTCTATCAATGTTCTGTTGTTGTTTCCTGTCATCCGCCAGTGATATTTTGACACATTATTATTATTTGGGTAGCACTTATTTAAGCCTTGTGCTTTTGTGCGCCCTGATGTTTTGCCTTGTATTAATATCTGGTTTGTTTGTTGAATAAATTTATGTTAAACATTGTTTAAAAAAAATTATGATGATGTCCACTTGTAAGCCAAAGCATCGTCCATCCTAAAAGCAATGTAAACACGCATGTGTTAAAAGATATTATACCTACCCGAAGGCTATGTAATCTGGTATTTGCCGCGAGTTTTATTTCAAAGATAAAGAAAATATATTTTATTGCAAGAAAAAAAAACGTATTCTCTAATATTGCGGTTGGCATGGTTAGATGAGATTCCGGTTTACACACATTTTACTGTGAGAAGAAACATGAAATCCGTTCTTCAATATAACTGTTTTGGCATGTATTAGCCGAGATTCTGGTATTTAGGTCTTTGGATGTCAGCCACACTTATTTTACCCAGCGCCACCATGTTGCTGTTTATTAAGCGTATTTGGTATCGTTCTATCTCTGTTGTTTTTGTTCATTATTACTAGTTTGTCCTTCGTAGCTAATGCTTTATTTTTGTTGCTTGGGTCAAGAATTCGTCTAAAATGTTTTGTGACGTCGTTTTTGTGTCATGCATCTTATATTTTGCTTCAATTTCCAAAATCCTAGTGAGACACGCTTCTGTAAAATGCAAAAACAACACTGATTACGTTTCTAAATCAGTGACATGATGTACTGCCTTTGGCAATTTAATCGGAGCGTGTTGACCTGTTCAAATCCAGGTTATGTTACTTTAATTTTTAATGTATTTGATACGTTTTTCTAGTAGTATCGGAAAAAAATTGTCTCCTCACAGTGTTTCGAAGATTAATTTCTGATGAAGCGAGCTTCAAGCTTATCATATTCGTAAAGGCCTAGACTAGTGTGTACACATGTATATTAAAACTTTAAAGAAGAAGAAGAAGAAGAAGAAGAAGAAGAAGAAGAAGAAGAAGAAGAAGAAGAAGAAGAAGAAGAAGAAAACTTCACTTGAAATGTTAAACTTTACGACCGGATGCAGGTCTGTCGCAGTAAGGTTTGTTGAAGATAACTGCTTGTGGATTCTGTGAAATTGAATTGAGTACAGAAAGAAAACTGCCAAGTTCCCAAGCGTTTGTTCAAACTGAAATTTGCATTTGTACCAGTGCAGGTGTTTTCTATTCTGCGGTGTATCTAAAGTAATTTTAACTTATAACCCAACCCACCTTTTTCATGTTCGCCATAAACTACGTTCGTTGGAACTACGTTTCAATCTAACTTTCTTTATTGTATTTTAAAATATGATATAATCGACCTGAAAGAAAAAAAAACACAACTGGAAGCACATTTACAGTCCAGCCTTTCACATTGTATCATGTAACTTGTAGTTCAGACTTGCTGTCCAAGTCAGCTTCCGGTGCTTATATCTTTGACCCGGAAAGACACACACACACAAATAGTACCAGTTTTACAACTTTCGATTAGTTTCTAACATGCACAACCGCTCATAATCAAGGAAACATCTACATGTATGTTTCACCCAGGTCTACGTTTCCTAGGTCTCTATCACCCCTCCCTCCCCCACTCCCATTTCCCTAACCATCCTCACCCCAAGGCCTTCGTTCATCCCACGACTTGTTTTTTTTTCTAGGCATATGTTTTTCTAGGTCTGTGTTCCCCGAGGTATAATTATATTTTCTCCGCATATGTTCGTGATCATACAGTTATCATAGACTAATTTGTGCTGTAATGAAATACTATATGTCACAAATATTCACACTCACAAACACGCACACGCCCACCCACCCGCCCACACACACAAACCAACACATGTATATAAAGATCCGGAGATGGGGGGAGGGAGGGGAGAGTGGACATAGAGAGCTGTGAGGAATATAGACTTGAGGGAACTGCTACCCGTGTTGTCAATAGTCGATTCAGCCCCGATGCAGCCTGTTCACTCAGAAACAAGGCAGGAGTCGTCGTATAAAATGCTTCCAACTTTATTCAGCAAACACCAACAACTGCATACAAGATCGCTTTTCAAAAAAATCACTACAAAAATCACCTTTTTTTTTTCAAGTAGACAGTGCATTGCTTATATAGCCTTTTTGCCATCCAGAGAAACTTGGAACAATCCAGAATTATGCAATAACACCCAATCAAACTAACCTCGTCACCGGAACTACGCACTATCTTAAGTCATAGAACGTTCCTCAGTTTACAAGCTATCGCCAGATACATCGGGAAACTTTGATCGATAATTAAACAAGTTATTCCATAAAAATCTCAACGATACAACACCAATATCGATGTATGGACATTATCAACAATTATACAAAGTGTTTTTTTTCTATCAACAGCACAGAATCAGGTCAAAGGTTAAATACACGTTATCATCGCATGCTTTGCAAAATAAAATAAAATGATCGGAACTATCAGAGAGATAGCTTTTGATGGAAAATATACCTCGGGGAATATTAGACCTGGGGGAACACCAGGTTGACCCCCTTGAAATTTTATCCAGGCAGGACTAAAAGGGTACGATATACTCAACTGTTTATTAGTTTCTAACATGCAAGTACGCATGATAACACTAATGGTGCTCCTCTGAAATTACAGGAACGGGGTTCTTGATCTAAATACGTTTTGAGTGCTTCATACACTTCATCTTTCTTTGCCCAAGCAATTCAGCGTCGTGAAAGACTATCACCTTCAGTCACGAACTGTTCGACTATTCGGCGCTGGATAGACATAAATAAAACCAACTACAAGCAGAAATGCAATGCCTGTTTTATATCTAGCCCTAATCCACCCTTTTTTTGGTAAGGTCTGACGGCGACCTCTTTATTTCGAGCAGAATAATTATGGAAAGCGGATTTCATGCTAATTACTTGTAATTGTGGAAATAGGTTTGAACGAACTTACTACGTCCAGCCCAGCGTTTTTTTTATGCTGAATCACCTTGTTTAACGACGTTAAGTTATATTTTTAGTTAAACCTTTTTATATTGCAATGTGGCAATTTAAAAGCTTCTTCCAATTCACCATTTTCTTATTGCATTTATTTTCACGCTCGCCAGGTTACTACAATAACATAGATATGCAGACTTTGCTGTATGACGAATGCGGAATGTAAAATGATATTTTAGTCTTTTCTTTCCATATTTCAGAGTGCAGTTTGAAACTTAATTCCAGTCCATCTTTTACATATTAAACCCCCATTCCTTCGCTGAAAGGGTAAAAAGTTTACCAGGAAAGTCACTTTCAATTACTTTGCGCGATTTATACGCACGTCCGAAAGTTTTAATAATAGATGTTGCGTTATTATTATTATCTCGCCGATTAATAGCCCCTCAGGTCAAAGGCATGGTTATGCTTTGCTTCCTAGATGCAGCATAGCAACGGCAATGCAGAAAAGAACGCCGCACTCGGCCTGAAATGAATGAGTATAATGACATGGAAATAGAAAGGAGGGCATGTTCACGAGGGAATGTTTATGTAGGTGTGCGAATGTGATGGAGTGGAAGTATGCAGAGCGCAGTGAAAGAGTCCTGTGGGTGCTAGGGTTAGCACAATTCCGCCTGGCTCGTACAGAGAGGACGCGTTGATAGATGAAGAATAAGCGTATGACGCCGACGACTACGATGATGATGATCGTGATGATGGTGATGATGATGATGATGATGATGATGATGATGATGATGATGATGATGATGATGATTTGTCCCACCGCCGTAGCTCAAGTGGTAGAGCGTTCGCCTGGCACACCGATGACTCAGGTTTGGATGGGCAATATAAAATGTGGCCTTTTTCACTGTCCATTTTAGCAGTATGATTGCTCTGGTGGTTCAGTGTTGATTTAGGTCTCTACCCCTCTTTCACTGAGATGGTTATCCCCGTCTGCCATATCGCCAATGGTGGGTGTAGACGTTAAACCTCAATGTTCATTCATTCATTCGATTATGATGATGATGACCGTGAATAATAATAATAATAATAATAATAATAATAATAATAATAATAATAATAATAATAATAATAATAATAATAATAATAATAATAATGGATGCTATATATTTTTACAAACTTTCCCTCAAATCACGAATCCAGCTCAAAACGCGGCGATCTGTACCAACATACAGTCATGCTCACATGGTTCCCACACTTTCACATACGCAACAAACACACCTCTATCACTCATACATGTGGTGTAAAGGCAGGGAGATCGCTATTAGACGATGGGAAAGTAAAATCGAAATAAGAGTGCGAGACACAGACGGAATGTTAACATTATAACTGAATAAAACAGTGCGAACAGAGACGTGGTCTCGAGAGGAAGTGGTTATTTTTAATAAAGCGCATATCAGTGCCCTCCCTTTTTGTAATGATCGATCGTCAAGGCAACGTTATTGTATCGGCTGTGATGGCCTCGTTACATGTAAAGCGCAGTGTGGCCTGGCGGGGAGGTTGGTTAGTCTCCGGGTTTTCGCGAGCTCGATTCCCGCAAAAGGCGAACTCGTGCGAGTTAGATACGAAACTATTCGGGTCACTGAGGGTCATCTCCGGGCACATCAGTTTTTTACTCCCTGGCTTCACTAATGGTATATTAGAGGCAGTCAACCTAAAATGTCCAACATAAAAATTCGATTGTCTTTTCTTTTCTTCTCCTAATTGCGATCTCCGTGCCGTCAACGCCACATGTTCGAGTGATAGATGTGTTTTTGTTGAGTAGGCGAGATTGTGTGAGACATGCGAACGTGTGACATGTATGTTGGTACAGATCGCCGCGCATTGAGCAGTGAAAGTGTTTAACAATAGGCACAGTTGTTTGTAAGCCAAGGAAGCGACGCCTTAAATTCAAACCTTATTGGTGGGTTGTGAGCCCCGACTGTCCATAAAATCATCCATTTTAATATGACAAGGCAATTCCTTGTCACAAACAACAAACAACAACATAAACAAACGTCCTTGATATCCTGACCTTGAAGAGGACCCATGTTGACCACGCCCCCTTGACAGATCCTTTTAACATTCACAGTGAGTGTTCCCCCACTACAAAAAATAAGATTACCCCTCCCCCCCTCTCACCCCCCAAAAAGCTCTATCGAAAGCATAGATGTTGTTGTGGTTTTTTAAATGAATAAAATCCGTAGTTTTGTGCCTATTAATAGCAACAGCTAGCCAACAAGTTTGAGCTAAATATAGCACCTATCAAAGCCGGTAAGAGAAAGAATCCTTAACCAAAAATTGTCCGTAAGGGTTTTCGTCTCAGGTTGATAAAACAGAATCTACCCTTCCCCAGACAACTATGACAAACTCTTCAAACCGCGTGTTTCACTCAGGAATAGAGTCGTAGGTCACAGGGCTATGGCATTGATGTACCGTTAAAACAAGGGAAGTTACTCCCAGTCAGAAACGAAATGGAAAACTCAATTTTTATCTGTTGGTTTGAGCGACGAAAGCTCACTTTATCATTGTTTAATGTAATAACAAGGCGAATTTTAAGGGTAAACCCGTGTTCGCCAAAATAAAACAAAGCCTGGAAATTGTTTTTTTTTTTAAATTTTTTAAACCAGTTCGATTCGCACATTTTGAACGAAGTAAATGATGTGAAATCGGCATGAAAGCCAACAGAAAAAAATAGGCATGGTTACATTTTGGAAGTCACTATTTCTAGCGGCCTGTCAGCGCACGAAGACTGGACGCACTTGCCCATATTTGTTCCGTTTGGGAGAGAGTTGACTGTACTGTAAAACGATCGCTGACAAAAGTAGCCGATCAATAAGCGCAGATCGGATACACCTCTAGCTCTCGATGTTTGTCTTTGAGATTGCACGGTAAGCGGTGGGATAATGACTTCACCCTCTGGTCATTACGGGTGGCTTTGGCGTCTGTTTACTGAGTTGTATTCAGTCCATACACTGTAATAGGGTTCCATGCCGAGGACAGCCGTTAGTGCCCTGGGCAAGGAGACCTTGCTGTCGGGCCTTGCGGAAGTGGCAGAATGGTTCAGGGCCCAGGCGCATTAACCAAGTGGGTCATCGATTGCAAAGTAAAGAAAGAGATTACTCTTATATAGCGCACTTACAAGCTCAGAAAGCTTCTCAAAGCGCTGGCCACTACTATCCAGCAATCACAAAATAGTACTATAGTGGCTCTCTCTCTCTCTCTCTCTCTCTCTCTCTCTCTCTCTCTCTCTCTCTCTCTCTCTCTCTCTCTCTCTCTCTCTCTCTCTCTCTCTCTCTCTCTCTCTCTCTCTCTATATATATATATATATATATATATATATATATATATATATATATATATTATACACACACACACACACACACACATACACACATATTACTGCCACTTCTATGCTATCGGAGATCCACTACTGCTACCTCCACGCTATCGGCGATCCACTAATAATGCAGTCGAGGACACATTCTACTTGCCTTGCACTATGACTATGTCCTTCTTCGGCACTGGGTCAAGGGCAGCCAATAGATATTCATAGAAATCCTTGACTTCGCTGCCGTCATAGTCTGATGTTGGACCATAGACCTGGATGATGGCGATGTTGAAAGGGGTTGCTCTCAGACGTTTGCTAGTATTATTAAACGGTTAATATAATTTACTAAATTTGTAGAAAGTCCTTCTTTTGTTGGGGAATCCAATGAGTGCATTCTAAGTGATATTGAAATTTTATAATTAAAATCTGAAGATTCAATTTTGTTTTCTACTAATTTCCATATTTTGCACATTTGTGGACATTGAAAGAAAAAAATGTTCCACATAATCACCTCATGTTTACAGTGAGTGCAAACATGATTGTCTACAATTTTCATTTTCATTAACAAAATATTAGTCGGATATATATTATTTAATAGTTTCCAATGAAGGAGACGTAACCTAGTTTCTTGATTACATTTCACTGCTCTCGTCCAGTCTTGTTTCTTAAGTTTTAAACCAAATTTGTTTTGCCAAAAGTGTACAGGTATCCACTAAATATTTACGAAACTGACGTGCAGTTTGTTAGAGTGTTTATTATATTACAGAAAGTGAAATCTTTGGGATCGTCTGGTGCTTTGCTGACTTTATAGCAGAATGAACTGCATTGTATTCGATCGACCTACATGGTTTATATCTACCTTGTCAATAACCTGTTGAAATGAGAACATAGTATCATTTTGAATGACACCATTAACAAAAATAATGTCAGCTTTTATCCAATCTTTTAGAAACAGAGTTTCGCCTTTGTACTTAATATTTGCATTATTCCAAATATTCTGTCAATTTAAAGGGGCTTGTAGTGATTGTTTTAAATTAATATAATAAAATAAATTAGGCCAACATTGCAACACATTCGTCCAAAAGTGGTTAGTGATAAAGGATAATCCTGTATATTTTTGGGATGAAACATTGGCCTCAAAAATGAAATCAAATTGTTTGCCATAGTTTGAATAATAATGTCTAGGAAGAAGTTTAGGCTTTGTAATTTTTTCACCCAAGCAAGTGTCAATGAGTTTTGCATATCTTTCACATTTATCATTTTTAAACCGCCATTTTCAACTTCCTTGCATAATATTTTTCTTTTGATCTTTTCTAATTCGTTTTTATTTCTTTTTTTCCCAAACAAATCGAAGCAATATCGTATTCAATTTATTGAAAATACGAGATGGTGCAATTAATGATTGCAGAAGATATGTTATTTGTGAGAGAAGTAGTGATTTTACAATGCAAATTTTTCCCATGATGCTAATGTTACGCTTAAACCAGGAACCTATTATTTATTCAATTCTTTTAATGCGCGGATTCCAATTTTCTTCGATGTCTGAAGAACACATACCGCTGTTGAAATATACACGCACAGACGAACACAACAAAGCGAGATTTTATCATTTAAAACTACAAACAAAAATGGCGACCGGTATATGAAATAACGGTTAAAATTAATCAATGACATGCTTAGCGGCAGTATAAAAAAATATAAGTCTATGTTTAGCTAATACGACAGGACGGGTTTATGTGATGATAAACTATAAGCACATTGAGCTGATCAGTACAGTTTATAAATATAGCATTCTGGATACAATTATACCTCCAAAGAATTTCAAGACTAACCCAGACACGATTCTTTGGAAATAACCTGATATTATACGACATAGTAAACTACGTAGGACAAATTCCGCGCAACAACCGATTATAGCGGACAATGGATGGCGAACGATACTCTAAAAGAAAGTCATGAGTGAGGCGCGATTCTGTAGTAGTAAACTCATATTTTATTTTATACGGGATATTAAACTACTCTGGGCAACCTCCGTTGAACAACCGATTGTAGCTAGCTACAATGGATGACAATGTCTCCTAACGAATTTAACGGCGACGTGCGCTGAGACAATAGTTTCCATTCTTGTGTCAGATTTTGTCACCAAAATCATCCATCAAGCTTCGCGTGTTCAAAGCGCGGTGGAGTAGTTTAGGGTTTAAAGAGCTGCAAACACCAAGATGAAAAGAACTGCAGTGTAATCCGATCCCATTTTTCCGACTATAAGCCGAATAGCTTGGAATAATGGCAAAGAGACCTAGGATGGGGTCAGGCTGGTGTTTCGTCAGGTCTTTTTCCCTCCAGGTCTGTGTTCCTCAAATTGAACACTGAAAAAACTGAAATCATGCCTGTAGGCAAAGTCTCGTGTCTCAGGCAGGTCGGCAGCGACTCCGTAGTTGTAAATGGCAGCAGCATTCCGTACCAAGACTCCGTGCGCTATCTTGGAGTCAAAATCGACCAAACTTTGTCAGTAGGGGTCTTTCGGAACGGGTGAAAGTGAAAGTGATTGTGTGTTCGTTTCGTCCAACGAGAGGCACGCCGCTGATTCTTACGCCGCGTTACGAAACGAAATGAACGTGTTTCTGTGCGCTTTCGATTCCAGCACCTAGTTTCGTTGTGATTATTATTACTACGTAAGGCTTCTTCTAACAAATCATGATTTGACACGAATTTAACGATTAGGTTGAACTTTAAAGATGGATTAGTGCTCTAACATTGAAGATATTTTACATTCTAGCTTCGAGTTTCATTTTTGTCACATAAAACAGTTTTTGGACTGCTGATTGGTGATACAGAATAGATAGATTCTAGACAGCCATGACGGCATGAGGGTTTGGGCACTCTTTTCAGTAGCTCGTTTGAAAATACGTTTTAAGTCTGAGACCGAGTTTAGATCCCCATTATTACTTCTAAAATGGTTGAGTAATGTACCATATACAAATTCAAATCATTTTTGGACATTTTACAAACGATTTAATAACCAAAATGTACTCACGAACATTAGTTCGTGGAAAACCTGATTTCCACGAAGTTTTATTCGTTGTGGTAGGCAGACTTCGTGACCTTTCACCACGGGAAGTAAAAGCGTCACATAAATTGCTGACGTCACAACAATAAGTAGTCCCGATTCACATTCACTTTCACTTTCACCCGCTTCCGAAAGATCCCTATTGCAAGATCAAATTGGTACTATTTGTCGTGCTACTTTTTTCGAGATGAGGCGCATTGCCTCTATTCGACCGTTTTTAACCGAGTCAGCGTGTGCAGCTCTTGTCAATGCTTTTGTGACATCACGGCTTGACTTCTGCAATTCTGTTCTGGTGGGTCTTCCAACTGAACAAATAAATCGCCTTCAACGCGTACAAAACAACGGAGCGCGTCTTATTTTGAAACGGAAGAAAAGAGATCACACCACATGACTCCCTTACTATGCAAGCTTCACTGGCTGCCGGTGAAGTTTCGCATTCAATTCAAGGTCTGCGTTTTGGCTTTTCGGTTCTTTGAAGGCACACTACCATCCTACCTAGCCAATGCACTTGTAGCCTATAAACCAACTCGGGCACTGCGTTCTTCGTCTGAGCGTCTTTTGACAGCGCCACGCCGAAATATGAAAACTTTCGGAGAACGTGCATTTTCTTTTGCTGCGCCTACTCTCTGGAATTCGCTGCCGGCAAACATGAGAGGCGTACCTGACTTGGTGACATTCAAATCGCAACTGAAAACGTATCTGTTCAAGCTTGCATTCAAATAATAATAATTATTATTGTTGTTTTTATTTTATTGTAATATTATGTTATATGTGTTGTAATGACAGGATGTACAATGGATGAATGCGAGTGGGTGCGCAATGAGTCACAATGTGAGATTTGCGCGATATAAGTACTATTCATTATTATTATTATTATTATTATTCCTCCCAGTTAAGGCCTTAGGTCCCCCACTTATAAGTTTGTTCCCTCGATTCTATGTCTAGGTCTATGTTCCCTGAAAGCTTTCTAGGTTTATGTTCCCCTAGGTCTACATCCCTTCCCCCACCTCCCCCCACAGGTCTACGTTTCCCAGGTCTATGTTCCCCAAGGATCTTTACGTTGGACGTTATTTTATACAAGGACCTTCAAGGGAAACATAGACCTAAGGGGGGATTGAGACCCGGAGGAATAAAGAGAGCTGGAAAAATGTAGAACTTAGGGAACATAGGAACTTGAAAAAATAGACCTCTGAGAACATAGACCTGAGGCAACATAGACCTGCTCCCAAGTCCAAAAGGGATCTGTCACCTTTGGATATGGGTTTTAAATTCTCCACGCAGATCTGTTGTAACATACTTGGTTGGAAGAAGGAAGATTATTCATCGGTTTGATCACGTCTTTATGAGGAAACCTACTCTGCCAAATCGCTCTATCGGGCCCCGTTCTAAGACTTGGCGATCAAAGGAGCGCAGTAATGCCAGGGGGAAATGACAGATGGCGCTGCAAGCCAGCACAAGCAACGGCAAATTTAATGAGCTAACCTGGTATTTCGGCATCTCTGGTTTATTTTTGGGCCAATGGCTGGGTAAGTGTTTGACAAAAATGATATCTTTTTTTTAACCATCCCGGAAAGGTCTGCTTTTCGAACACGTTGTGAAGAGTGTCGAAGAAGACGGAGGAAGAGAGAAATGAATAAGAAAGAGGATGAAGAAAAAGAATAATGAGAATGAGCAGGGGCAGGAACGATCCCTGTCACAACAACCAGGCGACGACGACCAAGGGAGGAGATGACGACGACGGTTATACTGCTGCTGCTGCTGCTGTATATTCTTAGTGTTGTTTATGTTTATACACCTGCTGGAACTGATGATGATGATGATGATGATGATGATGATGATGATGATGATGATGATGATGATGATGATGATGATGATGATGATGATGATAAAAAAGTACGACCACTGTCCCAACAACCTGGTCGATGCCGACCAAAGAAAGGGGATGACGATGACGGCGATAATGATGATGGTGAGGAGGATAAGGATAAAGAGAACAATTATATGGTAAATTCAACAGCGTGCAAAATTTGAGGCCACTCGGCGCGAATCGAACTCGCAACTCCTTGCAAAGACGAGCGAGCTCATATTTCCACACACCCAGCAATGCCATGGTCCAGCTGTAGCCGATACGGGGCGGACAGATATAAGGGTTCTTGACATTTGAGCGCAGAGTAAACCAGGAAGAGGGATGGCGAGAGTAAACGAAGAGGACAGGAGACGTTTCAGGACTAACGATGTTTTACAGGAGCTCAGAGTCTATTAGACAACACTTTGTCACTTGCCGAAGAGCCATTTACTCCAGTTTACCCTACTTTAGCGTATAAAGATGGATTCCCTCTCGAACGAGAGACTTAGAAATTGGTAGTAAAGAAGGCTTACTCCTATATATACACACACACACCGAGACCTAGTCTGGGCGCCCATGTATGCATTCCAACGCCCGGACTGGTAAAAGGTCCTTACGTTCATGCCCTAACCGAGTGACTGCCACAAACTATAAACACACCCACAATGCGCTAGGTCCTAACCTCCACCCCACTCACCCACCCCTACACCCATCCACCCTTCTTCAGTCGTTCAGGATAGCTCAGCTGCATGAGGCGTTAGCCGATGAGCGTCAAACAACGGGTTTGGCGTATTTGGAGACTTGAGTTAGATTCTGTTCTGTGCTGGCGCCTTGTGCAGCTCTGGAGTGGGATAATGACAATTCATAGAACATTATCTTAAAGGGACCCGCTTTGACCACGACCCTTCGACAGATTCTTTTAACAATTACAATGAGTGTTGCCCCACTGAAGACTAAAAAGCTTGCAACCCAAAAATCACTCTTTCAACACACAGAATCTACGGAATTTATTTATTGAAACAATATCTATATTTTTTGAAAGATTTTTTTTAGGCTTGACACCATCTCCAGAGTCTTTGGAATGGAAATAAGTGCAGAGAAGACCAAATTGATGACCAACAACACCAAAGGCATCAACATGGGCATCAAAGTCCAAGGCCAATCCCTTAACACAGTGCATTGCTTCAAATATTTAGGAGCCATTTGTACCAGACTATGGGTCAGGACAGGAAATCCTCTCCAGGACCGCGCAAATAACCACTGCAATGACAAGGTTGAAGCCCATTTAAAAATAACAGGACCCTCAGTCTACATTCTAAGGTAAGGCTGCTGCGCTTCCTTGTCATCTCCATCTTCATATACGCTTGCGAAACATAGACAATCAAGCAGACCTACAACGAAGAATTCAAAGCATGGAGATGAGGTGCTACAGAACACTTCTGGGCATTTCCTATACCCAGCACATCACCAATGACGAAGTCCGACGGACAATCACACAAGCCATTGGGCAACGCGATGATATGCTCACAGTGGTGGAGAAATGGAAACTCCGATGGTATGGCCACGTCACCTGAGCATCAGGACTTGCAAAGACCATCCTGCAAGGCAGGGTGCAAGAAGGCAGAAGAAGAGGGAGACAGAAAAAGAGGTGAAGGACAACATTCTAGAGAAGACTGGCTTGACACTGAAGACAGAGAAGGATGGAGTACGCTGGTTAAACGATCAGCAGTGGTACACCAACGACTTTCGAGTTACGGGTTAGGATAGTTTTTGTGCCTATTAATAACATCAGCCATTAGGTAGCCAGTCAATATTCTGGGGCTAAAGATTGCAGCTACCAAAGCCTGTAAGAGAAAGAATATGTAAAAACAATTACCCGTAAGATTTTCAACTTCAGATTTATTTGCGAAAAATACCTACAGCACCAACAACACCTATATCATGTGCTTGTAGACTTCAAGAAAGCGTTTGACCGAGTCTGACATGCAGCTCTGTGGGCAACATGAGTGTGTACAACATCAGCCCTGAAATTATTGAAGTCATCAAAAGCCTGTATGACAAGGCTACCAGTGCAGTCCTCCACAACAGCGCCATCGGGAACTGGTTAAGAACAACAATCGGTGTGTGTCAACATGTTTACTCTGTCCAACACTCTTCAACATCTTCCTAGAGCGCATCATGTCAGATGCCCTTGCAGATCACGAAGGCACAGTCTGCATAAGGGGTAGAGCAATCTCCAACCTCCGTTTTGCGGATGACAGTGATGGATTGGCTGGAGAGGAAGAAAAACTTGAACAGCTTGTACAGAGGCAGAAACTACCTCCAGAGCCTTTGGAATGGAAATAAGTGAAGAGAAGACCAAAATGATGACCAACAACACCAATGGCATCAACATGGACATCAAAGTCCAAGGCCAATCCCTCAACACAGTGCATAGCTTCAAATATTTAGGAAAAGTTGTCACGAAGTGAATTGGTAAATATTTACATTTTAGTATACAGTACGTGTTTATAGAGTTATGACACAAGCGACGGGTGTTGACATAGGCACGTGGCGTAAATATTCGCTTTGCGTTGGTACTATATTTCCTAGTTCATTATGATTTTAGTGATGAGACTCTGCTATATAAAGACTGTTCGTATGCATCTGAGAGTGTCTGTGATTGGATGGATAAAATATGACTAGGAAAGTGTGTATTAGTGGAACGAAAGATGGACTGTGAAAAAAAGGGTGAATGCTTATTTTGTGTGACTTGGAAATAATGTGTTACTGTGTAGGCTACTTCTGTTTTTCTCTGTGGTGATTCTGGATTCTGTTCATGACAGACACGGTAATTTGAATATTTATATTTTATTATTTATTTGCTGGAAATACAATATTGAAACTAATTTTGTAAATGCATAAAATATTTTCCTATCCTATCCTATCCCGTAACTCGAAGGTGGTTGGGGCACCACAGATAATCGTTTCAGCGCACTCCATCTTTCTCTGTCCTCAGCAACCCTCATGGCTTCGCTCAGTGCCAAGCCAGCCCATTCTCGAATGTTGTCCTCCCACCTCTTTTTCTGTCTCCCTCTTCTTCTGCCTCCTTGCACTCTGCCTTGTAGGATGGTCTTTGCAAGGCCTGATGCTTTGGTGACGTGGCCATATCATAGGAGTTTCCATTTCTTCACCATTGTGAGCATATCATCGTGTTGTCCAATGGCTTGCGTGATGGTGTGTCGAACTTCGTTATTGGTGATGTGCTGGGTATAGGAAATGCCTAGAAGTCTTCTGTAACACCTCATCTCCATGCTTTGTATTCTTCGTTGTAGATCTGCTGTGAGGTTCCATGTTTCGAAAGCGTAAAGGAAGATGGAGATGACAAATATTTTCATTAATTGATAAACTTAAGTTTCTGTCAAACCGGAAACGGGATTGCTTCAGAGAAAAATAAGATTATATTATATTATAGCTCAGCTATTTATTATTTTATTACTTTAGGACTTGTAGTTTCCTTGAATTCCGCTTTAATTATTATTCCACTACTTTAAGTGAGGAAAAAGATAACCATAAAATTAGCAAAACGTATATTGGTGTTGTGTTCCAACTGTTGTGTATTTTACCTCCTCAACTTGGGTAATTGTATAAGAAAGGTCTTTTGATGAATGCGTGCATACGTGAAATTGAAAGGTTAAAAACTCTCTACAAACTAATATCAAGTTTTGTAGGAATGTTCTGAGCATAAATATAATTATTTTGTAACACGCACGGGAAGTTTATGACAACCATTGTATCAGAAAATGGGTCCCGGCAGGAAGTCCTCTCCAGGATCGCACAAACAACTGCGGCCTTGACAAGGTTGAAGCCCATTTGGAAATACAGGACCATCAATATACATTCCAAGGTAAGGCTGCTGCTCTCCCTTCTCATCTCCATCTTCCTATACGCTTGCGAAACATGGATACTCACAGCAGACCTACATAGGCTTACAAGGGAAGAAGAGGGAGACAGAAAAAGAGGTGGGAGGACAACATTCGAGAATGGACTGGCTTGACGCTGAGCGAAGCCATGAGGGTGGTGGAGGACAGAGAAAGATGGAGTACGCTGGTTAAACAATCATCTGTGGTGCACTAACGACCTTCGAGTTACAGGATAGGAAAGGAATTGCCCGTAAGATTTTTCGTTTCAGGTTGCTAAAATAGACCACACCCTACCCCAGACACCAAAGACGCACACTTCAAACAGCGTCGTCCACTCAGAAATAGGGTCTTACGTCACACGGTTAAAGAAACCCAGGGGAAATAACTCATAATTCGAAACGAACAATTCAAACTTTGACGGTTGGTTTGAGCAACGAAAGCGGCCCACTTTATTATCGTTTAATGGAAAAACAATGCCTGAAATGTAGGGTAAGCCCGTTTATGCTAAAGTAAACAATGCCTCCACATTGGGTCCTTTTAAACTGTATGGTTGCAGAAGCAGGGGCGGATTTTGCCATTGTTGAGGGGGTGTGCACTCTTCCCTGTAACCATTAATGCGAATTAAGTGGCGAAGCCCCAAACGCGAGCCTGCGAAGCAGGTGAGTGAACTAAAAGAATCCAGAAGCATGCCCCCCCCCTCCCACCCACCCCATCCTCCCAGGAAAAATGTAAAAATAATGGTTAAAATCTGTGCAAGCTGGTGCATTATGGGCATTATTTTGAGGACTGAAAACAGTATTGTTTTGTGCCAAAAGTCCTCTTTTAGCCCCTTCTCCCCCCCCCCCCACACACCCTCCTCTGCAAACTCTGATGATAAAATTCACAATAACAAAGCATCGTGCATAAAGGTTTATAAAAAGACAGGTAAGGTTACTGCAAATAAAACAAGAAATAGCCACTCACATCAGTTTTATTCAAAACTGACTTAATGAATGTATAAGAAATACCTATACGTAGATCTAGATCTGATGAATAAAAAGCATAAAAATAATTGTAAGAAAAAAAAATAATTTGGAGTTACATGAAACTTTGGTGAGTAAGAATTAGTAGAGTTGTTTTTTTTTCTCTTCTTCCTTCTCCTTTTCTACCTCTCTTTTTTTTTTTTTAATCGCTAAGGGGGGTGGGGGGGGGGAAGGGGTGCATTTGCACAAGTGCATACCCCCAAAATCCGCCCCTGCAGATGTTAGAGTCTAACAATCCACAACATTGCGGTGAAAGCTTTCTCATAAGCGCTAAAACAATACTAATGATGCGACGTAAGGTTCTGATCATAAAGAAAATCCCTCCATAAACAGCCGACGCGGTGATGACGTCAAAATGGGGTTTGCGCAAGCGCACTGTAACGTGGGTTTTTTATTGTTGCTGGGCTCTGCACAATGGAATGCTGTAACCCTCACGTATTATTCTATGGGGACCGCTAGTGAGTCATTCGGTGAATTACTTTAATACATTTAGTAGTTTAGCTCGGTCTGTGTTAAGGCTGGGGTACAGAGATAGATAGAAAAATGGTAAAAGATCACTGTCACACTAGCTTTCACACGGCTATGAATCATATGTAGTCCAGCCACTTGATAACAGCTAAAATCACACATTTATTTCTTCTACTCTATACACGATCTTTGAAGTACGAATCTAACTTAAAAGTTCAATTGTAAATACGAATGGTTGCTCGCTGATAATCTAGGCAGCTACTTTTTTCGTCATAGGGCACTGGCTACTAGCGTTCATGAAGAGTGGACTACTGTGGTCCTTTTGATACAGTTTTAGTGCACTGTTTCCTGGGCACTTAACTGAATTGTTGCATGGTTGAAGCGCTGCATTGAGGTTGCTTCTACGACACTCTGTGTTGTCGTTGCTTGTGTTCGATGGGTGGGCTATCTGCACTCAATGCTGTAGATGCCTCGGAAAGCCAACTCGAATCGTAGATTAGGTTCTATTCTTTGTTGAGTTGGGCTCACGATATCCCGCCTGCTCGTTTGTAACATAAGAGACGAACATTCTGCTAAGTCGGTGGTCCACTGGAATCTCCACTCTAATTTTCTATACATCTATATATATAAATTGCTTAGCCGGAAGTCCTTCTTCGCCTCTACTATAAAGTTTGTCCGGTATGGACGCTGATCTGGGCAGGTGCCGGGCTCTGCGGGTCGGCCTACTGTGCGCTCAAAACGAGCGAAATCGTTATAGCCGACATTTCCTTACCGAACGTTTAACCGTTTCTGAGATAAATAAATAAACAAAATGTCCACAAACTGCAATAGCCTCATTCCGCGCGCTTCCATTAAAAATCAAATTGAGGTTTCAGCATGTTTTCCCATATAAACCAAAAAATTGATATTCTTTCTACGAAGCCTTGGTGGCTTACTTAGTAAAACATTCGCCTACTGTGCAGGGCGACCCAAGTTCAAATCTCACGCGGGCCATATTTTTTTAAATGATTTTTTTTACACTACAATATGGATATTTTTCGTTTTAATTTAGGCTTTTTACCTTTAATTTATTATTATTATTATTATTGTTATTATTATTATTATTATTATTATTATTATTATTATTATTATTATTATTAAACTAATAATAATAATAATAATAATAATAATAATAATAATAATAATAATAATAACAATTAATTATTATTATTATTATTATTATTATTATTATTATTATTATTATTATTATATCTTATATCAAATTTTCTTTTAAAACATTGGTGTTTTTTATGATTTCTATTTGTATTATTCTATATTCAATATTCTTCTTCTTCTCCTTCTTCTTCTTCTTCTTCTTCTTCTTATTACCAAGGATCGGGATGGGGTGGTACGTGTAGGTAAAAGGGGGCTACGGGTAGGTTTAAAGGGGCATGGGTAGGCATAACGGGGATACGGGTGTATATATAAGGGGGTATGGTGATGGTCGATTCCTTTCATCCATACCTGCGAAACGATCAACGGGGAAGTATCAAGGAGGGTACAGGTAGGTTACAAGGGGGGTACGGATGGTATCAAGGGGGTATGGGGAGGTATCAAGTGGGTTCGGGGAGGTATCAAGGGGGTATGGTGAGGCATCATGGGGGGATGGGGAGATATCAGGGGGGGGTATGGGGAGGTATCAAGGGGGATATGGGGAGGTATCATCATCCAAATGAAACTCGCAGACAACAGTTGTCTCTCTGTCTACATTTTAAACAGCAACCTGTGTACCCTGGCTTGCCAGGGTACAAAACCACTAGTACATAAATATAAATCGTGGCTACTTATACACATAAAGAATTAATAATATTATAAACATTCACTGGTATAGCCACTGGTCTGCAAGCATACATTTAGGTTAAACAACAGTGGTTTCGTCAGGTATACAACATGGCGTCAAAACCGGTCGTGCTTGACATGTGTTCGGCTTCTCCACGTGGTAAGGCAAAGTTGGACTAACAATTCAAATCTATGCATAGCAAATTCCACAAACATAATTTCAACAATAATATAAATACATCACGATGAAACAGAAGTATGTTCATTTACCTGTTCGACAATGTCAGGCCCGTGGCTACTTGATTGAATTCAAATATTCAACAAGCACTGCTTCCCTGTTCTATCAGTGGAGATATTTCTCTGCTCGAGTGTAGCTGTGTACTGCTCAGAGCTTTCCACACAACTGACCCTATACTTGGCTTTGACTGAATCGACCAGAACTGGTCCTAACCACTCTACATGTGTCCTGATTGGCTGAAACAATCTAAGTGACTATAAAGTTCAAAACTCGATCGTAGGCTGCGATGATGTCAATAAACGGCTCGCGTCAGCTCGCAGTGTGTGTGTACACATCAGTTATACTTTAATCGTCTGCTATAGACTACAGTAACCTTCTAAGTTTTACTACTGCTAAACAAGCAAAAGCTCAAATAGTGAGGGGTAAACGGGTCTGCTTGTTACACGCACTGCGTAGTTTGCGCTTGTACCCAAAGAATGTACAGCTTCACATGCATTCTTTCTTGTATCGTTACCGCTTGATCAAGAATACCGAAGTGGTCCAAAGTTTGCGCTCTATAGCATGTTGATCTAGAGTCTAGAGCTGTTGATGTCATTACTGCAATACCTGCTGGAAAAAAAACACCATGTAAATGAATGAGGCTGCATTTGTACAGCAACAAAATACGGCATACTAATAGCCCATTGTAGATCTAGATCATTATTTTACGCTGCATCAGGGGCAAGTAACCAAGGCTTTTGCTTTTAAAAAGAGCGTCTGCCACACGCTAGAGACGCAACGATTGAGTGAAATTTGGGAAACACCAGACACACACTCACACGCACGCACACACGCACGCACACACACAGTATGAATATATAAGTAAGTATAAATCATTTAGCGTAAATTAGATATTTTATATGTGCGTGGCTGTTTTGCACTTTGATCGTGAGCTCAGAAACATTATTCACTCAATTTGTTTGTCTCCCTTTTGTATAAAGAGCAGTCTCCTTTTTGAAATGACTGTTTTTATTTTATTAACACCTTTTGGATTTATGTACCTTTCCTAAGAGCAGACTACTTTTTCGCACGTTGTAAACAGAATCTTCCTTCTCTTCCTTTCCTAAAGGCAGATTGCTTTTTCATGCGTCGTAGCGATATTTCTTGTTTATCTCCCTTTTCCAAGGGCAAGCTATTTGTTGATGTTTTCATCACTAATCCTGTTATCCCCTTCTCCCCCCCTCCCCTACCCTCCCAACCAACCCCACCATCCTCTTTTTTTTTTCTCCCTCAAACAAACAGACTTCTGTTTTCATGTTGTTGTAATCTCCCTTTCGTGGGAGAGATCTACTGCTGTGGCATTATATGTTGTCATCACAACTACTTTGCCTTTCTTCATAAATCCTGGCAACAATGACGCACAAGTGTTGACTGTATTTTCTGGCACGCTTGTTTTATATCTCTTTAACACTGCAACATAAATAAGCTTATGTACACAGTGCTATGGTTTAATTAGGAAGAAAGCTTCTAATAGGATTCGGTATTATAGTTGGCGCCTCGGGCGGTTTGAATTAGATCATATATCGGCCAGCGCCCTGCGTCGCCAAGTACGGCGAGATATGTGCGCTATAAAAATCCTCGATAATAAATAAATAAATAAATAACTATTATAGAACTCGTGAACAAAGCAAACGTAAGGTAACGCAGACTTGCTGAGAATTTGATTGGTAGTGTCATTTATTTCAGAAAGCAATGTCTTGTTAATTGTTATTTATTACTTTATTGAGCGAGCAATGCCTGACGGCTATCATGATGTTTCCTCACACCTCATATTCCCCCAAAGCTCTATGCTTCTTTTGTTGCACTGAGGGTTGCTGAGGACAGAGAAAGATGTAGTACACTGGTTAAACAATCATCTCTGGTGCCCCAACGACCTTCGAGTTACGGGATAAGATTACATTACATGATTATTGCTTTAGGTCCAGCGGACTCTTCCGAGCCAAATCAGGACCGGACAACCCCTGATCCGTAACAAAGATCTGCTGAAACAACCCTAGTGGTAAAACTGAAAGCTCTCCACCAGCCAGTCACTTTACAATAAAGACATCCCACGCAGGGGATGCTGAGGCTGTACTCTAATTTATCGAACCCCCGTTTACAAAAAACAAAATAGAATACAAACATCATTATAAATTATCAACAAAACACATACATATAAAATTCCTACATTGCTAAATAATAACATCATAGGAAGCCCTAGTGACCACCCGGCAGAAAGCGTCCAATATTCCCAAGCTGATCCAACAGACCTCATACACAAATAATTAGTCTTGTCCCGGAAGAGTTTTCAACAAAAAAGGTAGGTGACTGGTCTAGCAAAGAAGAAGATAGTATAGCAGATTGATAGAACAGAGCAGGAATGAGAAAGAGCAAATGAGAAAGACAGCGACAGTGGGAATTTAAAGCACTAAATTTCCAGAAAGTGGTGATACTATTTATACTGAAACCCCCGGCACCCCATCGGGGGGGGGGGGGGGGGGGGGAGGGACGGGATAAGATAAGGAGATAAGTTGCATTGAGTTGTGAGGGCAAGGACTGTTGCGAAACATACAGCTGTGATAATAAAGACCTGTTGGAGCAACGACAATTTTACACTGTGTTTTTGTTAGACTTTTTTTTTTCAGTCTTCTTCTGTTGTATTTAAGAGAGAGATTTAAAAAAAAAAGCGCCTTAAGGAGGGACTTCATCAACAAGGAGTTATGGGAAAATTGAAAAGTGCGGACAAATAACTGTATAGCTCTGGAACATAACTATAATAGTAATACTACTGGCTGCTGTACACGCGCTTTTTAATCTCAAATCAAGCTCAAAGAGCGGCGATTTCCGTTTTCAAATATGGAAGTGCGTTCAAAACAAAATAAATAAACAAAACAGCAAAAACAAAACCAACAACAACAAACATTTTTTGAGGAGTGAAACAATGTTAGGACAGAATGAAGAGAGATCGTTAAGAAAGAACGTTTGATAGAGAACGAAAGAATGTTCAGAAAGAACATTTTAACAGAAAATAAAAGAACGTTCAGAACGAGCGTTTGACAGAGAATGAAAGAATGTTAGGAAAGTCGAGCGTTTCAAAGAAGGAAAGGTCGTTAGGAAAGAACGTTTTAACAGAGAATCAAAGAATGTTAAGAGAGAGCGTTTCAAAGAATCATTAAAAAAAGAACTTTTTTACAGAGACGGACAGAATGCTAGGAGAGTCGGGTGTTTTCAAAGAATGAAAGACCGTGAAGAAAGAACGTTTGAAAGGCTAAAGTGGATTAACAATGGAGGTATCAAAGCGCGGTCTCCACACATAATGGTCACGAGATCCTGGCCCACATTCGACTTCACAAGGAAACATTTTACGACTTCCTAACATTGATGCCGCCTTTCGGAAAAAATGACGTTTTACTACCTGGAACTAAAGAATAAGGACGGGATTTTTTTGTGCATTAAATACAATTTGTGTTGCAAGGATTTTGAAAACAATGGACATTGCAACCTTCGCTTTCATTGTAATCGTACAGAAAGAAGACGAGGAAGAAAACGGAAGAGGAGGAAAAGAAGAAGAACGATGAGGAGGTGAGAGATTAGAGAGAGAGAGAGAGAAAGGAGAGGTGGATGTTGGAAGGAGAGAGTAGTAGTAGTAGTAGTAATAGTAGTAGTAGTAGTAGTAGTAGTAGTAGTAGTAGTAGTAATAGTAGTAGTAGTAGTAGTAGTAGTAGTAGTAGTAGTAGTAGTAGTAGTAGTAGTAGTAGTAGAAGTAGAAGATGAAAAAAATTGTGATGATGACGATGATGATTACGATGTGTAACCAGTATTTCCAATGTTAAAAGTTACTACTTAGTTACAGGGGTGGGCCGTGTTGGAAGTGTTACAGGGTAGACGCGAGAGTTTATAGGAGAAACTGCACAACAATAAATATAGATGAACAACTTCAAATTATTGATGAAATGTTAACTGTGCATTCAGAACTGGGAACACTATTACCAAAAATGGGAAAGTAAACGAAAAAATGGTAAATTCTGACCGAACATTTTCTTCCCTGTAAAACAAAACAGCAGATCAATGTCCATGTACCCAATGGTACAACATGTTAATTATTTAATAACATGCAATGGAATACATCATGTTTGTGAACAAGTGTATATGTGTGAGTGTGTGTGTGGGGCTGTATTCATGGCGTTTTGGGTTTATAAACCTTGCACACTTAGTATACAATGGGTTCACACAAAAAAATGGGGTACCAATTTGTAAACCCATTTTGTTTTCCATTGAAATGCGCTGAAGTGCTCTTTAAGTGCATGCAAGTGCAGTTGTAGTGCATGGAAGTGCAGTTGTAGTGCATGTGCACTTAAAGTTCACTTCGCGAAGTGCAGTTGTAGTGCATGTGCACTTAAAGTTCACTTGGCCAAGTGTAGTTGTAGTGCATGTGCACTACAACTACACCAGGTCAAGTGTAGTTGTAGTGCACATGCACTACAAGTACACTTGACCTGGTGTAGTTGTAGTGCATCTTCCAGACGGGTAGGATAAGGAACTTTCCTCGACGATTAGGGTAAGGCAGTGCCTCGACGATTAGGGTAAGGCAGTGCCTCGACGATTAGGGTAAGGCAGTGCCTCGAAAAGGGTTAGGGTCAGGGCTAGTTGCAGCGCTGCAACTAGCCCTGACCCTAACCCTTTTCGAGGCACTGCCTTACCCTAATCGTCGAGGCACTGCCTTACCCTAATCGTCGAGGAAAGTTCCTTATCCTAGCTGTGTTTTTGAACAAACTTGACCTACTTCGTCTCTAAGAGGCGAGGAAAATTGCTAAAAGTAGCCGTTTTTCGAAGAAAGTTGACCTAATTCGCCGCCTAAGAGGCGCGAAGTACGTCAAAGGACCCCATTTTGACATGAATACAAGTATGTGTGTGTGTGTGTGTGTGTGTGTGTGTGTGTGTGTGTGTGTGTTATATCAAATATCATTGTCATTAATGACTTCTATAATCGTACTATATTATATACATGTGTGCCTGGATATGAAAATTAATAATGCCTAAAAATGCATTTATTCTTACAATAAATGATCTCAATCATTCCCAGGCACGCTGGATTTATGTCAACACCTGACATAATATCCAGACAACTCTAGCATCAAGTTCATTTGGTCTTTTTGCACCAAATCAACACTAAAAGTATCCAGTAGAATGATTATAAGCACCCTAACGTACATTGTGAGCATAAATAACGAGTGATTATTTTTCTTCAAAAAGATTACAAAATCTCGGTGTCAGAACCACATTATAGAGTACTTCTGTAATCGGTTGAATACTGCTTGTGTTATATTTCAGAACTAGATATTGCTTGGCCAAATAACATTCTTTACAGAAGAATAATTGAGCTTAGTTTATTACCATACTTTATAACCGTGGAATTAATAAATCCACTTTTAAAACCCTATTCTTGTCAGTAAAAATGTAGTTTTATACATGACATTAACATTAAGCAGTATACATCCGTTTTTTATTTGATCAATGCATAAACATCATTCATTTTCAAGTCAGTGTTGCTCTCACTGGGTCACAATCTCAATTGCGCATGATTAAAAATCGCCCTAGCGATATTTTACATGATGCAAAAGTGCCTTTATTTCAAAGCAATTGCAAAACCAAAATGACGGCATCCCCTTTAACTAATACACCCTCGGCATCAATTGTATCCCAAATTAATTTATTTGGCGGTAAATAAAACGCTTTGCCAACAACACTCTCAAATAGCTAAAAAAAAAACGCGAGGTCCAGAATATTGTCATCTGAAGTGACAAAATTGAAGTTTCTTTGCTCCACCAAAACGCTTTCTTTGGACCACAGTTTACAATAAAACATGGTACACTCAAGGCTACCAGTGCAGTCCTCCACAACAACGCCATCGGAAACTGGTTCAGAACAACAATTGGTGTGCGTCAAGGATGGTGTTGACATCTACTTCACCAGCTCCCGAAATGAGCAGTGGTGCAAATTTCCCTCCAACTGTGGCTTGGAATATTTTTGCCACCTCCGGGTCTTGCATTTTGTCCAGGTCGAACTTCTGTCTGGTGCACTTTGCTGTGTTTACTCTCTTCAAGTACAGCCGGAAGGACATCATCACGAGATCGTGGTCACTTTCGATGTCTGCTCCTGGAAAAGTGCAAGACCTGCCAATGTTGATGCTTGATTTGAAATGTGTCTTGACCATTATGTAGTCAATATGGTTGTGATGTTCCCAGCTGGAACTGTGCCATGTCTATCGTCTGGATTTTTTGTGGAGACTAAGCGTGTTTGCCAGTATTGTTGTATCTGGCAAACTCCATTGTCTCGTTCTTGCAGTGGGGTCCACATGTGTCTCTTCAGTTGTGGTGCGCATCTTGGCCAACCTTGGCATTCCACGTGGTCATTGAACCTGTAGTAACGTGAGGTACCTCCGTCCTGGCCGGAGACTTCTGTGTAGAAGACTTTCGCCCAGTGTTACCGTGCTGACATAGCCCCTGTTAGTCGCCTCTTACGACATGCCGGGAAATGTTGGGTCTATTCTATTCAGTGCCCGAACTCACGGGGCGATAATACATAGGTATTACTAAAAACAGATCAAGCCAAGTAACTTTTTTTTTCTGAATCCCTGATAGCACATACGTAAAGATAAGCCAAAAGAACAAATAATGGCAAAAAAAATGTGAATACAAAAGTTGTTTAATGGTGTTTAAATTAAAAGAAACATTTAAAGAGTAGTACTATTTCTACACAGTACTACAGAAAAGGAAGAAGAAGAACAAGAAGAACAGGAATAGCTAACGAACCTCAGAAGAACAAGATCAAGAAGAAGAGCAACACGAACAAGAGGAAGAAAAAAGACTAGAAGATGGCAACGGAAATTTAGAAAGAAGAAGAAGGAAGTAAAGAAAGATAGGATTGTATGAGAAAACTCTTTGGAAGAAGAAGAAGAAGAAGAAGAAGAAGAAGAAGAAGAAGAAGAAGAAGAAGAAGAAGAAGAAACGACGCCATTGGCAATGATGATTTTATATCAAAGGCGAAGGACGATGGTGTGGTCTTCATAACCGTGTATTTTACAGCGCAATAACGCAGTTATCGATTCTCGCAAATATTTAATGACCTCGACCTTGCAGCAACCCGGCCTCTATATAGCTAAATAATACTGATGATATAATTATTCATGTACTTTACAAGAAGGCAGTAATGACACAAAAGCCAGCATTTTCTATAGTACTGATTAAAGATACTTTTTTAAAAATGTGTATTTAGAGGAGTGTGCGTGTACGGTTTACACTTTAGTTTTCGTATGGGCACTGCATTGCCTAAGGATCACAGTCAATTACGTTATCGACATGCTAGGCGGTTCAAACCACGGTCGCCACTGTCTTTGTCTTTCTTTTTTTTTCGATCATCATCATCATCATCATCATCATCATCATCATCATCATCATCATCATCATCATCATCATCATCATCATCATCATCATCACCAACAACAACAACTCTCTTTCTCTCTCGAGTACTATTCCCATCATCCCATGCGTGTATGTGTTACGTTGAGACGCGCATGGTTATGTTACGTTGAAACGCGCACGATAGATCGATCGTGTTATTTTGCAAAGCATGCAATAATAGAGTGTATTTATCTTTGATTTGATTTTGCGTTGTTATTAGAAGAAGCTTTGTATAACGTTGATAAAAAAAACAGTCATCAGGTCGCGTGCGACACATT
This sequence comes from Oncomelania hupensis, assembly GCA_036898135.1. Taxonomy (NCBI): domain Eukaryota; kingdom Metazoa; phylum Mollusca; class Gastropoda; order Littorinimorpha; family Pomatiopsidae; genus Oncomelania; species Oncomelania hupensis. The sequence continues at coordinate 22,409,430 of CM072521.1, read as the reverse complement.
ACTGTTGCGGGAGGAGGATTTAAATTTTGTTCTCTCATATCATCCGACATGAACGCTATCACCGTATCAAGGTTATGGCCAACTAACGTACGAGGAAATACCTAATGATAATCGTAAACATGCGGCGCCATGTCAGAAAGGGACATAAATGCCACCACAGACCATCCTGAGTGAGCGCCCCTGTGTGGCCAGTTTTATGAAAGAGGCGGGCGGTTGCCCAACCGCGGTCGTCAGAGCAAAATTGCAGTGCAGAACTGCAGATTATAGTCACACGACAAGCAAGCGTATAGGCGACTACTGGTCACATTATTCTGACACCAGCGTACCAGTTGGTGGTAAGGGGGAAATAATATGGTTACACCTTGGCCAATCCGGTATTCGAACCAGGTTTCTTTCAGTAATTAGTAAGCCGCTCTACCAAGTAAGCTACCCGGCACCACTGAGCAGTGCAAGGTAGGTAAGTAAATTAACGTCACCGGACACATTGCGTATAGAGCATTGAGCAGTGCAAAGCAGGTCTGTGTGGTCCCAGGTCTTTGATCACTCAAGGCTTTTCAGACCTATTACCTCCCCTCTCCCCTTCCCCCTACTGTCCATACATGTGACAATGTTTATTTTGCGTGCGTGTGTTTGTGCGTGGTATTTATTTTTGTTATAGTACTGTATTTAATATCCCCTTTACTCTTCGTATGTGCGCAACGCGCATGCTTCGGGATGGACATATGCGGGTTAGAAGTTAGTTATTCATTGCACACAGGGTCCAGTGGACTGCAAAGAGCCGAATTAGGACCACAAAATAAGGACCACCACTTGGTTGAAAGGGGACGAACTCCTGATTCGTATAACAGATCTCCTGAAACAACTGTTATTCGATGATGATGGTGTTCGTCCTTCACGCTTACGCAATAGGACGTCAATCTTCGTTTCTCCTCCTAGTGGTAACATCGAAGGCACTTTACCAACCGGTCACTTTAAAATAACGGTATCCCACGCAGGGGACGCTGAGGCTTTACTCTAATTTATCGAACCCCCACTTACAAAAACAAAATATAATATTAACATCATTATAAAATATCAACAAAACATATTCCTTTAAAATGCCTACGTTGCTAAATAATAATATCATAGGAAGCCCTATAGTGACCGTTTGGCAGAAAGCGTTCAATATTCCCAAGCTGACGCAACAGACCTCATACACACATGAAGAGTTTTGAAAGAGTTTCTAAAAATAAAGAAAAGGTAGATGAGTGGTCTAGCGAATAAGATAGTACAGTAGACTGATAGAACAGAGTACGAATGAGAAAGAACAAAGGAGAAAGACAGCGATAGGGGGAATTTAAAGCACTAAATTTCCAGAAAGTGGGAATACTAATTAAGCCTATATAGAAACCCTCAGAGTGGACATTATCATCATCATCATCATCATCATCATCATCATCATCATCATCATCATCATCATCATCATCATCATCATCGTCGTCGTCGTCATCACCACCACCATCATCAACATTGTCATCATCACCATCATCATTGTCATTATGATGATGATGATGATCATTATCATCATCATCTAGTGTAAACAGTTTTCTTTTAATTCTCCCAACCTTAACCCCCACTCACTAATACCCACATTTCATCTTTAAAAAAATGCAACAAACGATATTTTTAAAATTAATAAATGAAGCAGGGAAGTTTGTTTGTAATTCCTTTTACGCAAAGTAATTATGTTTCTTTCTTTCTTTCTTTCTTTCTTTCTTTCTTTCTTTCTTTCTTTCTTTCTTTCTTTCTTTCTTTCTTTCTTCTTTCTTTCTACATTTTAGTATTATTTTCAGTTGTGTCATCTTCTTCATAGTTCAAAAATGCCAAAGCCCTGAAGGAAAAACAGGAAATTTGGCGACAACGTTCACGATTCCCCAACGACTTCGTGATTTAGTAATAAATTTGACGGCATGTTCTTTTTGTTTTTCCGTTACGAATTTACGTCAGCAACAATGCCGGTGCTTGTAGAGTTAAGAGTTAATAGTAGTTTCCTTCTCTCTCTCTCTCTCTCTCTCTCTCTCTCTCTCTCTCTCTCTCTCTCTCTCTCTCTCTCTCTCTCTCTCTCTCTCTTTCTCTTTCTATCTCTCTCCCTCTCTTTCTTTCTCTCTCCCTCTCTTTCTCTCTCTTTCTCTTTCTCCCTCTCTCTCTCCCTCTCTCTCTCTGTCTCTCTCTCTCTCTCTCTCTCTCTCTCTCTCTCTCTCTCACATAAACACTCACTTCCACATAGCACCTCTTCCAAACAGCCTTCCCCCCCCCCCCCCCCCCCCCCTTGCTCTAATCGTTGAAATCCTGAGATCTGGTGCATGAATTGATCTTACATATTTGTCCAAGACAATACTCATACTGCAATCATCATCATCATCATCATCATCATCATCATCATCATCATCATCATCATCATCATCATCATCATCATCATCACCATCATCATCATCACCATCGTCATTGTCATCATCATCATCATCATCATCATCATCATCATCATCATCATCATCATCATCATCATCATCATCATCATCATCACCATCCTCTTCATCATTATCGTCACCAGCAGCAGCATCCTAATGCAAAGCTTTGAACTTTCTCCTTTAAAAGATCAGAATAAGCCAGATCCGTCCATCACCCGTACTTCAAAGATCCTGACGCTCATGTCCTAGACGGGTGAGTGCCAGCAACACAAATACACCTAACAAGCACAAGGTCCCTTCATCACCATTTCACAAATTCGCCCAAGAGTGTGCTCAGTTGTCTGGACGTCAGACTGTTACGTTGAGACGCGCATGATGGTGCGTTTGAAATGCGCACGATATTATGTGTGACGCGCGGGATAGATCTGTTCGTTTTATTTTGCAACGCATGCAGTAATAGAGTGTATTTATCTTTGATTTGATTTTGCGTTGTTATTAGTAGAGGCTTTGTGTAACGTTGGTGTTTTTAGTTGGTCGATATTATTTGAGAATTTTTGAGAATTGGTTGTTTACTATCGATCGAAGCGTATGGATTGTTCTGTTGGTAACCATGGAAGCTTCCATTCCAAATAGGGTTGTGTGACGTGAGACAGTGATGATGAATTTAATTTTAATTGGTTGTGGTGTTTCATGTAGGATATTCTCGTTTGTTCTCGAGTAAGTAGAGACTATATAAGT